>CM060393.1:173077185-173594640 GCA_030545235.1 Helianthus tuberosus | reverse complement strand
GTTGCCTGCGCTTGACAACTTAATTTTATTCTCTTTGGATGACGAGGGACCGGCCCTTTCGACGGTTCAAAAGGTGGTTTAAGCTGTAACGGAAGACTAAGGGTGTTCCTCAGAACCCAAAAGGAGAAGCTACATACATAGTACGGGACCAAGTCACCGCACATGATTTATTAGTAAGTGATTATTTTTCACCAAACACTGCTTATGATGATAGTACTTTCAGACGTCGATTTCGTATGAGGCGTGAATTATTTCTTAGAATATCAAACGATTTATCAAGAAAATATGAGTTTTTTCGACAAAGAAAAGATGCGTGTGGTCATCTAGGATTTAGCACGTTGCAAAAGGTCACGGTCGCGCTTAGACAATTGGCCCATGGGACGGTTTCCGACATAATGGATTAATATATAAAAATATCAGAATGAACCGCGAGGGAAAGCCTCCATTATTTTTGTGAGTGTGTTGTTTAGTGACATACAACAACTTTTGGAGGCTCACGAAGAGCGAAATGGTTTCCTAGGGATGATTGGTAGTTTAGATTATATGAAATGAAAGTGAGAAAATTGTCCAACATTGTGAGTCGGGCAAAACAGTAGCGGATTTCATAAAAAAAAACCCGGCTATGATGCTCGAAGCGGTTGCATCTTAAGATCTTTGGATTTGGCATGTATTCTTTGGTATGCCTGCTGGAAATAACGATTTGAATATTCTTACTCAATCACCCATTTTCAGCGACCATATGAACGGTGTTGGGCCGAAAGGGTCTTTTTTGTTAAAGGTGCGGAGTATAAATATGGTTATTATCTAACGGACGCTATATACCCGAATTAGGTTGTGTTTGTAAAATCATTTACCCTGGGAACGAGTTAGACGAAAAGCGACGTAAGTTTAACAAGGCTCAAATGGCGGCACGAAAGGACATCGAACTAGCGTTTGGTGTTTTGCAATCAAGATGGCACATTTTGAAAGTGCCGTGTAGAATTATGGAAAAACCGAGAATTCGAAATGTGATGTACGCACGAAAGGACGAAGACGAAGACGAAAATTAAAGTTTATGTAATTTTTTTATTTTTTAATTTCATGTAGTTTTTTAAATTTATGTTTTTTATTTTTAAAATTTATGTAATTAAATTTACTTGATTTTATATAATTTTTAAGTAGAAAATAATAATATTAAGTAGGTGACACGTGTCAAATAACGCCCTTTTCCACGCCCCTTCCCACACCCCCTCCTTTTTCCCCCCACGCCACTATTCTGATGCGCGCTTAGGTGGCGTCCAGATGTTGAATAACACCCATTTTTCAAGACCCTCCACACCTTGTGGTCTAAGGTTGAATTTGGTTAGTGAATTTGAAATATTTAATAGAGTTAAATGCCTGGTCCCTGTGGTTTGCGAAAATTGCAGACTTGGTCCCAAGGGTTCACTAATTACACACTTGGTCCCGGTGTTTGCAATTTTTAAACTCGGGTGGTCCTTAACACTAACCTTTGTTAAATTTTCCATTTAAGTTATTGTGAAATGACTAAATTGACCATGAATAATTAAAAAAAACAAAAAACAAAAAGAGATGGACCCACCCCTCATCTTCTTCTCCCTCATTTCCCTCTCTAAGAGCATTCACATTCTATCCATCAAAATATGTGAGTGGGAGTTTTTATATTATAAAGGGTATAAAAAGTGGTTGTGAGTGGAGGAGAGAGAAAATGTTACTGTTCATCTGTATATTTGGGGGGACACTGTTCACCCAGTATAATTTTTTTAATATATATTGAAAGTGGTTGTGAGTGAAGGAGAGAGAAAAATGTGATGATAATATTATTTAATTGAAAAGGAGAGAGAAAAAGTATTTGTTTTTAGTGGAAATATATTGATATAGGAGTTGTTTTTTAGTGGAATGTATGTATAATTTGATGGTTTGGATGTGAATGCTCTAACCCACCACCACCACTACCACCTCCACCTTCAACCCACCTCCTCCACCTCCACCTCCACATCCACCGTCAACCCACCATCACCACCACCTTATCAGTCGAGTCGGAAACCCACCACCTCCGGTTCGCACACAACACCCAACCTCTAAACAACTCCACCACTATCACTTTCCCGTAATAACCCCAACTCATAATCCTTTTAACCGCTGATAACTTCAAACCCGTTTGAACTGGGCTTACCGCCCAAGGTAGCCACGAGGATGGAAATATTTCATCTGATACTTCGGGATCTCGTCATCAAATGCAATCCTTTGTTCCCGTGTTAGTAAATTCCAAATCTGGACCACAAACCCCATCTATTCAACCCTTAAAACATCTAATACTGTTATAAAATCAAAACTTTGTACACAGGATCGGGTTTGTATGAAAACTGAATCAAAGTTGAAATCTGATGTTGTTATGGTGCGAGTTAAGTAAAATTCAGACTCCATTCGACCCTCTAGACTTTTATCAGTCTCAATCTTCACTCAAAACGAACCAAATCGCCCGCAATAGTCATTCCGATCACCGGAGATTCGCATGTTTGTCGGAATTATTCGATCTCTCCGGAAAACACCTTCTACCTTGCGATTAATTTTTTCTAGCTTCACCGCTAGATGTAATGGCTAGGTTTTAAGAAATAGAATCCCGTAGAAACTAACAATATAACTGTTTATTTTCTAATGTGTTTAAATTTAAGTAAGTTTTTTTCTTTTTATTATGTGACCCAACCCGAACAGAATCAAACCAAATATTTTTCTTTTAATGTTTAGCATAAATAACCAACTCTTCAAAACTTTCGGCCCCCACAAATAAAACTTATGGGTCCACCACTCGCTTTAAAGAAAGTTTTTCTAGTAGGGTCCTAATAAATCCACATGGTATCATCTTATTCTAACATGGATGCGCCTCGGACCATTGATATTCAGTTTTTAACCGATATTGGAGCGATCGGTCGGGTCCGGGAGTTCATGGCAGTTAACTCCCCGTGTGACCGCATATTTCATGCCGCCGCAGAGCGGGTCCACAGGGAGATTACTTTAGAGTTTTTATCTACTTTTTCATTTATGGACACCCGGGGTGGGGGTTTTCAGCATTTTTTGACGACAGACGCCGTAGCTTTTACTATTTGCGGCAACCCTAAGAGGATGACACTTCCTCAGTTCGCCGTTGCCTTGGGTCTGTACTCACAGGAGTACTCAGTGTCCCAGGCATTTTATGATGCACACGTCACCACGTCCAGTGACGTGTTGTGGCCTTGGTGGGGCACTATTGGGTTTGGGGAGTTCGCGAAACCGAACCAGCGATCCCCGAAGGCACGGGCGACTGATCTTTACGACCCGTTACACCGATACCTACATCGGTGTATCGCCGTGATGATCGCCGGTCGTCATGATAGCAGGGAATGGGTCACCCAAACTGACCTATTCTACTTGCACGACTTACTTACCGGCGGGGGGGCCAACTTGGCGTACAAGTTGGCCGCATATCTCGCCGAGTACGCTTTTAAGCGTACCTCTAGCCACATCAGCTGTGGGGCCTTCGTCACCCGTCTGGCGAAGTATTTCTGTCGCCTCTTGTCCCCGCAGGTGGCAAGTGATATGACTCTGACACTCCAGCTTGACAGGGTTGGGAGGGACACAACCCAATCGATGGGTTTGGCTCGCGAGGAAGAGGGAGGGTGGCTGGTTTGGGCGTATGGTGTGGGTGAGGGACCCCGTGGAGAGGGAGGCGAGGGGGAGGGAGGCGATGGAGAGGGAGGCGAGGGCGAGGGAGAGGGAGGCGATCATACTGTCGATCGATCACAGGTAGCTGCGGCGGATTTACAGGGTGACCGCCCGTACGTTCGACGGAGCGTGAGACAGCGTGTGATGCCTCCACCGGGGGTGGAGCAGAGAGTCGTTCAAGTGGAGGAGAGACTCGTTCAGGTCGAGTCGGATGTAGCTGCAGTCAGAGGGGATTTAACTGCAGTGAGAGGGGATTTAGCTGTAGTGAGAGGGGATGTACAGTGGATGGTCGAGGCGATTGTGGCTATGCATTCTGGCGCGTCCCTATCTCCACGAGCTGGCGCTGCACCACCACCACCACCACCGCCGTAGCTGCTTATTGTATTTTTTTTTGTTATTTTACGTTTGAAACATTGTAAAACTTTATCTTTTTGTTTGTTTTAGATGTAGAACATTCTAAATATTAATCTTATGTTTAGATGTTATGTTGTTTGTTTGATAATTGTTGTCGTAGTTTATCATAATCATATCACATATTTATTGTTTTACAAAGTGGAAACTTATTAAACATTATAAATACGTTTAACTACAAACTCGTAACATAATCTGATATATACAATACTATTTTAAAATTTACAAAACTTATTAAACGGTTTCCCGATTGTAACAAAAAATTAACTTTTCTATACATACATATTTATCGTTTTACAAACTGGAAACTTATTAAAAATAATAAATACATTTAACTACAAACTCGTAACATAATCCGATATATACAACACTATTTTAAAATTTACAAAACTTATTAAACGGTTTCCCGATTGTAACAAAAAATTAACTTTTCTATACATATTTATCGTTTTACAAAGTGGAAACTTATGAAACATAATAAATACATTTAACTACAACCTCGTAACATAATCCGATATATACAACACTATTTTAAAATTTACAAAATTTATTAAATCCCGATTGCAACAAAGATTTATCTTTTCTATACGGGCTATACGGGCCGTATAATATTATACGGCCCGTATACAGATTTCAAAACTAAAAACCCTTATCAAACCTTCGAACCAAAATTATGCAAATATGTATACGGACCGTATATAACTAAACGTCCCGTATACATATAAAAAAAAAAAAAATAAACATTCCACCGCATTAAATACTGTGCATAAACATTCTATACCGTATCATTCTTTACGACCCGTATACGAATAGGGATGTGAAAATAAGATTATAGGGGTGTGGAAATAGAACAACCCTTCTGGTAAGGAGATTTCGCCAATCAACCATTCGTTGAAAAATTCCAGTTTTAACCGTTAGCCAGGTTTCGCCTGAATAGTTGGATGAAACTTGGTCAGAAAAACCTAGTTCCCCGTTAATGGTGGACGTAAATTTCCTTTCGCATTTTTTCATCAAGATCATGATTTGAAATGCATTAGTATAAGTAAATATACTTTATGAACATACAGGATCGCATGTAAACTTCATCGTGAAACTACCTTGTAATCACGTCAAACTCGAACCCGAGCTTGAACCTCTGTGATACCCAATCACCTCCTTATTGATGAAACCGGATTGTGAATGATCTCCCGCGTTACTTATCGAGTCTATTTCAAATCCGACCCGAAATCGGTGCAAAACAAATCTCTCTCTCTAGAATATACACACACATCCTCTCGTTCTGGATCTCTATGGTGGAAGGGAAGGAGGATGGTTTCATCCATCCTTGTCTATTCTAGGGTGAAAGAGTAAATTACATTTATGCCCCCTGTTGGCTTATCCATTTTTCTAATTGCATTAGCTTTCAATAAAGCCCATGTATTAAGTCCATAATTAGCAAAAAGAAAAATCCATTTTCTTTATTATCAAATTTGGGGTGTTATAGAACATCTAATGAAAACTGAGTGACTTTTAAAGGAATATAAAAACTTCAACGACTTTTGTAAAATATTTGATAAACTGGGCTACTATCCAACAAAGTTCTCCTTATAAACATTAATTTTTACAATTTTTATGATATCAAAATTATATTGCATTTCTCACTAAACTTTGAAATAAGATATATTTTTATATTTGAAGAAACACAGATCCTCTACCTGGTGCGATTGGATCGCATTCTCATAGAAGGTAGAGAATCACTCCTTGATATTGCTCCTGAATCTGGATCTGCAATCGAGAAGATAAAAAAATGGAGATGTAGAGATCACCGGTAGGGGAAAGAATCCCCTATTTCCAGTAACAAAAGTGTGGTGGCTCTATGCCTGCTCCTTCATAATGAGGTGAATACCTCTTTATATTGGAAGCATGAGCCTCCCCTAACCTCAACGGGCCAGACCCAGTTAGGGGTTATCTCTACAAGCCCACAACCTAGTTGTAGTGTAAACTACAACGCGCTAGGCTTCGCGGGTTAGTACACAATAATAATAAATATTATAATAAAAGGCGATAAGTAACAGATGTGTCTGGCTGTTCGGGTTGGGTTTAGTACCATACATAATCATGTCCCCCAGTCTAGTGCTGCTTCTACGTGCGAGCGTGGGAGGAGTACTAGACTTGTTAGGAGTGCTCGAGAGTAAAAAATTGAGTTCTAGGCTTACCTGTCGCCCGGGTGCGGGAAAGTTGCTAGCCAAGGTTGTCGCGTTTGTCTTGAGCTGTGAGTAGAGATAATGGAGCGAAGAATATCATGTGATCATGGAAACTGGTTGGGCCAACCTGGCGCACACTGAGTGATTGCTGGCGGTTGCTATTTGTACCCGCACATCGCTATGGGCTTGTCAAGGTTTCTGATCGATGTCGTAAGGTCGGTCAAAAATATAAGTGAAATATGTCCTATTCACCTTTTACTAGTAAAGGGCAAGTAGGGTGTCGAATCCACGGGGAATCAGTGGAAAGTGTAAAAGTTCGTTCCTTTAATTATCATCTATTTCTAAACTAATTGCTTTTTGCAGTTTGAGAATGATTGTGAAAACAAAAATAAATTAGAGTTGTAAACAATTGTGAGAAGAGGACCAATCTTCGGGTTTTTAGGTTATGCAGAAAATCAGGTTGCTTAGTTACTACCAGTTGGAAATCACATAGACATGATTTGATAAAAACTTGTTTTGATAAATAATTAACGGACAATATATTTGATTGCAATGATCCACAATCGAAACCGAAGGATTGATGCAAATGAATAGTAATCCGATTAATTACCAATTTCAGATTTCATAAACATAATCAAGTTCAATGATTAAAGGTCTAAAACAATGACATCATAGAATTTAATCCCGGTCGTTGATGAACCAAACCAAATAATTGATGAGCAAGAATGTCAAATATTGTTTAACCGAAACAAAAACAATAGGAACGACTAACCGAAAGTTTAATCGAATCCTAATCCAAACAGTCGTAACAATAAACAACCCAACGTTTCGAATATAAACCCTATTCCTGGAGACGGTCATAGGATGACTAACCGCTCATGATGGTCGAACAATCTTCAAGAGCTTGGTAGAAAGTGGAGATCATGGTCGATTCGGTACCCGTGGAAACTTGATGATGAATGATGATGGAAGAGGATCAATTGAGAGACCAATGATGATGTGCGGCTGCCAATCTTTTCCGTGGATGAGACGTTTTTTCTTGATGATGTTGAGTGATGAATTGTAAAAAGTAATCAAGATTGCTCCCCCATTCGATAATAATGATATCTTTTTAACTAGGGTTTTAAAAACCCTTTGAAATCGTCCCCCCTCAAACAACACGTGCAGCGCTCTCTCCTCTTCGTAGGTTTCTTTTTTTTCTTTGATTCCGTAAGCCTCATGTCTTAATGCGTAAACCACAAGTTGATGTTGCTGTTTGTTTTTGTGATACCATGCACAAACCGTAAGTAACGGTTTACCATCCGTAACCCCCATCTCAGAACCAACTAGGGGTGAGCAAGTTTAGGTCCGGACCGAAAATAACCGAGAACCGAACCGAAAATATACCCAACCCGACCCGAACCCAAGTACCTAGGTATTTAGATCGGTTCCAATTTTTCATATAAAATAGGGTCGGGTCGGGTCGGGTCGGTTCTCGGTTCTTTTCATAGTGAAACCCGACTTGGACCTATGGACCGGAACCGACCCTATATTTAGGGTAGTGAATCGGTTCTGTATTTTATGTTTGATCGGTTTTCGGGTCGGGTCGGGTAATGGTTGGGTCGGGTCGGGTTTTTCCTTTTGCTCACCCTAGAACCAACTCCACTTCCTTCTCACATACAACTTTAACTTCATTTGTTTTTATTTTCAATGACACCCCACTATGGTTGCATGTGTATATGGCTGCCCATTGATGACCATTTATGATGTATATTATCTTATATTTATCAAGACCATTAATTCCCTTTACATTTTTTTATTGCTTCTCCCAATGTCTGATGATGATTTTTTAGATATCCTCCTCACATGAAGTAATGATGATGTTGTAGAATAGATACCCCATGAAAATTAGTTAATTCCCCTCACAATGGCTGCCTCCTCGTTCTTGTTCATGTGAATCTTTTCATTTTTTTACCCATTCAATGTTTTTAATCAAGCAACTCCATGCACTGCCTTATCATATATTATAATTAGTATATACTTTTCAAAACCTTGTATGACAACTAAAGAAGCCAGCCGCCAACATTCAATCCCACATGTGCCTCCACTATTGCTTCACATCACAACTTTCCATGAATTACTTTTAGGTCCCCGAACTTTACTCTTTTATTTTTCTCGCACATCCAACATACTTAATGACCCGAAACAACTCCCGAACAATCCCGTTTGTCTTGTTTCTTGAGTATTCCGCTTCGTCTCTAAACCCGTAACTTCCCCGAATTAAGCAATTAACCTTCAAAACCATTATTTCTCATAGTTATCTTATTCAATGCATATAATTACTAAAAACAAACCAAAACTCGCAAGATAAACACTTTAAAGCTCGAGTTTCACCCTCTCCATCAGTTTCGCGTACGCGATTAGATTTCGTGCATAAGTCTTGGAATACTGAGTTTTGGTTGAGCATGGTTAGGGACCAACACACGTATGACTTATGCAGCAATTGGGACAATACCTCTCCAGGTTCCCCCCAGTCCAGTGTTGCTCCCATGCGCAGATGGCAAGTGGGTGTAATTCTGGACTAGATGAATGCCTTCCCTTCGGATGATTTTCAAGTGCGCGTTTCTCAAGTCTTGAGGAAAACGTATACCTGGTGTTTAAATTTTTATAAACTGTTGTCTACAATATTTGCACGTGTTAATTCACTTTGTATAGGTTATCGCGAATGAGAATTGGCGTGAATTCGTATCAGGGTAATGATGTCGAAGCCAATGTGTTTTTGCGTATACCCAAAGTGGTGCGTGCATTTGTAATGCAGTTTATATTTTGTAAGCGTGTTTGCAAGCAACTAAGAATGTGCGCGTGGGCAACATACGTGTCTGAAATAGAGGAGCATACACGCGTGTGGGCGATTTACGTGCACGTCTGTAAAGCAGAATGCGCGCGTGGGCGACATTCGTGTTTGAAAGTAACGGAGCATGCGCGACTGATGACTTATGTGCTCTTATGTAGAGGAACATGCGTGGATGGCGACTTACGTGCTCGGATGTAGAGGAGCATGCGCAGATGGCGACTTACATGCTCGGATATGGAAGAGCATGCGCCAGCTGGCGACTTACGTGCTCATATGTAAAGGAGCATGCGCCAGCTGGCGCATGTGTGATTGCTCGTAGGTAGAAGAGCATGCGCCGGCCGGCGACTTACGTGCTCATATGTAGAGGAGCATGCGCCAACCGGTGACTTACGTGCTCATATGTAACGGAGCATGCGCCTGCCGACGACTTATGTGCTCGTATGTAATGGAGCATGCGCCTGTCGGCGACTTACGTGCTCGTATGTAGAGGAGCATGCGCCAGCCGGCGACTTACGTGCTCGTATGTAACAGAGCATGCGCCTGCCGGCGACTTACGTGATCGTATGTAACGGAGCATGCGCCTGCCGGCGACTTACGTGCTCGTATGTAGAGGAGCATGCGCCAGCCGGTGACTTACGTGCTCATATGTAACGGAGCATGCGCCTGCCGGCGACTTACGTGCTCGTATGTAGAGGAGCATGTGCCAGCCGGCAACTTACGTGCTCATATGTGGTATATCGTTTGTACAGGGGCACTTGTTTGTGAGGGCGAGGTGGCAGAGGCGCGTCTCGCTGCGCGCGATGAGATGATCTTCCGCTGGATATGGGCGAATTTGTGAAGTCCGGCGTGGGTTGGAAGCTTAGCCGCCATATGAAGGGATAGGAGTGGGCGTGCGTCAGAGTTCGTACGCGCTGACGGGTCAAAGCCATTGATGTAGTGTTTTTCCGGCTTGCGTGGGGTGTATAAAAACTTCTGCCAGAATTGACAGGTTAGACCCAAATCCCTTATTAGAGAAGCTCACCCTCTAGACTTGGAAAACAGAAGTAAGTTCATGCGCGTAATGGTGGCTAAGTAAGCGTGCGCGGCGAATTATGCTCGTGTTACAGATGTTATCCGCGCGGCGGTGTATGCTCGTGTAATAAGGTTACTCGCGCGGCGAAATAAACTCATGTTACAGAGGTTATCCGCGCGGCGGAGTATTCTCGTGTAACAAGGTTACTCACGCGGCAAAGTAAGCTCGTGTTACAGAGGTTATCCGCGCTGCGGAGTATGCTCGTGTAACAAGGTTACTCGCGTGGCGACGTACGCTCATGGAGAGTTGTCAGAGCAGAATTTAGCGTGCGCGGAACGGAGAATGTCTATTGCACGAAGGTTATCCATTGTAGCATGTCCGACGCGCGGGAGTCCGTTGTCGGCACGTGTCCAGCGTGCGCGAAGCAGAGTATGTCCGGCGCATCGAAGTGGCTTGCGATTTCCTAGGCTTACGCCTTTGGGCCTAAAGGAAATAAGACTTGCTTCTCCGGCTTACTTCGATCACGACAGATGTTACCCACTAATATGCATATCAACATGGGCAGTACATTTCCATTTTAGATTAGATATTTAGGTAACAATATTTTGCTTGCTTCCGTCGTTGTTACGGAATCCATTTTCCGAAAAACGCATCATGTAATTAGCAAGAATTTATTTGGAAATTTCTGGTTTATCAATTATTTGGTATAAATTTATCAGATCCATAATCATGCTTGACAGATCTTATTGATATCACAAGGAGTTTCAAATCAGATATGGAGATATGAATGATTCTATGTAGATCTAACAAATTCACAAGTAATCGCCAATTGTTTATCAGATCTATGAATGTTTCTGTGCGGATCTGGCATTGTTTCTGCGTTTTCAAAGAAAGAAAGAACATACCAGATCTGGAACACCTTTGGTTGAATGAGAAATTGTTGTAGATCTCCAACGAGATAGATCTGATAGTTTTGGATTTATGAGTTGCCGAACCATTTTCTAAAAATATACAAATGATTCTTGCTGATGCAACGAGCCATGTGTATGTCTCCAAGAAGACATATCTCTAATTGACATGGAGGAAGAGCCAGTTATGATTCCTGGATTTAGATTTTGATACGGTGGGTGCCAATGAAGAAACACGGAACCTCTACCTGGTGCGATTGGACCGCATTCTCATAGAAGGTGGAGAATCACTCCTTGATCTTGCTCCTGAGTCCGGATCTGCAATCGAGAAGATAAAAAAGTGGAGATGTAGAGATCACTGGTAGGGGAAAGAATCCCCTATTTCCAGTAACAAAAATGTGGTGGCTCTATGCCTGCTCCTTCATAATGAGGTGAATACCTCTTTATATAGGAAGCATGAGCCTCCCCTAACCTCAATGGGCCAGGTCCAGTTAGGGGTTATCTCTACAAGCCCACAACCTAGTTGTAGTGTATACTACAACGCGCTAGGCTTCGCGGGTTAGTACACAACAATAATAAATATTATAATAAAAGGAGATAAGTAACAGATGTGTCTGGCTGTTCGGGTTGGGTTTAGTACCATACCTCATCAATATTATACACCAAAAGCACTATACATTACTTAGAAAACACTTATATTTTATCAAAAGAAAAAAATATAATATTATTTTTTAAAATTTAAATACAATTATACCAAACTACACATCTTAAATCATAAATATCATATATCTCCTAAATTAATAAAAATATGCTACTATTTTTGTTTTAAAACTAAAACATTAAAATAAAAAAAGAGTAAACTGCAACTTGCGTCCTTGTGGTTTATATGAAATTGCACCATGAGCCTCTAACTTTTTTTGGCCTCCCGAGTCCCCGTTCTTAAAATTCATGCCATCTGAGTCATTGCTTACAGATTTCGTTTGTTGACCATTTGTTGACATGGGTATGTTTGTCTTTTTAACTTGATTGTTGAGGGCATTATGGTCTTTTCACTATTATCATTATTATTATTGTTGTTATCATCTTCATCACCTACAAAACCACCAACCCAAACCACCAGCAACCACCACCACCAACACATGCCATCACATAGTAAGAAAACTAGGACTTTTAAAGAACGGCATCATATCATCGGTCTTTGTGACAACTCGCATTTTCATGTTATCACTGTTAACTTTCTCAGTTAAATCTTTATGATTTTCTATCACATTCGTACTTGCATTCACATTACACGTGTAGGTCATAACACACAGACCAACATAAACTAGTGGGACTAATTTCGTACATACACTTAAAGTTAAATTGCTAACTTTCTATACAAGTTTAATTTGTTGAAACTGAGAACAAAAACAAAACCCCAAACTCGAAACCTAATGGGTTTCTAAACCCGGAAACACTAAACTCGGAACCCCGAAACTCGAACCAACTTAAATATCTAAACCCAACCCAACCTCGGACACCCCCTGACATCCAAACCTGCACTCGGATACCCCTAAAACCTTCCCAACCCCGGAACCCCTTCCTCTATCTTGTTACACAAATTCAGAACAACTTTAAAACCCAAATCGACTCAGAGCTTTGTTATATATAAGAACATGCAAACACTAATTGTCATTCAGAACCTGCAATCTCTAGTTCTCTCTCTTTGATCGGTGACAGTGTCACACAGGCCTTCAACCATCTTGGCTTTCAAGCTTTTCACAATCCCTATCCCTCTTAGTAACCTATATTTTCTTTATTTGTAGTTAATTTTCACTTATATATGAGTTTTTGGCTGCGATTTGTTGAATACATGATTACGTGAATGCATGGAAAACTAGGGTTTCCTTAGAATCAAGTTCTTGATGATTTTGGTGAATTGTCAATTTATATGTTACGTATACATATGCATGTATGCTTAGGGTTTCTATCAAGAACTTGAACTGATGATAACTTGATGATAAAACTGATATACATATTGTTATACGTGTCTTAGTAGTCGAAAAGTATGATAAAACATTCATAAACACGTTTTTATAACAACTGTTAATAAACAACTTATGTGTAGAAATTTAAGACATCTTGTACCAACTGTTTCTTGGTCAAAACATAATGAAATCGAATGATTCTTGTGTCTAAAACAAAGTTTAATGAAATAGCATTCAAACCCCACTGGTTTCGTATTTTTTCGAAAAGTTGAGGCCAGCCAAAAGATTAAAACGGGAACATAGGTACATGCTGAGTTTTTCTGCAGAAATTAAGTCTTATGTTTAAAGTCATAACTCATTCAATTATTGGAGTTAAGGTCTGAAATTTTTACTGTAGATAAACCTAGGAGATCTTAAGATGCTCCAACTGGAATTTCATTAAACGAATCAACGAGGATTTTTATATAACCATAAACTGTTGACATAATGTGACGAATTTGCCCTTTATGTGCTAAATGATTTTTAGTGATTTTTTTTGTGAACATTCAGACCTTGAGAAAATACACAAGGTCAAATGGATTAAATGACACATCTCATAAATTATTCGTAATTTTTCTAGTCTGTTTAGTATTTTAAACAAAATTCATGAAAACAGCTCAACTACGGATGTTGAGCTGAAACCTCTGGAACTTGGTGTTAATGTTTATAAATGCATTTGCTTGTTACTACGAGGTGTTAATTGTCATTTGATATCTAAACGGATATCATTGAACATATTTCATGATCAGAGGTGTACCCGTGCACGTAACCACACGAACGTATAAATAAATGTCAATGTGTATGCATATTACGTGATAGTATACATGTGTAGAATTCAAGTGACTTATGTGAATATTAACTAACAATAAAATGGTAACCATATCAGGACGTGGTTGACCACACTTAACCCTAGTCACTTAAATTCTAGTCGGGCAAATCTAAAGTGAGTTCACTACTTTACTAAAAGCATGCATCCCTGGTTTGGGACTATATTATCCCTAGTTTGGGACTACACATATATTCCTGGAAGGAATACCACTACTTAAATACTCTAGTTTAATTTCATGTCTATAGTGAACTAAACGAAACATCTATCTGGAAAGTCCCTACTCTTTATACCGATTAGTTTTGGGGTGGCAAACGGGGTATTAGTTGATATTGCTATTAGGTTTGATGAACCTCACACCGTGCGGGGAGTCGGGCGTGAACTTTTGACGGTTACTTTGCATCAATGCCGATAGACATTGATATGGGGCACAAAAACAAACACTGTCAGTATTCGGTACTACCAGTTTAGTTGCTTAACAGTGGGTTAGCTACCTATGACATACCTTTATAACTTTTGTATTTGAACTTACTTTTCGTTAAACTAAAAATTGTGAACTCGCCAACTTTTGTTGATACACTTTAGCATGCTTTGTAGGAGGTTAGCTATAACTCACATGGGAATTTGCAGCTTGGAGGGTGTCATGGCTTTTTAATAAACTGTTTTCCTTATTTATGCTTAACAACTGTGGGTTTTTTATTATGTCTGGATTTTTATACTTTAGCTTCCGCTGTTAAACTTAAACTTGCATTTCAAACATTTGGAACTATTATCACTATTCATGTTAAATGTGGTAGTTAAACATTTTCCAATTATTTTGAAATGGTTCAACATGATTAGTGGCTTGATCCTGATGTGTCACGCGCCTCGCGGTAAAACCTCGCATGTGAAATTTGAGGGTGTGATAGTCTTCATCCTTCAAAGTTCAAACCTTATTTCTTACAAAATATGAAGAAAACACCACCAAATCAATGAATACCTATTATCAGCAATCATATATCAGTTACTATACACACATAAACATTCAACCATCCATTGAATATTTCTAATTTCTCCAATCATCCACATATTCAATCAAGCAATCATCCATTATATCCTTCTAATTTCCCCCGAATTTGCTTATATATTGTAAGTTTGTAGCAATACCTTGCTTAAACCCTAAAATTTCCAATTGATACGTTCTTGAACTTGAATTTAAAAAAAAGGAGTTTGATCGCTAAATTGTTGTTAGATGAAGTTGAAAGAACCCTAGGTTATAATGTTGTCAGGATTAAGGTGGAAGAGACCCTTAGATGTGTTTCATTTATCACTATATTACGGCTCCAATGAGGCATTAAACGATCAAAATAATGAGGATATAATATCAATAATTGTAATCAAGGACTAAGGTTTCAGATTGATCTGGATTGGAATGGTCAAGATGATGAAGATCGGGTTGCTTTGAGTTTGCAGTCTCAGGTTATGGTGGCGTTGTCGTTGCCACAGGACACCGTAGTCATATAATAGAATGATAGGGTGGGTGTGTTTATGTTGAATATATAACAGAATGATGGGGTGGGTGTGTTTATATTGAATTCAGAGTTTGCTGCTGAGTTGGGTTCAGGGTTTGTACTGATCATTGGGTGAATGTTACTGTTGTCAGGCTCAAGAACTGCAGGTGATCAATAAGTTCTTCACTTTCTATGAGATTGGAAGCACACATAATCAATGTTGCAAAGGTCAGATTCCAAGACCGAGTAGTTAGTGATTACTAGTAGGGATGGGAATGGGTCGGCTTCGAGTCAGGTATTGGTAATCTCATACCCATACCCAGTTGTAAAATCATGCCCGACCCAATACCCGTCAGGTATTTGTCGGGTAATTACCCGTCGGGTATTGAGTATACCCATTAGTTTGTTAAAAGATATACGTTGGAATTTCCAAGTACATGTCTTTACTATTATAATTATTATATAATTTTATTTATACAACCATCATAAACAAAAAACGTACATCACATACATATAAGTTTTATCATAAATTAGTAATAACTTTATAATACTTATACAGTTATATGTATATACTTCACATCATACAAAATATAAATACTATTATCAAATACATATACTAAAAGAAAATTAATTTTTTCACATTATGAATATATTAAAATAAATCACTAATAGACAAAGGTTAATGAAAAATAAAAATAAAAATTAAAAAATTCGAGTATATGATCAGGTATATAGTTCGGGTAAACGGGTATGTGGTTTCGGATAATCGGGTCGGGTATCACCTAATCCCATACCGGACCGATACCCGGGATTTTTTTTTTTAAAACTAATCCCATACCCGGCCCGGTATTGGGTATACCTGTCCCATTTGTGTCGGGTTTCGGGTATACCCGTCGGGCTCGGGTATTTTTGCCATCCTTAATTACTAGGTACTCAACACCTTACCTTGGAGAGTTACTACAAATCGGCCTTTATAGTCCAGAGGCAGTCAAACTCGGCTTACTTGACAACTACTCGGAATACTCAGATAACTACTCAGTGGGAACCTTGGAATACTTGGCGACTACTCGAAATACTCGGTCAATATTGGGCTACTCAAAATACTCGGTCAATATTGGGCTACTCAGTGGGAACCTTGGAATACTTGACAACTACAAGAAAACAGGTTGCACGTTTGAGTTGATAGGGTTTTCAGAGAAAAAGGGAAGTGTTTGGATGTTAGAGGTGACGAAACCGGCGCACAACCACACTCCTATTGAAAACTTAGAGGGTCACGCGTATGCGAGAAGGCTTTTTCGGAGGATAAAAGACTGATTGAGCAGCTGGCAGAACAAGATATTCCAAACTGTAGATTTTAAAAATTAATTTTGTTTTTAGAATATAATTTGTTTCTAAATTTTAAAACTTGATATATATATATATATATATATATATACACATATATATATATAGAAAAAAGTGTAACGTACAATAGGGCTTATCGTACGATACGTACGCGATTATCCCAGCCGTACAATCTGGTGCAAATTCAATCTTCGCATGTTATAAAAAGGCAAATGAAATCGCATGGCTTGAAAATGCAATGAAATCGCATGTGAAAAAATGGCTAGCATAAGGTAATGTGAAAAATGGCATGGGGTGTGTAGATGGACAAAATCACATGTGGAAGATTGAATATCGCATGTGAAAAAATGGCTAGCATGGGGTAATGTGAAAAATGGCATGGGGGTGTGTAGATGGACAAAATCGCATGTGGAAGATTGAATATCGCATGTGAAAAAATGGCTAGCATAGGGTAATGTGAAAAAATGGCATGGGGTGTGTAGATGGACAAAATCGCATGTGGAAGATTGAATTCGCACCAGATCGTACGACTGGGATGATCGCGTACGTATCGTACGATAAGCCCTATTGTACGTTAACTGACCTCTATATATATATGTATATATATATATATATATATATATATATATATATATATGGGTGAGGTTCCGGTAAAAAGACTTTTTCGCGAGAAGTGTGAGAATGCATAGAAATTGACTTGTAGGCATCATGTTTTGAACCTGGGCATGATTTTTTGGGTTGTTTTGGCTAGAAAAACACAAAACATAACAATTTAAAACACAATGCAATGTATTATGGGCATGAAATTTAGAAAACAACAAAAACACACTACTTAACGTTCTTGGCATAGTATTTTAATTTTTAAGTCTAGAATTCATTGCATTGTGTCTTAAATTGTTATGTTTGGTGTTTTTCTTGCCAAAACAACCCAAAACATTATGCCCAAGTCCAAAACATGATGCCTACACGTCAATTCTTATGCCTTCTCACACTTCTCATGAAAAGTGTCCTTTTTACATGAGCTTAAGACACACACACACACACACACACACACACACACACACACACATATATATATATATATATATATATAGAGGGTTCATGAGTGAACAACATCCTTGTTTGTGAACTGTGTGAACTGATCTAGACCCTTGATTTATATGATCTTGAGATTTAAATGAGTGGCATGATGGTAATTATTTGGTTAATTTTTTCCATTTAATTAAATACAAAAGGGTATATGTGTAATTACACAATCAAAAGAATTCAATCAGGAAACTTAAATTGTTTCCATTTTATTAAAATCTCATCAAATTCAAATCCATTTTTTTGTTTATCCCCTTCTTGATTTATCTCCTTCGTTCACACTTATTTCAATATAATTGTTAGTGTTTGATCCATTTGAATCACCTCCGTGCTTACATTAAAATATTTGCTCTAAAACCCTAGTTTCCATTAGCAACATCCCTGCACCAGAACTCGAACAAAAATGGCATGGCGAGGTTCAATCTCCAGAACTTTAATGTCCACCGCAATATCTTCATCTTTACAATCCATCGCCTCGCTCCCCCGCCTCCGTCCCCCGCCGCTCTCCGCTCCCCATCTCCACTCTCACCACCTCGGCAACCCTAGGTACGTTTAAACCCTAATTTCTCCATTTTAGGTTTCATTTGTTATCAATTTATCAGCAATCATTTCAAATATTGTTGTTTTAATGTTAATATTCCTGTTCTGGATCTGTATGTGTTGTTTTAATATCTTAATCGATATTCTTCTAGAAAAATCTCGTATGAATCTCGATTGCGGATTGAGAACCAGATCCTGCCATGTGATCCAGGACACTTCCATGGCTTGAAGAAGACGATGACGGTTTGAGGCAGAGTTGTTAGGCGAATATGCCGCAGGAGCTGCTTCGGGAGGTGTTGATCAGGATCGAATCGTCGGAGAATAAGTGGCCGTCGAGGAAGAATGTTGCCGGATGTGCTACTGTTTGCCGGAGATGGAGAGAGATCAAGAAGGAGATTGTTAAACGGCATGAGATTTCTGGAATGTTGACTTTTCCGATTTCGGCAATCCTCTGTTCATCGTTTCCAAGTTTTTAGGCGGTGTAAACAGGGTGCCATCGACAGCGTAAACAGGGTTCCGCCGACGGTGTAAACAGGGTTCCGATCTACTGGTGTAAGACGAATTTTCAGGCGGTGTAAACAGGGTGCTACCGACGAATCTTCCGGTGATTCACCTTTACATTACTCCATACATCTATTCAACATCCTTTTTTTTTGGTTTTTTCTGATCTACTGGTGTATGACGTTCCGATTAAGTTGTTTAGTGTTTAATTTTTGCAATAATTTTGTTTCGATCCTGTTGATGTTGAGTGTGTATGTGCCTACTGTTTATGTAAATTGGGTGCACACCTGTGTATACGGTGTTTTTACATTTGTTGTACAAAATGTGTAAGCAAATTGATTGTAGGTATACACTGTGTATACACCTGTATAAATTAGGTGTACACCTATATATATGTATGTACATAGGTGTATTAAATTTAAATACACATGTGTACTTCGGGATTCATGCATGTGTGTACGTAATCGAAATCTGGGTTTTTTTATCGACGAAGAAAAAATACTTGATGATGAAGAACTGCTCGATTGAAAAAAAAAATCTGGATTGTTTTGAATGGTGATTATGATATAGATATTGTTTAGATTTAAAAGATATTTTTAGTAATCACAAAAAATAGGAAACTGTAACTTCCATAGATTAATTAAAATAAATAACTAATAATAACTTAATGTACAATTACAATCCTATCCTTTTCAACAAAAAAGATAATCAAGTGCTATGATCAGTTCACACAGTTCACTCTTGGGAGGTTGTTCACTCTAGAACACTATGACACCCGGCTTTTCAGACCGTACCGTACAAATGTAACACGTGTCATGAATAAATAAAAAGGCTGTATTGACCGATATTGATGTTTATATGTGATATTGAATGTGTTGGTGAATCCAAATATTGATAAAAATTATGTTGGTAACGATAAGATAAACGCTTATCGCATAACGAATAAAATGCGAAACGAAGGTCGGTGACCACCCGATCAGTGTTAAATCCTAAAAATAGTCTGTTATAATTAGAATGGTAATTTTAATCATGTCCGTAAGGAAAAATATATTAAAACGCTAAGAAACTCTATTTTTCGAGTTTGAGCGCGTACCGCGTGATACAACGCGTATCTGACAAAATACTGTCAACGCAGCCAGTCAAGGCAACTGATAATTATTTCAGTAATATTTTAGTATGATTATTTTAATAGAATGATAAAAATAATTTAAAACGCACTAAAACGGGATTAAAACGCTAGATAAAATACCCGGTATCCAGTAAAATACCAGTTTATACTCTAATTTACATACATATATGTATGTATATATGATAATTGTGTGTGTGAGGGATTAGGTGGCGGCAATAGGGCTGCCCACCTTTTGCCATTTTCCCTTCTTTGTGCCAAGTGTTGGCTTTGGAAACATAAGTAATCATTTAAACACATTACACACTTCATTTGCATAATCCAAGATCAAACAACTTCATTTTCACTCTCTCTCTCTTACTCTCGGCCGAAACACCCCTCTACATCATCCATTTTCAATTTTCAACTTGTTCTTGAGGATTCAAATCCATTTCAAGGAGATTTCAAGTCCATTTGAAGTTTTAAAGGTGTTTTCAAGAAGATTCAAGCTAGAAAAAGCTCCATATCATCATTCTTGTCAAAAACCCACTAAGAACCTTGAAGGTATAAAATCATTTCTCTAAATTTTGTTCTTGGTTCATAGTGATGTTGATGGTCATGAAAGGTTTCTCTTGATTCTTAAGATATTTCACAAAACTTGAAACTAAAACAAATGGGTTTTTAAAGGAAACAAAAATGGATGAATATGTATGTATGTGTGGCCGTGAGTATGTATATACATGTATGAGATTGTGTTTTGATTTTTGATTGAATGATTCTTGAATGATTGATTACATGCAGGAATAAAAAGTTGTCATAAAGAATGTTCTAAAAGGGTTTTGTGATATGAAAAGGACTTGATAAAAAGTGAACTTTTGGAAGTTCATGTGTGTGTATATGTATGTATATGTGTATGCATGCATGTAAATGTTTGTCACATACTCATAAATGTAAGAATACTTGCATTTATGTATGAATGATTAGATAATTATGGATGACATATGTTGTGATTTTTAAGAACATGGAATTAATGTGTTCTTGAATGTATTTAAACCATGTATAATGATGATGATGTTGTATGAGTGCATTAGATGCACATACATGGACATGCATGTTGACATGAAAGCATGAAATGATGATTTGATAAAAATAATTTTTGATCAGATTATAAACACTAAAATAAAAATATTTTGAAGTGTTAAATGATATAAAACTTTGTCATAAAGTTTACTAGTCTTGCATGTTGTACTTGGTGCTTTAGAAGTTGTAAAATACGTGAAATCGCATGATTTATGTGACTTACACAAAAACTGCACTAATCTGATTATAATAACTATTTTAATCAGTAAATAACATGTATTGTTTTAAAATATCAAGTCATTCCGAGTTGGGATGGTTATAGTAACGTTTAACGCAAAACTATGCGGTAAAACGGTCAAAAATCGGCTTTTCGAACGATTTTTATAAAACTGATTTAGATCAGTAAGTAATCTAATATTTTTAGTTTAAAAATAATTATTTTAACTAATTTTAAGTTTACTTGGTGTTTGGTTGGTCATACGTGACTTCCGACGCCCGAAAATGTTACCGAATCACTAAAATACGCGTTTTACAAAGAACACTAGCATGGGTGATTTATGAGTGAACCTTATGTGTTAAAATATGTTATGTAATTTAAATATGTGAATATGGTAATATGTAAAGTGTTGACATGATAGCGGGAAATTTAGGCTATGAATGTACACTTGTGCGTTTAGAACAGTAGAATCGGTAAAATCGCGTTAAATGTGTAACTTATTTGTCGAGCATGAAAATTGATACATATGAGTTATTTTATGTATGCATGCCTTAAAAATGACAAAATAAATAAGTTAACAAGATTTCTCGTGTTAAAATGTTTACGTTTATATATATATATATATTACGACACGCAAATCGTAGATATATTACGTATAAACGGGTGAGTTAACGGATTTACATGATAACGGTCACCAATAAAATCGGTCAAGTCGCAAAATCTTAAAAATATATATATATGGACTCATATATATATATATATATATATATATATATATATATTAACGTGCCAACATAATCTAAAACGATAACTTTTTGAGAAAATCTCAAAGTTATGTGTAAATTCTAAGATACGGAGAAACTTAGGATTTTTGTGACATGTTTATTAGATAAGATAAAGTTAATATTCTTTATTACTTTAAGGTACCAAAGTGTAATATTATCTTCTATATAAACTCTTGTAACCTTCCTTTTATTAATGTGAAGAAAGGACTCTACAAATTATCATGGTATCAGAGCACGAAGATTATCCCGTAGATTCTGAACACGTTCAATAGAAGCGTTACAAAAGGCCGATTCAAGTGCTATCCAAATGTCACGAGCAGTTGAAAGACCAACAGTAACTGAAAGAGCTTCCTCAGTCAACGAAGCATTCAGAGTAATAATTGCTTGTTGGTCTTCTTGAACCCATTTAAGATAATCAGGATTCTCAATTTCTTTGTCATTGTTTCGAATAAACGGTGCTGGGGCTGTTGCGGAACCATCGATATGGTGAAGAAGATGCTGATGCGATAATATCGGTTTCATTTGGGTTCGCCAATATATGAAATTTGTTGATGATAATTTGATGGTGATCATAGGAGCCAATCCTGGCATATGAATTGTAGTTTGTGATGAAGGAGATGCCATAGATTTCAAACAGA
The DNA here is from genome assembly GCA_030545235.1 of Helianthus tuberosus. Lineage (NCBI taxonomy): Eukaryota > Viridiplantae > Streptophyta > Magnoliopsida > Asterales > Asteraceae > Helianthus > Helianthus tuberosus. Next base: position 173,571,976 of record CM060393.1, on the reverse strand, counting down.
AGAAAAAGAAAATAATTTGTGATGAAGAAAAGAAAGATATGAAAGATTTGCTGGAAGGGACAGAAAGAGAAGAAGGAACAGACAGAAACAGAAATAGAGATGGAAGATGATCAGAGGAGATTAAAGAAGGGAAACTCAACCACCATAAGAAGAATGGCTGATACCATGATAATTTGTAGAGTCCTTTCTTCACATTAATAAAAGGAGATAAAAGTGTTGTGGATTATGGTCGGGCCTTTAAGGCTATTTGTGATCAACTACACGCTATCGGCCATCCCGTGGACGAAATGGACCAACTTCACTGGTTTCTATGCGGTCTCGGAACCGCGTTTGAAAGCTTCTCCACCACGGTCCGGTCAGCTAGGCCTATTCCTAGTTTTGTCAATCTATTAGCGAGTGCCGAAAGCCACGAATTGTTCATCAAAAATTTGCGCCAAGAACCTCCCAATATGGTTCCAGCCGTGGCTTTCTCAGTGCAACAACAAGGTAATATCCGGCCTTCTAATTCAGTTTCAAATAATACTAATGGGTCAAACTTTCAGGCTCACCATTCCAGGCCCAGGTCAGGTTATTTCAGGCCCAACCGTGGGTCAAATCAGAATTATCGAGGACAAAGACCACACTTTGGAACCATGACTCGTCCGTATCGGCCCCCAACTTGTCAACTTTGTCGCAAGCCGGGGCATTACGCATCACAATGCTATCACCTTGCTTCTTTTGCGACTTTGGCTACACCGACCGATGACCAACTCGCTCAAGCCTTTCATGCCCAATGCTACCTAAATAGCAATGTTCCTGATTGGACTTCTGATACGGGTGCCTCTACTCACATGCTTCCAACAAATGCTACTCTTCAAAATTCCACACCAACTCAAGGTAATGAGCGTGTTTATTTTGGTAACGGTCAGTCTCTTCCTGTTACCCATGTTGGCCATACCACACTTTTTGGCAAACTTACTCTTAATAACGTTCTGGTGGTGCCTAATATCACCAAAAACCTTCTTTCCATTGGCAAACTTACCGAAGATAATGATGTTGATGTTGTTTTTTCTCACCCTTATTTTCATATTCAGGATCGGAAAACCAAGCAAATTCTACCCAGGGGATGCCGTGAAGACGGCCTTTATGTTCTTCGCAATAAATATGAAGCTTTAGTGTCAACACAGTCATGTCCCAAAGCTTCATTTGAAATATGGCATTCCCGTCTTGGGCATGTCAATTTTGATATGGTTACTTTATTAAAAAATAATGGTTGTTTATTGTTTACATCGGTTTTACCAAAACCGGGTCTTTGTTCTCCATGTGAACTTGCCAAATCGAAACGACAACCTTTTTCTCTTAATAATAAGCGTGCTTCTGCACCACTTGATCTTATTCATTGTGACTTATGGGGCCCATCCCCGTTTAAATCAGTAGACAACTTTTCTTATTACGTGGCATTTGTTGATGACTATTCACGCTTCACATGGTTATACCCATTGCGTGCAAAATCAGATTTTTTTGAGGCTTTATCTATCTTTGTACCCTTTGTTCAAACTCAATTTTCCACAAAAATAAAAAATTTTCAGAGTGATGGCGGCACGGAATTCACGAATAATCGTGTCCGAACACTGTTTGAACATAATGGCACATTTCATAGGATGTCGTGCCCTTATACGCCTCAACAAAATGGTCGGGTGGAAAGGAAACATAGGCACATTGTTGAAACCGGTTTAGCGATGTTGTTTCATGCCAAATTACCCGCACAATATTGGGTCGATGCCTTTTCATCCGCCACATTTATCATAAATCGTTTACCTACAACAATACTTAATGGAAAATCACCCTTCGAGCTTTTATTTCATGAAAAACCAAATTATTCTATTTTTAGAACCTTTGGTTGTCGGGTGTTTCCATACCTTCGGGACTATTCTCCGAATAAAATGTCTCCACGAAGTCTCCCATGTATCTTTCTTGGATATTGCTCAAAATACAAAGGATATAGGTGTCTTGACCCGTGCACCTCTCGTGTGTATATCACTCGTCATGCTCGTTTTGACGAGTCGCATTTTCCACTTGATCAAACCACCATGGCCACTCCTATTAACAACCTTGAAGTCACAATCTTTTTAGAGACTGATTCGGATACTTTGACCCCTGATACTAAAAATGAAAACCTCACAACTCCTACCGTTATCACTGTTCCTTTTTCACCAATACAGCCTACTTCCACTTCAAATGATAATATACTTGACTCACAAAATTCTCCCAACCCAAACCCAACTCCCACTTTAAACTTGCAACAGAACCAGTCCGTCAGCAACCCAAATAGTTCCAGCTCAAGTCAGCCATCATCGCCCAACCCAATACAAGTTCCCCAAACCTACGCTATGCCACCCAGTCCAGCCTCACCCCCTACCACTTCCTCTTCCACCCCTTCCCACACTCCTCCTTCCTCTCCCGACTCGTTCGGGTCGTCTCCTATACCCATACCACCTCCACCTCCTTCTCATCCCATGATCACGCGTGCTAAATCTGGGATTTTTAAGCCTCGCCATCGTGTTGATTTGGCTCATACTACTCAATTTCCTTTACATCGTGCATTATTTGCTGTTACGGATCCTAAATCATACAATGTTGCATCAAAGGATTCGAAATGGATTAAAGCGATGGATGATGAAATTCAAGCTCTTTATAAGAACAACACTTGGTCTCTTGTTCCGCGTCCTAATAATGCTAATGTTGTTGGATCAAAATGGTTGTTTCGAACCAAATTTAAATCAGATGGATCAATTGAACGTCACAAGGCCAGACTTGTTGCCCAAGGATTTACTCAAGTACCTGGTCTTGACTACTCTCATACATTTAGCCCAGTTGTTAAGGCTGCCACTGTGCGTACTGTTCTTGCTTTAGCCGTTATTAACGGCTGGAATTTACATCAATTAGATGTTAACAATGCATTCTTGCATGGACATCTTACTGAACAAGTTTTTATGGAACAACCTTTGGGCTATGTTGATCATCAATTTCCGAACCATGTTTGCAAGTTAAACAAAGCTATATACGGCCTGAAACAAGCTCCCAGGGCATGGTTTCATCGCTTGTGTACCTTTCTTACAAACAATGGTTTTTCTAATAGTCGTGCGGATCCTTCGTTGTTCATCTTCAAACGTGACTCTTGTATTATGTATCTTTTGGTCTATGTTGATGATTTAATCTTAACGGGGAATGATACTTCCATTATCACATCCTTCATTTCTTGTCTCAACAAAGAATTTGCTATCAAAGATCTTGGGAAACTCAACTACTTTTTGGGATTGGAGGTTACCTACACACAACATGGTCTTTTCTTAAATCAATCTAAATACACTTTAGACATTTTGACTCGTGCTAAGATGTTGGATGCAAAACCTGCTCCAACACCTTTAAGCACAAATGTTTCTTTTGTTTCTACAGGTGATCCTTTTCCGGATGCTACTCACTATCGGTCCATCGTAGGTGCTCTCCAGTATTTGACGATCACGAGACCTGACATTTCTTATGCTGTGAATCAAGTCAGCCAGTTTTTGAATGCTCCCACCATTGCTCATTTTCAAGAGGTCAAACGGATTTTGCGCTACCTTAAAGGAACTATTGCTTTTGGCTTACATTACAGTAGACCTACTACCGCTGCTCTCATTGGTTACTCAGATGCTGATTGGGCTCGTTGCTTAGAAACAAGACGATCTACCTATGGGTACTCTATATTCTTGGGAGGAAATCTTATCTCCGGGAGTGCCAAAAAGCAACCAACTGTTGCTCGATCGAGTTGTGAATCTGAATACAGGGCTATGGCTAATACTGCTGCAGAGATTGTTTGGTTAACGCATCTTCTTCAAGAACTTCATGCTTTACCAGTGGAACGTCCTACTATTCTGTGTGACAATCAAAGTGCCATCTTCCTCACTCAGAATCCTGTCTCACAAAAACGAACAAAACATATTGATCTTGATTATCATTTTTTGAGAGAACTTGTCGCTGCTGGAAAGTTGTTTACCAAATATGTTCCAACCAAGCTTCAGGTGGCTGACATTTTCACCAAGAGTCTTTCGACATCTCAGTTCAACGCCTTTCGAGATATGCTAAGGATTGGTCCTCCACCGTTCAGCTTGCGGGGGGATATTAGATAAGATAAAGTTAATATTCTTTATTACTTTAAGGTACCAAAGTGTAATATTATCTTCTATATAAACTCTTGTAACCTTCCTTTTATTAATGTGAAGAAAGGACTCTACAAATTATCAATGTTAATTGATGAATCATTCCTACGCATAATAGGACGTGTAGAAATCAATTTGTGGGATTGCGCTATTTAAAAATACGCACCCAAAGGTGAGTGTCACTAAACCCCATCTTTTTACTGTTTTGTATATGTTTTGAGGGAAGAACACGCCAAAAAGGGTTTAATAATGTTTTTGGAATAAAACATAGATTTTGATATAAATTATATATTTTTTGTTGAAAATATATGGATTTGATAAATATATCTTTCAGGGAGAAACGGTTTTGGTGAAAATATATGTTTCGGGGAGAAACGGTTTTGGTGAAAATATATGTTTCGGGGAGAAACGGTTTTGGTGATAAATATATGTTTCGAGGATGAAACGGTTTTGTTGAATATATGTTTCGGGATGAAACGGGGATTTGTACGGTGTTTCAGAGAAAACGACCGTGTTGTTGGGACGAATTTGCTTGGTCCCAGGGATTTCAGTAAATTCGTACAACGGTTTATATTAAATTTGTCATATTTGTAGGATATATATATATTGTACGTGAGGCAGGCATCATAGATGGTCTCGATATGGGCCATGCGCAAGTGATGTCGTTTAATCATTTAAGTATTGCACGCGAGGAATTGTTGGTAGATCTATCGGGTTGACAACCCCGTCGTGACCGGTCGCTCCGTGTCAAGTCAAACGAAGAATTGATATTCTGTTTATTGTCTAGCTTTGATTATCCCTTCATTGTAAATATATAGTTCGTAATGTCTAGCTAACTTACGAGTCTGAACATTTGATGCTATATATTTAATATGTAAACTTGGGAAGATGCTTTGTTCGAAGGTTTTTGGGAAACGCTTGCGACGGCTGACCCTTGGATTTTTATCAAGGAATTAAATTGACTTTCGTAAATTATATGGATGTTTTTATGATAAACACATAATTGGAAAGTTTTTCCTTGGGATCAAATTATTTTAAATTTGAATATGTGAACTCACCTTCCTTTGTGTTGACACTTGATTTAACGTGTTCTTCAGGTACTTGAGTTCGGCTTCGGGAATTATGGCGTATCTTGTGGTTGTTGATGCATGTTTGTTTTCGTAATGTGTTGGACAAACTTTTAAAACAATTTGGGACCAATGTAATAAGATCCATAAGGATCAAGACAACTAGACTATGTTGTGGTTATGCTGTGTTTTGAAACTTTATGTTTTAAAATTATGTTTTAATCAAGTTAATATGTCCAACAATTAAATGCATCGTTCAACAAGATATTAATGGGCACCAACTTCCGTCACCACTACGTTTCATATTCCGCTACGACGTTTTTGTGGTGTGACAAACCCTACCCTATATATATATATATATATATATATATATAATGTAAGTATCTATAGAAAACCCTTATAATTTAGAAAACTTGGGAAACTCTAACCTCCCGAACTTAAAAAAAAAATTACACATGTTTTTAAGGGTTTTGGGCAAAAAAATCAAAAATGCGCCGAGTAGATATTTAAAAAAAAATAAACAAGTTTTGGTGTAACACATGTTACAAATATGTCAGATGAATGTAACATGTGTTACACCAAAACTTGTTTATTTTTTTTTAAAATATCTACTTGGCGCTTTTTTGATTTTTTTTGCCCAAAACCCTTAAAAACATGTATATAACATGTATAAATTTTTTCAAAAAAAAAACATCGGGAGCTTTGAGTTTCCCGGGTTTTCTAAATTAAAGTGGGTTTTCTATACATCCTTCCCCTATATATATATATATATATATATATATATATATATATATTTATAGGAAAAGGATCAGTTAGGAACCACCATTTATTACGAGAACCACGAGAACCAATGTGAACACAACCAAAAATACCTAAAAAACACACAATTTTTTTATTATTTTTTAAAAAATTATTATATATTCCGTTCCTAAAAAAATTTCGAGTAACAATTTATTTATGCACATGTGCATATGTATCATTTCTTTGACAAATTCCGTAATACATTACCAGTATTAGACAATTGCATTTTCATTTACACTACCATCCGTAATACAATACTTTTTACATTACCAATATTAGAAATGCACATGTGCATCTATATATATGAACATGATATAACGTGTTTTTGGTACACTACTTTGAATACACTTTCCTTTTCATCTATCATACCATCTATAATACACTACCATTACCTCCTATTATCCATAATACACTACCATTACCTCCTACTATCCATAATACACTACCATTACTAATATGTATAATATTTTTCACTTTATGCACATGTACATCAACACCCTTCATACCATACCAAACAACATATTACATCATAAACTGATAAATTTAACCAAACCACCAACCACTAGATATAACAAACCAAAAACATGTATATGGGCCTACTTCATCATTCAAAATCACAAACTTTTTGTACCAAAACACGTTATATCATGTTCATATATATAGATGCACATGTGCATTTTTAATATTGCTAATGTAAAAAGTAGTGTATTGCAGATGGTAATTGTTATGGGTGGTTTTCTAAACCCATATCCTGAATTATATCCTGACTTTATTACTTTTGTTTGTGGCCAGGATACCGGATCAGGATATTGGTAACATCCTGATGCAGTATCCTGGTAGTCACTAATTATTCACGTGCAGATTAGCATGGCAAGCTCATAACGTTCGAGTGGACTAGTTCTCCTGAAGACTCAGGCTAATCAGTTGAAAAGGGAACGTTGAAGCCGGAAGGAGGGGTCTCCAATGTTCAAGAGGGAATATTCGAAACATCCCTTATTTGTAGGATAGTTAGCTGTTTCTCTTTATTATAAATAGGAGTTACTTTCTCTGCAAGCTACAATCACTCGCAATCACATTTCACCAACACTCACACTTGAAATTCATTGTAAGACTTAGCTGATCCGTACAATATCCTGCACTGTATCCTGAAGTTTGAAGTAATAAGAAGAACAAGGCAGCTGCGATTGTCAGCTCCCGAGGTTTTATGCCGGCGATCTAGATTGATCAAGGGCTTTCCTCGTACATCTCGTGTCAACCTTTACATTTCTGCTCATTGTTTGATTGCTTATATTGCTCGGTATCCTGAGCTATATCCTGAAAACCATTTTTATAAACAACTAAATCAGAATATTTTCAATACACATTGTTAGCACACTACCTCACAAAACTAATTTGATCACTTAATTGCTTAGGTAATTTTTGACTAAAACAATTTGGCGCCCACCGTGGGGCAAGTGGTGCTATTCATATTAAAAACCTTGCTAAAATCTTTACTTGGTTTTCTTTTTTCGAAACTTTTTGATACACTATTTTCAATGGCCTCAAAATCAAACATGAGCTCTTCTACCATGTCTGCTACAACCTCTGCAACAATTGATTCGGTGCTTCCACTACCTCCAAGGACGCAAGCTTTTTCACAGCCTCAAGCTCATCCGAGGAGGGTTGAAACTCACACATCTCGGGATATTGTTCCTACTCAGAATATCCATGGATCTGCTGCCTCAGGGAGAACTCCTATTATGGCTTCGAATGATGAAATTCTAACTTTGTTTGGTAGTATACAGGATCATATGAAGCAACAGCAGGAGACCAACCAAATGCTGATAAGAGAGATACAACTCTTGAAATCTAAACCAAACAGGCCTGCTGAGGATACTGTTACTCCCTTGCAGCCTAGAGCATTGAACTTCAGTTCGGCAGTATATACTGAGGATAAGCGGGGCAATATTGTACCAAGCCATTCTCAGAGTCTTATTCCTGAGATACCTTCATCAGTCAGGGTATCAACTGTGAGGGGCTCAGGATATGCTCCAGGATATGGCCAGAATCACCAAACTGGTAACGTGACTAATAATGTTAATACTCCTGCTACTAACAATTTTGGATCTTTGCAGGATGCAGGTGTGACGTCGGCACTCTCAATGGAATTTCAGAAGTTAAAGGATATGATATCCAGTGTACCTGGGGTTGTTCAGCCCATTCTAGAAGTATCCCAGGATAGTCACAGGATATCCCGGTTTGCATATCCTATATGTGTTGCTGAAATTCCAAAAAGATTTCAAACTCCCAATATGAAGCTCTATGATGGAACCACGGATCCTGAAGAGCATATTGCACAATATATGGAGAGAATGGAGATTAACCCTATTCCACCAGAGCTTAAGAAAGCATGCCTCTGCAAGGGCTTCAGCTCTACTCTAACATGATCAGCCTTGAAATGGCTCTTAAACGTTCCACCTCATTCGATTACATCATTTTCTCATTTGGTTAATTTGTGTAATAGTCAATTTTCTTGCAGTAGAAGTTTTGAAAAACTAACCAGTGGTCTCTATAGGATAACACAGGGACCTCAAGAATCCCTAAGGGATTATGTGAACAAATTTAGTAGGGAATCCTTGGGTATCCCACACCTTGATGTTGCTACCGCAGCCCAAGCATTCAAGATGGGATTACAAAAGGATTCCCAGTTTTATCAGGATCTTGTAATGAATCCCTGCATGAACCTGGATGAAGCTCGGAACAAGGCTTTGAGATATATCAGACTTGAAGACGACAAGAAAATGCAAGAGAGGATGAATTCATCCTCGACATACGAATCAACTAACAGGAAATCAGAATCCTCATATAAGCCATATCGCTCCAAGCTATATGGCAGAAATGACAGCACGAAAGTGAATGCTGTTGAAGATGAGGATCCTGAAGATTATCCTGAATTATCATAATAATGTTTTTCTGCTAGTGTACCCGAACTAATGTATGCCATGTAGGTTTTGGGAGATAAAGCGAGATGGCCACGAAAGAACCAGCAAAAGGCTGATTGGAAGGACAAATCCAAATGGTGTGCTTTCCATGAGGATTTCGGACATGTGACAGAAGATTGCGTAGCTCCGAGGAAGGAGATAAGCTATCTGCTGAGCAAATGATACCTGAAAGATCTTCTGGCAAGAAAGAAGAATAAGGATCAGGATACTGAGAAGGATCCTGAACGAGCATCATCACCTCCTGCGGATGCCAAGATAATTAACTTTATTTCAGGAGGATCCGACATTTGTGTAACCTCTTACTCTGCAGCAAAAAGACATGCAAAGGAGGCTAAGGTAGAAAAGGGGGACAAGCCGACCAGAATTACAACCCTCACAACTGTTTTGGTCAAAAATTACCGAAGCAATTTAGTGATCAAATTAGTAATGTGAGGTAGTGTGCTAGAAAGTTTATAGAAAATATGCTTGTTGAGTTATTTAGAAAATCAGTATTCAGGATACGGCTCAGGATATTGAGCTGTATCTGCGATCAAACAGTGAGCAAATAATAAGCAAAAAGTAAAGGAAACGACACGAGATGTACGAGGAAAGCCCTTGATCAATCTAGATCGCCGGCACAAAACCTCGGGAGCTGACAATCGCAGCTGCCTTGTTCTTCTATTACTTCAAATATCAGGATACAGTGCAGGATATCAACCAGATCGCTAAGTGTTACAATGAATTCGTGTGAGAGTACAAGTTGCGAAAGAACAAGTGTTAGTGTGTAGTGAGTGTGATTGCAGTGAAATTGTTGTGTCCTATTCGATCTGGTGTTCCTCCTATTTATAGTAACGAAATACAAACAAATATCCCTATAAATATGGGATGCTCCGAATATTCCATCACGAACGTTGTAGACCGAGTAATAAGGCTTCAACGTCTTTCTTTGAACGGTTTGGACCGAGTCTTCCGCAGAATAAGTCTTTGTGAACGTTGCTAGCTTCCAGCCCACGTACCTGCACATAATCCGTTAGTGATCCTGAGGATACCATTCAGGATGTTACCAATACCCTGAATCTGCACCCCGGATATGAACAGATATTATTTAATCAAGATATAAGCCAAGATATTTCTCAGGATATGAGCTCAGAAATTAGCCCACAACAATTGTCCCCAAAAATGTTACCGTTTAGTATCCTCATTACTAACGGTTACATTTTTTACGCAAACCGAGGCAATTAAGAGATAAGACCTGTGATGTGACCGTTTGCAACTACCCAGCCTATATCTACTCATCATGCCCTATATCTTCTCATCCTCATCCCTTTTTTAATCATAATCGACAAGGAAAAGGTACATTTTCTCTCTATCTTTCATATTTATCTTCATCTTTTCTCTCCGGCGAAAAATTCAGGCGATCAAATGCCGCGCCAAACAAGATCTAGTTCAGGTGACTCGGCCCCTACATTCTTCCAACAAAACCTTCTCCAAGAGCCGGAGAAGGAAGCGTGTACCTTTGATAGTGCCCACCTGTCAGCCTTAAAATCCTCCGGTATCTTCCCGGAAGGAACCGTATTTAGACCGTTTGACCGTGAAATCCAGTCAGATATGGTCTCCAACGAGTGGATATGCTTTAGTGCTTTTCCTTTTACCCTAGGGCTACGATTCCCCTTTCCGGACTTCATCACCGAATTCTTTAATATCACAAAAATCTCTTTTAGCCAGACAATGCCAATGCTCTGGCGTGTTTTATCTGTTCTTGACCAGATCAAGAGAAACCACATTCCTGATCTCTCCATCCATGATCTCCCCCTGGCTTACAAGCTTAGATGCCACGGATCATGTAGATTTCTGTTTTATTCTACTTCCGGTGACCCATTGATACTTCGTGCCACCAGGAACGAGGATGGTTGGCAATCCAAGTTTTTCTTTGTAAAAAGGGACTCAATCCCTGGTGGGACGGAATATCCGGTACAATGGTTGAAAAAGGGTAGGATTTAGGGTTTAAGAATGATCCTGTCGCTTATCCTGTTCCATATCCTGAACTAATTTATCTTCTTTATTGTGCAGCTGATTTCAGGAAGATTGCTCCTCCTCTTGCTAATTCCCAAGAAAGAATAGACGCCATTAGACTTCTCCCAGAGGCAGAAAGAAGTTTCAATCCTTCTCCACCAACTCCAAGTCCTCTTTCAAGTGCCAACATGTCTGGTAAGGATCCTGCAAGATATCCTGCACACATATGCTTCTTATCTGTTATTTATAGGAGGGATTTAGAATTTACTCCCTGTGTGCAGATTCCAGCAAAGTCCCAGTCTACCTAGACCTGGATGAACTTGACAGCTATCCAACTCCAGCCATAGTCAAGAAGGAGACTCCTGCTACCACCAGCTCCAAGCCACTCCCGGCTCCCAAGACCAACCCAAGAACCCGTGCTTCCGCAACGAAAAAGAGAAAGGGCCTTGAGGTCAGTACTCCAGGCTCTGAAGGGTTCTCCTATGATGAACTCAGCTTCTCCGACTCCTTAGAGCCAATGACATCCTTCCTCAACAAGGTAATATCCTGCCGCATATCCTTCATGTATATCCTGCACATATATCCTGCACGTATATCCTAACAGGATATCCTGGTAGGATGTCTTAGTCAGCATACATTCTAACCCCATACCTGTGATCAATGTACAGGGCCTCCAGCATTTGCTCCACTTGTACAATGACACTTGTGGTACTGTGGCACTTCATGAAGCCAGGATCAAGCAGCTCGAGAGCACCGTTGCTGACCAAGGTGCTATTGCCGAAGCAAAGAGCCGGCACTATGAAAGCTTGCTAAAGAAGGTCACCCAAGATGCTGAGGTCAAACTTGCCAGCGTTCAAATGGACCATGATCAGGCCTTGATCAGCTTTCGAGAGGGAATCAAGGCTTCTGCTATCGTCTCCTTGCTACAAGCACGCATCAAGATGGCCTATGAGGCCAAGGAGACGGGCATTGTTTGTCCATCTTGGCCAGTCGAATCCTGGGTGGCTAAATTGAAGGAGCTAGGAGGCAAAGCTGTGCCACTTCCTGCTGAAGCCGGTGAGTCCTCCAAGTCAACGGAGGTGGTGGTCCAAGCTGGAGAGAAGAAGGATGCTGGAGGTGATGCTGAGATGGACATTGGTCAGGATGCTGCGCAGGACGCTGGTCAAGATGCTGGAGTGGAGAAGTCTGAGAAGGTTGGAGGTGATGCCGCTATGTGAGGGCATTTAGGTGGGCGATGACGGATATACGTGCCAAGGCCAGAGCCCACCTTTTTGAATTTGAATGTTGGTTTGCAGTTCCACAAACATTTTACTTTTCTGCATTTTACTTTTCCGTACCTGAACAATTTACATTTCCTGCATGCCTTTTGAACAATACAACAGTTGAAGGTGGATGGGTCTCAGTTTGAGACGAAGCCCTCAACTGTTGGGTAAATATGGTTATGAACTACTAGTGCTCTTAGTGGATGGGCCTTGTTTTGAGGTGAAACTAAGAGCACATCTTTTGGTATGTTAATAATATAACTACTCTTTTGACTTTATTATTATTGTCACACAAATTTTACTTGTGAAAACTGTTTGGTTTGAACATTCTTAGGAACACATATCATAAATGTATCCTGGGAGATATCCTGAAAGATATCTTAAAAGGGATATCGAAATATAACCTATAAATTATCCAAATAAAAAGGAGAGATCATACCAGAGATTCTTAGAGAATCAGTTCCAATCCTTTATCATAAATTTGTCCCCAGTGCATACTTATAAACTTGGATCCATCCTTTGAATTAGAATAATGTGTGTCCCCTGCGTTTGACAAAGACACAAATGTATTTACCTTTTGACTCGAATGAATTCCGAATGCCCAAGGGCAGAACCCCTGATATCCTGAAAAGAATCCTTAGCATATTGGGGATAAACCCTGATATCTGGGGATAAACCCTGAATTTCATGCGCTACAGGCGAGAGTGTATAAACTCCTAGACTTAGAAAGGTGAAAACCTTTAAACCTTTGAGAGTATGAAAATACTCTTTCATGAGAGAGGGTGATCAATCCTCATATACCTTTAGGATCCAGGATATAGCCAACAGTAACGAAATTGTCAGCTACTTTTACATGAACTGGTCCCGCTACCTTGAACTACACCTAGATAACTTGCGCTCCAGGCGAGGTGTTTAAACCCAATTCGAAAGAAAGGTGAATACCTTTAAACCTTTGAAGGGATCAGGATCCCTTAAACGTGAGAGAGGGGGCCAATCCTCTAATCTTTCGACTTATCCTGAGTACATATCCTGGAGCTATATCCTGAAACATATCCTGCAAGACAATTGTAAACTAAGGTGGGTGTTAGCTTGGCTAACACCCCTCCGATGCTTAAGTCAGTATTGGGTTCAAGATAATAAACAAATATATTTTAAAGAGATAGAACACATACCATTCCGAGATAGAAAATAAATTCTACTCTTACTTGAAATAGAGCTTCAAATGTATTGCATTCCAGGATCTTGGTAGCATATCTCCTTCCATATTCCTGAGTCGATATGCTCCTTTCCCTGCTTCTGACTCGACTTCATAAGGTCCTTCCCATTTCGGAGATAGCTTGCCATCGGCAGGATTAGTGGTATTTTGAAAAGCCTTTCTCAGCACCCAATCACCAACTCGAAATCTTCTAGTCCTTATGTTCTTATTATATGCTCTGGATATTCTTTGTTGATATGCTGCTATCCTCAGCCTTGCTGCATCTCTTTTTTCATCTATAGTATCCAAATCCTGACATAAGACTTCAGGATTCTGTTCAGGATCCTGTAGCATAGATCTTGCAGTAGGTATCGTCATTTCTGTTGGAATCATTGCCTCTGCTCCAAATACCAAGGAAAACGGGGTTTGGCCAGTTGCATTCTTCACCGTTGTCCTATCAGCCCACAAAACAAAGGGTAACTCTTCCGCCCATCTTCCTTTTTTGGCTCCAAGTCTCTTCTTTAAGTTATTGACTATTATCTTGTTCGAGGATTCGGCTTGTCCATTCGCTTGAGGATGTACCGGAGTAGATGTGATCATTTTGATTCCCCAACTCTTGCAAAAGTCAGTAGTCCTTTTGCTTATAAACTGGGACCCATTATCACAAATGATCTCAGCTGGTACTCCAAACCTAGTCAGGATATTCCTCTTTATGAAGGATACTACTTCTTGGTCTCTTACTTGAACGAATGCTTCAGCCTCGACCCACTTAGAGAAATAATCCGTCATTGCTAACATAAATACTTTTCCTCCCGGAGCCTTTGGTAACTTCCCTACTATATCCATCCCCCACTTCATGAATGGCCAAGGGGAAACTACAGGATATAGTGGTTCAGCTGGTTGATGTAGTATGTTACTATGCCTTTGACATGCATCACATCTTCGAGCATATTCTGCAGCATCTTTTCTCATTGTTGGCCAAAAGTATCCTGTCCTCAATACTTTCGAGAATAATGATCTGCCCCCAGTGTGATTACCACAGTCCCCTTCATGTATATCCTGAAGTACTTCTTTGGCTTCATGATCCTCCAAGCACCTTAAATATGGTCCTGCAAGAGATTTCTTGTATAGAATATTATTTATAATAGCGAATCGTGATACCTTCATCCTAAATGCCTTAGGATTTTCATTTTCGGGGATGTGTCCATCTTTAAGATATTTCAGAATTGGAGTTGTCCAGGATTTAGGATCCTGTTCAGGATATTCCACTCCAGGATCCCGAATATCCGCTACTTCTTTACCCTGAGGATTAGTTGCAGGATATAAGACATGTATTATTGGTATTTGGGTCCCTTCCGGTATCCTGATTGATGATCCCAGATTTGCTAAGGCATCCGCTTCAGCATTATCCTCTCTTGGTACCTGTTCAAGTGTAAAAACATCGAAATATCCTGCTAATTTTTTGAGAATATCAAGATATTCAGTCAATTTCTCACCCTTAACTGCATATGATCCATTAAAATGGTTAGCAATTAACAAAGAATCAACATATGCTTGTAAATTCTTTATACTCATATTCTTAGCCAATTCTAATCCTGCAATTAAAGCTTCATATTCTGCCTCATTATTGGTAGCAGGAAATTCACACCTAATAGCCTGGGGTAATATGTCCCCCTGTGGCGATTTTAGTAGTATTCCCAATCCTACTCCTCTTATATTAGATGCACCATCAGTATATAATGTCCAGGATCCTGAGGATTCTCCTAATTGTTGAACTTCTAGGTCTACCTCATCCTGGATGTCACTACTAAAATCAGCCACAAAGTCAGCTAAAGCCTGAGATTTTATGGCATTCCTAGGTTCATATACTAAATCATAAGCACTCAACTTTACTGACCACTTAGCCATCCTACCTGACCTCTCTGGTTTCCTAAGCACATTCTTGACAGGATAATTTGTTTTAACATGAATCCTATGAGTCTCAAAATAATGTCTAAGTTTTGTTGATGCCATGACTAATGCTAGTATTAATTTTTCTAGGTGAGAATACCTAGTTTCAGCATCTAACAAACTTTTGCTAACATAATAAACAGGATATTGCTGACCTTCATGGTCCTTTACAAGGACGGCACTTACAGCATTCCCTGATACCGCGAGGTATAGGGATAATGGTTCACCATTCTCAGGCTTCATCAGTAGAGGTGCGGTTGAAAGATATTGCTTTAACTCCTGTAGGGCCGCTTCATGCTTCTCACCCCACTCGAATTTTTTGTTCTTCTTCAGGATATAATAAAAATCTTTGCATTTCTCTGAGGATCTTGAGATAAATCTGTTTAATGCTGCCACTCGCCCCGTTAATCGTTGAATATCTTTCATATTTGAGGGTGATTTAATATCCAAGATGGCTTGAATCTGCTCCGGGCTTGTTTCTATTCCTCTTTTGGTCACCATATATCCTAGAAATTTTCCTGCCCCCACTCCAAAATGGCACTTAGCGGGATTCAGCTTCATATTATACTGATCCAGGATATCAAACGCTCCTTTAATATCCTGGAGGTGATCCTGAGCTTTCTTTGACTTTACTACCATATCGTCAATGTACACTTCCATGGTGTCCCCCAGTTTGTCTTTGAACATCATGTTTACCAATCTTTGGTATGTTGCACCTGCATTTTTCAAACCAAAAGGCATAGCTGTATAACAATAAATACCTGTTGGTGTCATGAAGGCAGTATCCTCCTGGTCAGAAGGCTCCATTTGAATCTGTTGAAATCCTGAGGATGCATCCATGAAAGTCAGCATTTCATGCCCAGCAGTGGCATCTACCATTGCATCAATATGAGGGAGAGGAAATGGATCTTTAGGACAAGCTTTATTCAAATCTGTGTAATCCACACAGACTCTCCATCTTCCATTTTTCTTCTGTACCACAACCACGTTTGCTAGCCACCTTGGGAACTTGACTTCTCTAATCATTTTGGACTTCAACAATCTTTCAACTTCTTCTTGAATAATTGTATTGCGTTCAGGAGCAAACTTCCTTCTTTTTTGTTGCACCGGCTTGAATGATTTATCAATTCCAAGCTTGTGAGTGATAATATCTTTGGATATGCCTGTCATATCCTCATGCTTCCATGCAAACGTTGACATCCTGCATCTTAAAAAGTTAATTAATTGCTCTTCAATATCCTGAGGGATATTGGTTCCCACGAGCACCGAAATATCAGGATTATCCTGGTCCAGGACAATTTTCTTCACATCCTGCTCCGGATCCTCCACGATATCCTGGACCCGCGTCTTTGATTGCTATGCTGCACTAGGTTTGGTTGAGGATTTCATCGAGGATGAGTAGCATTCTTTCGCCTCCTGTTGATCGCTATCAACTTTAACAACTCCCCAAGGGGTAGGTATCTTGATGCATTGGTGATATGTTGATGGCACGGCCTTCATATCGTGAATCCACGGTCTTCCCAGTATAATGTTATAGCAGGATAGAGAGTCCATCACACAGAAACGTTGGATCGAGTTGACTCCTTCAACGTACACCGGCAACTTTATCTCTCCCACTGTGTTTCTGGCCTCTCCACTGAACCCAACAAGCACGGTGGACTTCGAAGTGATATCCATTGGAGATACATTCATCCTTTTAAGTGTCTCCAGTTGGATTATGTTGACGGAGCTGCCATTATCAACCAATATCCTGCGTACAAAATGGTTAGCCACATATAACGTTATTACCAGAGCATCATGGTGAGGATCCTGGACAGTATCCCTGTCATCAGCATCAAATGTGATCACTTTGTCAGTTGTGAGTGTAGTCATCCTGACAGGTTTGTCTCCCCTTTCGGCCTTAGCTTCTTTTGCATGTCTCTTTGCTGCCGAATACGAAGTCCCACAAATGTCGGATCCTCCCGAAATGAAGTTGATTATCTTGGCATCCGCGGGAGGTGAGGCTGCTCGCTCAGGATCCTTCTCAGTATCCTGACCCTTATTCTTCTTTCTCCCTAAGAGATCTTTCAAATATCCCTTGCTGAGAAGATAGCTTATCTCTTTCCTCAAAGCAATGCAATCCTCGGTCATATGTCCGAAATCTTCATGGAAAGCACACCATTTTGATTTGTCTTTCCAATCCGCTTTTTGTTGATTCTTTCGAGGCCATCTTGCCTTGTCCCCTAGACCCTGCATGGCATACATCAATTCAGGAATGTTAACAGAGAAGCAATATTCAGATAATTCAGGATATTCTTCAGGATCCTCATCTTCAACAGCATTCACTCTCTTGTTCTCATTCCTGCCATATGGCTTGGACCGATACGACTTGAATGAGGATTCCGACTTCCTGTTAGTTGACTCATAAGTGTTGGATGAGTTCATCCTTTCTTGCATCTTTCTGTCATCTTCCAACCGAATGTATCTTAGGGCCCTGTTCCGAGCTTCATCCAGGTTCCTGCATGGGTTCATTACAAGGTCTTGGTAGAATTGAGAATCTTTTTGCAACCCCATCTTGAAGGCTTGCACAGCTGTTGCAACATCAAGATGAGGAATGTCTAGTGATTCTCGGCTAAACTTGTTTACATAATCCCTAAGGGATTCCTGAGGCCCCTGCGTTATCCTGTAGAGATCACTTGTTAATTTTTTAAAGCTCCTACTACAAGAAAACTGACTGTTAAATAAATTTACTAAATGAGCAAAAGATGTAATTGAATGTGGAGGAACATTCAAGAGCCACTTCAAAGCTGATCCTGTCAAGGTTGAACCAAAACCCTTGCACAAGCATGCTTCCTTGAGATCCGGAGGGATAGGGTTGATCTCCATCCTCTCCCTATACTGAGCAATATGCTCCTCAGGATCCGTCGTTCCGTCGTAAAGCTTCATATTGGGGGTTTGGAACCTCTTTGGAATCTCAGCATCACAGATAGGATATGCAAAGCGAGATATCTTATGGCTGTCTTGAGATACTTCCGGGATTGGCTGGACCACCCCGGGTACACTTGATATCATGTCCTTCAACTTTTGAAGTTCCCTGGTAAGTGCTGACGTCACACCTGTATCCTGCAAGGATCCACTATTGTTAGTAGTATGAGTATTATTACTATTTAATATGTTACTCGTTGGAGGATTCTGCCCATATCCTGAAGCATATCCTGAGCTCCTTATGGTCGATATCCTGACCGAGGAGGGTATTTCAGGGGTATGATTCTGAGGAAGGCTGGGCACAATATTCCCCCTGTTATCCTCTGTATACACGGCTGAACTGAAGCTCAAAGCTCTGGGTTGTAATGGAGTGACAATATCCTCAGCGGATCTGCTCGAGCCAGACTTCAGGAGTTGTATTTCCCTTAAGAGCATTTGGTTCGTTTCCTGCTGCTGGCTCATTTGTTCCTGCACACTTCCAAACAAGGTTAAAATTTCGTCGTTAGATGCTAAAACAGGGGCAGATTCCTGAACACTGCGGGTAGGGATAATATCCTGAGGTCGAGTAGAGGCTGGCATTCTTGGAGGAGGTGGTGGAAGCACCGAACCTGTAGTAGCAGAAGTCGTAGCAGACATAGTAGAGGAACTCATGTTTGATCGTGAGGCCATTGTGGACAATGTAGCAAAAAGTTTTGAAAATAAAAAACCGATTAGCGATTTAACAAAAAAATTTAGTAAAGAGAGCACCACTTGCCCCACGGTGGGCGCCAAATTGTTTCGGTAATTTTTGACCAAAACAACAACTGATAAAGTCATAACGTTTGATAATGATGATCGGGATAGCATCCAAGATCCTCATCATGATGGTTTTGTAATCACTTTGTATATTGCTAAACATTTTGTGCGCTGGATACTGGTGGACAACGACAACTCTGTCAACATTATTCAGCTAGAAACACTGAAGAGGATGAAAATTTCCCAAATGGAGATCACTTCGAACTCCACTGTACTTGTAGGGTTCAGTGGAGAGGCTAAGAATACTGTGGGAGAAATAAAGCTGCCAGTGTATGTTGAGGGGGTGAATTCAATGCAACGTTTCTGTGTTATGGACTCATTATCCTGCTACAATATTATATTGGGGATACCATGGATTCATGACATGAAGGCTGTTCCATCAACCTATCATCAGTGTATCAAGATTCCTACTCCTTGGGGGGTTGTTAAGGTGGAAAGTGATCAACAAGAGGCAAAAGAATGTTATTCTTCTTCAATGAAGTCTTCAACGAAGCCTAAAGCAGGATAGCAATTAAAGATACGAGCCTAGGATATCATGGAAGCCTCGCAACAAGATGTCAAGAAAGTTATCCTGGATCAGGATAATCCGGATATCTCGGTGCTCGTAGGATCCAATATCCCTCAGGATATTAAAAGTCAGTTAACTAACTTTTTGAAATGCAGGATGTCCACGTTCGCATGGAGACATGAGGATATGACAGGTATATCTAAGGATATTATAACTCATAAGCTGGGGATTGACAGGTCTTTCAAGCCCATTCAGCAAAAAAGAAGGAAGTTTGCTCCTGAAAGGAATACAATCATACAGGAAGAGGTTGAGAGATTATTGAAATCCAAGATGATTAGAGAAGTCAAATTCCCCAATTGGCTAGCAAACGTGGTTGTGGTTCAAAAGAAGAGTGGGAAATGGAGAGTTTGTGTAGATTACACATACTTGAACAAAGCATGTCCTAAAGACCCAGTTCCTTTGCCCCATATAGACTCAATGGTGGATGCAACTGCCGGTCATGAAATGCTAACCTTCATGGATGCATCCTCAGGATTCCAGCAGATCCAAATGGAACCTTTGGACCAGGAGGATACTGCTTTCATGACACCAACAGGTATTTATTGTTATATTTCCATGCCTTTCGGTTTAAAAAATGCAGGTGCAACGTACCAGAGACTGGTAAATATGATGTTTAAAGACAAACTGGGGGACACCATAGAAGTATATATCGATGATATGGTGGTAAAGTCCAAGAAGGATAAGGATCATCTCCGGGATATTGAAGGAGCATTTGATATCCTGGACCAGTACAATATGAAACTAAATCCTGCCAAGTGCCATTTTGGAGTGGGGGCAGGAAAGTTTTTAGGATATATGGTGACTAAAAGGGGGATAGAAGCAATCCCGGAACAGATCAAAGCTATCCTGGATATCAAGTCGCCATCCAACATGAAAGACGTGCAAAGGTTAACAGGATGAGTAGCAGCATTGAACAAGTTTATATCAAGATCCTTAGAGAAATGCAAGGAATTCTACGATATCCTGAAGAAGAATAAGAAATTCGAATGGGGAGAAAAGCATGAAGCAGCCCTACTGGAATTAAAGCAATATTTTTCAACTGCACCTTTATTGATGAAGCCCGAGGACGGTGAACCATTATCCCTATATCTTGCAGTATCAGGGAATTCAGTAAGTGCTGTTCTGGTAAAGGATCATGAAGGTCAGCAGTATCCTGTCTATTATATTAGTAAAAGTTTATTGGATGCTGAAACTAGATTTTCACACTTAGAAAAATTGATATTAGCCCTAGTTATGGCATCAACTAAGCTTAGACATTATTTTGAGACACATAGGATTCATGTTAAAACTAATTATCCTGTTAAAAATGTGCTTAGGAAACCTGATATGTCGGGTAGGATGGCTAAATGGTCTGTAAAGTTAAATGCGTATGATCTAGTATATGAACCTAGAAATGCTATAAAGTCTCAGGCTCTTGCAGACTTTGTGGCTGATTTCAGTAGTGATATTCAAAATGAAGTAGACCTAGAAGTACAACTCTAGGAGAAACCTTAGAATCCTGGACACTATATACTGATGGTGCATCTAATGTAAGAGGTGTAGGTTTAGGTATGCTACTAAAATTGCCACAGGGGGACATATTACCCCAGGCTAATAGGTGTGAATTTCCTGTCACTAATAATGAAGCAGAGTATGAAGCCTTAATTGCAGGATTAAAATTGGCTAAGAACATGAACATTAAATGTTTGCAAGTGTATGTTGATTCCTTGTTAATTAATAACCATTTCAATGGGTCCTATGCAGTCAAAGGGGAAAGGTTAATCGAGTATCTTGAAATTCTCAAAACATTAGCAGGATATTTTGATGTTTTTACACTTGAACAGGTACCAAGGGAGGATAATTTCGAGGCAGATGCTTTGGAAAATTTGGGATCATCAGTCAGGATACCAGAAGGAACCCAAATACCAATACTACATTTCCTGTATCCTGCGAAGGAATACTTCAAGTCTCATGATAAGGAAGTAGCAAGTATCCAGGATCCTGATGATGGGTATCCTGAAAAGAATCCTGAATCGTGGATGGCTCCAATCATGAAATACCTTAAAGAAGGAGAAATGTAAACTAGGAGCGTTAAAAAAAGGCAGTCAACATCAAGTTAAAGTCTGAAACCATTGATGAGTTACCAGATAACATTGATGTCACATTCACAACGTCTGACACTGATCATGAGTCTGTATTGTTAAAGAAAGTTGTCGATCAGGTGTTGGATATGGATGAAGAGTCAAATTCGGAGTCTAAGTCAGATATTTCGAGTTCGTCCGAGAAGAGTCCGAGTTCACCGGTCAAAAGGGTTTACAATAAAGAGTTTCTGTTATTGAAAAATAATTTGAATGATGAACCTATCAAAGTAGCATATACTTAGAGTGATTCGGACAAATTATATTCTGATGAGGAATTTCCAATAAGAAGTGTCAAAACTGAAATGATCAAACAGGTTTTCAAATTAACAGAAATTAATATTTCTAAAATAAAAGATTTAAATCTTGATGACAAACCTAAAAAATACACTTCAAGAGTTCAACAGAGATTGAACAAGAAAAGGAGTTACAGTTCTGGTTCAGGTTATCGAAAGAAACCAAACCATAACAGTAATTTCAAAAAGAAAGGTCTAGGTTTCATTTTCCCGGAAAATTATAAAAAATGAGAAAAATTATAAATCAAAAACAAAATTTTTTGCAGGAAGAAGTTCTGAAGAAGAGCAGAAGAAACCATTTTGGAGACAGTCAAACCAGGAGTTTCTTGCTGAGAAGAAAAAGAACATGAAGAAGTTTGGTCCAAGAGTTGATAGAAGAACTTGTTTCAAATGTCAGGAAGTTGGGCACATTGCTTGGAATTGTCCCAAGTCCAAATACACAGAGCAGGGAGTTTCTTCAAACTCTGAATTGAGAAAGAAGTTTGTGGATAAAACAAAACAATCTGCAGAAAAGGTTAAACAGTTCAAAGATTCAACTTTCGAACTTGGTGAAAGTTCGAAAAGATTTTACAAAAGAAAAGCTGATTTGAACAAACAATAGTGGATTGTAAAATCTGAAAGCAGTTCTGACATTGAATCTGATTCCATAAAATCAGAGGAGTCATTGGTTGAGAAAATGAGTGAAAATTCCGTTCCTTAGTTGAACGATGAAAACTTTCCACCATTGTCAAAAGAAAGTTTAAAATTGAAAGTTGGGAAGGTTGAAATTTCAGATCAATTCTTTGCTGGTAAGAAAGAATTTGATGCTGAAAAGGTGTTTAATGGAAAAGTTAAACATATTTTCAGGAAAATGGTGGATGGGAAGGTAAAGGGTGCAAAAGAATTTTACAAATCAAAATGTTGGTGGGATAGATGTGTACCAAAATCACCCAAGTCTGGTTTGGCTGGGGTGATTGAATTTTCTACTTAAAATCCTGACTTGCCGGAGCTCCCAGGTTGGTAAGAGTGGAACAGGAATCGGCATATCTCTTGAGAAATTCACTTCGGTGATATATTTCGACTTACAAGTGGTAAATCGGGACATTAAGTTGTACTTGATTTTCTACATGTGATATTTGATGTTTGAATTTAAAATTGTTATATTTTTCAAAAGGTTGAAAATGAAAGAACAATGTGATGATATTAACCCCTAACCTACGAATGGTTTATGAAAATCAATCAAACTTATTTTCCGGAAAAACCATTTGATTAAAACAAACTTAAGTGTTTTGAAATCATAATGGGAAAATGGTTTGTTGATAGGGGGAGTTCTGATTGTTTATGCCAAGTGGATGGCGAATTGAAGCTTGAAAATCAGTTGTCATTTTACTTTGTACAGTTTGTTTTCAAGTTTCCTTTAAATGATTTTGAATTTTAGGGGGAGTAAGAAATTTCAGAAAATCCAAAAACATTAGTAAATTTGAAAAAGGCAAAAACATGATAAAAGAAAAACGAGTTTTGTTGTGAAAAAGAGGAAATGATAGTACATCAGTGGACTATCACAACATGCTAAAGAAATGAAATGTCAAATGTGATAAACGGTCTCACTAAAGATGTGACGATAGGCTCAGCTAGACTAGTAGATTTGCGATAACGATACAAACTTAAATGTACAAGCCTAGTTCTAGTGGGAAACACAGTCGAAAGCATAGTACTTAGTTTTGTCCTTCTTGACTGTGTGCCTGCTCGGTAATCGCTGATTGTCAAAAGACATAAAACTGGTTAAGTTTGTGAACTTTCACAACTTTGCTGAAAAATCACTGTGATTTTGTGTTTTCATTTTGCAAAGATTTAAACTTGTTTTATTTCGTTATTTTGTTTAAGCATTGGA
This sequence comes from Helianthus tuberosus, assembly GCA_030545235.1. NCBI lineage: Eukaryota > Viridiplantae > Streptophyta > Magnoliopsida > Asterales > Asteraceae > Helianthus > Helianthus tuberosus. The sequence continues at coordinate 173,547,940 of CM060393.1, read as the reverse complement.
CATCCTCTGCGTATACGTGAGTATCGACCTGTATGTTATTGCCTAAATGTTCTGCTTTATTTTCTTTGGTGTTTCGTTTAAGCTTTGGATCACCTCTGCGTATACGGGAGCATCGACCTGGTGGTTAAAGCCTAAACAATTTCAACTTGTTTTTATTTCTTATTTTGTTTAAACATTAGACTTTCTCTGCGTATACGGAAGTATCGACCTGATTGTTAATGTTTAAACATTCTGCTTTGTTTTCGCACAAATCACAGTTGATGAAAGTTTAAAGGAATTACTTGAGTTAGTGTATTGCATGATGAGGGGATATGCTAAGATCGTGGGATCCATAAGAATTTAGTGCAATATAAATATACCTTAATGTATCGGTAAGCATTTCGAAAGTTGTTAGATTGAGTTTAAGTGGATAACAATATCGTCAATCAACGTGAATCGTTTAGAGCTTAAAATGTTTAAAGCTTAACGGTGTTGGTGATTTGTCTCAAAATCTGATATGATCCTCTTACACAAACTCACAAAAATAGTGTTTGTAAATATTTCTTTACTGCATTTCTTTTATATCAAAATCCAAAAAGATTTTCGGAGTCTTTTAGCATAAATTTTGAAAAATTCAAAAAGATTTTCGACAACTAATGATTGGAGAGCTGATTTTCAAAATTCCGAGTGCTGAATATGACGAACAGGTTTGGGAGTGTGTGGTTCGAAAAATGATATACATACATGTGGTCATCAGAAATTAAATTTGTTATATCAATAATTGATGTTTTGAACTGAGTTTATCAAGTGGTTAGAAAATTTTAAATTTGTCAAATTGTTAATTTGTGAAATTTACTTTGAGGTAGAGTATGTGCAGGTTATGGCTATGAGAGAGCCAGGTTGCGATTCTAGTACCTGAGCAGGACGTGAGCCAGGTCACGATCTTGAAACCTGTGAAAGCCAGTCTACGATCTCAGCACAACTCAAGGGGGAGTCTGCTAGTAGACAACATCCGAGGGAGAGAAAAGTCTGTAGATGCAAGAGTCAGAATCGAATCCTAATGATAAAAAAAAGTTGAGGATAAAGATTGAGGATGCTTACATTGTCAAATACTTTGAAAAGAGCCCAAAGACTTATAAAGACCGAAGACTGTGAAGACTCGACACTGAAGACTCGTCAACATCTGAGGGGGAGTCTGTTGGTGCATACGTCTGTCGACTTCGTCTTGTATCGAGTCTTGTACTAGAATTGTTAGATCAGGGCGCGTTATACGAGAAAATAGGATTTATGTGTTGAAGGGTTAATTTCGCTTGAAATGGCAAGTGCCACTTTCAAGCGAAATCAGCTCCTCTATATATACCCTTCAAACGAAATCATTTGTAACTGTTCATGATTCCGGTACCGAAGTGCTGCCGACGTGTCTACTGATCTGTAAACTTGTTATAATCAATATACAAGACATTTAGAAGTGAATCAAGCTATTTTCCAAGTCAATTCATTTGTTTCCGCCTCTTGAATTGATAAGAACTCTTCTGATTGACTCGTTTGGGTCACAAAATGATCCTACAGCATGGCACTGAGCGAAACAGATTGTCCAGAAGTTTCCATAACAATTATCATTACCAATTAATTTAAAGTAACATGTCCCATACCATGTCTTAAAAGGCAAACAAATTATTACAGACAAATCTAGTCAAGTAGTTCTGTTCCGACAACTCAGATTTATACATAGATAGTTTATTTATTGGTTTCTAGGACCTCTTTTCCTAGCTTCGATTTCATCACAGCACAAAGAGTATCCTAGACCTTTCCTTGCCTCAAGTTCACAGCAAGCTAAGCATATAAACAACTTAAGCACCTGTCACATACGTTAAAGTAACAGTAAATACACATAGTGTAAAGGTGAGAATACAAGTTTGATAATAGCATATAGAGTTCGAAAGCGTTACGCATAACCAGCACGTACACAGAGTGAAATGAGGCATGTTAGTTATCGGCATGAACCTATCGATACCAATGACTGCGGGTTGACTGCCCAAGGCAGTTCGTGATACATTCTCACCACTGTGAGCCATGTAGGTAATTGTCCTTAACAACCCCCGAGTGAACGAGTGCTGAGTCCAAACTAATAGTACTACCGTTGCTAAGGCAGGTAGACAGCATTCCATGTGTAAACATAACAAACAAGCATTCATTTAGTCACGTATACATGCGATAACGGTTAGCGTTTAAAGTATTGCGTAGTGTGTTTGATGTGATTTGGTATAAGTAACGTATGTAACACCCAAAAGTGCGTAAAGCAAAAAGGGATCGAGTATACTCACAGCGATGATGGATTGAAGGGAGCGCTAGAGAGTAGGGTTAGCCTGAATAGATTGATAGCATAACGATAAGTGACGCGTAAAACGGTGCAAGGTACAAGTGAGTCGGACAGCGGTTCGATCGGATGGTAGTCCGATCGGACAGCCGGTCGTGCGGGTGGCAATCCGTTCGGACAGTAGTCCGGTCGGACAGTAGTCCGGTCGGATGACTGTTCGAGTGGATTGTTTCTTCCTTTGAGAAGGATGTGTTTGTGTATGATGGCTTGGCATTTGAAGTTTTCGTTGTAGCATTTTGAAAACATTGAAGTATCTCTACCTTTCAGGTAGGTCGATTGGACGGTCGTCCGATCGGACAGCAATCCGGTAGGTTGGCACTTCAGTGAAAACAAATCTACAGTAGGGTGGTCACTCGGTCGGATGTCCATCCGAGAGGGTGGCAACCCTGTTGTTGAACATGTTGAAAATTGTTTAAGATTTAAATGAATCAAGATGCAACCCGATCGGACGGTGGATCGAGCGGATGGCAACCTGGTCGGACATCAGTCCGGTCGGATGACAACTCATTCCAACGACTTGATCGTGCTGTTACTTGATCTTGCCTGAAGTGTTGTAACTTGAGCGAGACGTTGTGATGACTGGTTTAAACAATGGGAACCCTATTTCGTCCGAATGACCTGAACAGGAATCACCCTAGTCCGACGGTGCACGGTCCGAGACGGTTGTTCATGTCCAAACCCAAAATCACTATCCTTCAGATGGAACTCGGATCTAGCACTGATACATCACTATGAACGAGTAGACGTTCAGTAGTAGTTCCGATTCCCACCGGGTTTGAGTGCATTGAGTGTAAAAGAGTTGAAAGAAAGTTGGAGAACCATCTTTCACGTCGTCCGATAGGACAGCAATCTGGTAGGTTGGCACTTCAGTGAAAACAAATCCACAGTAGGGTGGTCACTCGGTCTGATGTCCATCCAAGCGGGTGGCAACCCTGTTGTTGAACATGTTGAAAATTGTTTAAGATTTAAATGAATCAAGATGCAACCCGATCGGACGGTGGGTCGAGCGGATGGCAACCCGGTCGGGCATCAGTCCAGTCGGATGACAACTCGTTCCAACGACTTGATCGTGCTATTACTTGATCTTGCCTGAAGTGTTGTAACTTGAGCGAGACGTTGTGATGACTGGTTTAAACAATGGGAACCCTATCTCGTCCCAATGACCTGAACAGGAATCACCCTAGTCCGACGGTGCACCGTCCGAGACGGTTGTTCATGTCCAAAACCGAAATCACTATCCTTCAGATGGAACTCGGATCTAGCACTGATACATCACTACGAACGAGTAGACGTTTAGTAGTAGTTCCGATTCCCACCGGGTTTGAGTGCATTGAGTGTAAAAGAGTTGAAAGAAAGTTGGAGAACCATCTTTCACCACTTTTCATTATGAGTTTGTTTAGATCTATGAAAGATCTTTGTTTGTTTATGTGGAAATCGATTAGAACTAAGTTGTTCTTAGGGGATTGAGGCCAAAACATGGAGTTCTTCAAGAACACATGATGACGTCATTCTAGAACACCTTGAATCTTAATGATAGAAAGTACAAGATTTAGGACGAGATCTTACTGAAATTGCGATAAATCGAAGGAAAAAGCGAGTAGGAGCACTGGTCGGACGTCACTTACCAAAAGTGGAAAGAGTGAAAGTGACAAGGGGTATCTATAGGATGCCCAAAGTGGAAAGGGCTGGTCGGTTGGATGGCACCTCGCTCAGGTGGCAGCCCGGTCGGATGGCAATCTGGCCGGCTGGCACCTGGTTCGAGTGCTCGGCGCGACGAGTTTTGCCGTTTCGATTCGCGTGTAGCGCGTTGCGATGCGGTTCGAGCGAGCGATGCGATAGAGTTGCTTATCAAATTACTTTTAATCCCAACTACTATATCTAACATACAATCATCCTTATCTCGTATTCGTTTAGCGTTTGCGATTCAATTTGCGATTGAGTTCGATTGCGATTCGATTGATTACCACACATAACATAATTTAAACATGCACAAGTAACACATAAGGCACACACACACGTATACAATAACCAAAATGCGTAATTCGAGTTGCGAGTGCCATTGCGATAGCGATAAGCGATTAAACATGCGATTAATATGCGATTATTAATAGATACTCCACATAATACAACTAAAGCGAAAAGTAAAATAGACTAACTACAAGTCAAAGAAGTCAAAACAGGAATTGAGCAAGGAGAGACAGATCGCAATTAGCAATCTTGTCTTCCTTTGACTTCAATCTTGACTTCGACTTTGACTTTCGAAACACGGGGTGTTACAGCCTCCCCTAGTTGAGGTAATTTCGTCCCGAAATTAGTCCGAATCCGTAACAAACAACTGCGGGTACTTCGCCTTCATGTCGCTTTTGAGTTCCCAAGTGAACTCTGCGCCTCGTTTGCCTTCCCGTCGGACTTTCACAATTGGAATGCGTGAGCGTCTGAGCTGCTTGGTTTGGCGATCCATGATTTTGACAGGCTTCTCCACGAAGTGTAGTGTTTCGTTTACTTGGAGATCATCGAGAGGTACAATTAAATCATGCTTAGCCAGGCACTTTCGGAGGTTTGACACATGGAAAGTCGGGTGGACGTTACTAAGTTCCTCCGGTAGTTCGAGTCTGTAGGCGACTTTTCCGATCCTTTCCAGAATCTTAAAAGGTCCAACATATCGAGGCGCCAGTTTCCCTTTCTTGCCGAATCTGACCACACCCTTCCAAGGTGATACCTTTAGGAGTACGTAGTCGCCAACGTCAAATTCAAGGGGCTTATGTCGTCTATCGGCGTAACTTTTCTGTTGACTTCGAGCTTTCAACAAGTTGTCTTGAATTTGGAGGACTTTGTCAGTCGTTTCTTGCAACAGCTCGGGACCGGTTAATTGCGAGTGACCGATCTCGTGCCACACAATAGGTGATCGACATCTTCTTCCGTATAAAGCCTCGAATGGTGCCATTTGAATGCTGGAATGATAACTGTTGTTGTACGAGAATTCGACTAACGGCAGGTATGCATCCCAATTACCACCGAAATCTATGACACACGAAAGGAGCATGTCTTCAAGAGTACGGATCGTTCTTTCAGTCTGACCGTCGGTTTGAGGGTGGAAAGCGGTACTTAGATTAAGCGATGTACCGAGAGCCGTTTGAAACGTTTCCCACAGTCGCGAGGTAAACTGAGCATCATGGTCAGAGATGATGTTGCGAGGCGTCCCATGATTACAAATGATCTCGTTGGTGTAGATTCGGCCTAATTGTTCTACCTTGTAATCTTCCCGTATAGGCAAAAAGTGAGCTGATTTGGTTAGACGGTCAACAACAACCCAGATGCTGTCGTGACCTGATGACGTGTGTGGAAGCTTTGTTATGAAGTCCATAGCTATACTCTCCCACTTCCACATAGGGATTGGTGGTTATTCTAGTAAGCCAGAGGGTCTTTGGTGTTCATCCTTGACCCTTGCACAAGTCAGGCACTTTCCAACGTAGAGAGCAATATCCCTTTTCATGCCCGGCCACCAGTACTTGTAGCGAAGGTCCTGGTACATTTTGTCGGCACCGGGATGAATAGAATACCGGGATTTGTGGGCTTCGACCATCAAAATCTGTCGCAAATCGGTCCGTCTAGGGATCCAAATTCGATCCAGATAATGGAATATTCCATTCGGCTTATTCACAAGTTGGGCTCCATCGTGATAGATTCGTTCCTTCTTCAGAGTGCGTTCATTAAAACAGGCATGCTGGGCTTCGCGGATGAGGGTTTCGAGGTCGTATTGGGCTTGAGTATTACGAGTGCTGAGCAAATAGCTCCGTCCGCTAAGAGCGTCGGCAACGACATTCGCTTTGCCTGGGTGATAACGAATCTCGCAGTCATAATCGTTGAGAAGTTCTACCCATCGGCGTTCACGCATATTAAGTTCTTTCTGATCAAAGATATGTTGTAGGCTCCTATGATCGGTGAAGATCGTACACTTTGTACCATACAGGTAGTGTCGCCAAATCTTTAATGCAAAAACAACCGCGCCTAGCTCGAGATCATGGGTTGTATAGTTCTTCTCGTGGATTTTGAGCTGTCGAGATGCGTAAGCTATAACCTTGTCTCGTTGCATAAGGACACAACCAAGACCAAGGTTGGAAGCATTACAATAGACAATGAAGTCGTCGTTCCCGTCGGGCAATGTGAGAACAGGAGCATTATAAAGCATGTGCTTGAGGGTTTGGAAAGCAGACTCTTATTCAGTTCCCCAAACAAAAGGCTTGTCTTTATGCGTGAGAGCGCTAAGCGGCACAGCGATCTTTGAGAATCCCTCGATAAATCGTCGATAATAGCCCGCTAGTCCGAGAAAAGAACGGACTTCAGACAGGTTCTTAGGTGTAATCCAACTCTTAACAGCTTCAATCTTCGCAGGATTGACGTGAATACCTTGACTATTTTCAATGTGACCCAGAAACTGAACTTCCTCCAGCCAAAATTCACACTTGGAGAACTTGGCATAGAGTCGATTCCCCTGGAGTAGCTCGAGAACCAAACATAGATGCTGCGCGTGTTCGGCTTTCGACTTGGAATACATCAAGACATCGTTGATGAACACGATGACGAAACGGTCGAGATATGGTTTACACACGCGATTCATCAGATCCATGAAAACCGCAGGTGTGTTGGTTAAACCAAAAGGCATAACAATGAATTCGTAATGGCCATAGCGAGTGCGAAATGCGGTTTTGGGTATATCCTCCTCTTGAATGCGTAGTTGGTGATAGCCTGAGCGTAAATCGATCTTCGAGAAACACGTAGCGCCTTGTAGCTGATCAAACAAATCATCAATGCGAGGAAGGGGATAGCGGTTCTTGATAGTTAACTTATTCAATTCCCGATAATCGATGCACATCCGGAACGACCCATCCTTCTTTTTGACGAAAAGGACTGGCGCGCCCCAAGGAGAGGTGCTCGGGCGAATGAAGCCTTTCTCAAGTAATTCCTGGAGTTGGTTTGAGAGTTCACGCATTTCGGACGGTGCGAGTCTGTAAGGAGCTTTGGCAATAGGGTTGGCTCCAGGAATGAGGTCAATACGAAAGTCGATATCACGACTTGGCGGAAGTCCGGGAACACATTAGGAAATTCACGAACCACAGGAACGTCTTTCACTTCTGTCTTTCCTTTCTTTTCCTTCTCCGCTACTACAATGTTAGCCAAGAAAGCTCTGTATTCCTTGCGGAGATACTTGCTAGCTTGGACACATGACATGAGTTTGAGACTCTTCGAAACGGTTTCGCCATAAACACACAATAAATCACCATTCGGGAGCAAGAATCGAATCATCTTATCGAAGCACACAACTTCAACATGGTTTTCGCAAAGAAAGTCCATGCCTACTATGACGTCAAAACTTCCGAGTTGCATCGGAATAAGGTCAATGGGGAAGATGTGATTGTTGAGCTCAAGAGTACAATCACGAAGAACAGAGTTAACGGCGACAGTTCTTCCGGTAGCGACTTCAACATTGAACGTCGAGGGGAGATGGGAGCGTTTACGACTAAGTAGCTTCTCGAATTCGAATGACACAAAGAAATTATCGGCTCCAGTATCAAATAAACATGAAGCATAAATACCATTCACAAGGAACGTACCATTAACCACGTTGTTGTCAGTCTGGGCTTTGCGCACGTTGATGTTGAAAGTTCTGGCGCGTGCAGCTTGTTGCTGCTGCTGAGGCTGTTGCTGCTGGTGTTGCTGCTGCTGCTGGGGCTCTTGTTTCACCACCCTGTTCGGGCACATGTTCGCAAAGTGGTTAGGATCACCACATGCGAAGCAGACTCGGGCATTGATCGCGGGTGCCTGAGCCGCTTGTTCGCCTTACGGGGCTGGGAGCAGAGCTTGATGAGCAGTGGCTTGCGCTGGCGCTTGTCGGGGACCAGTACGGCAGTTTGCAGTGAAGTGGCCGTATATGTTGCAGTGAGCGCAGAAACGACAGGCGAGACCGACCGGGTGATGATAAGAACATGTCGGGCAAGCCGGGTGGGGGCCTGTGTATGCACGCTTTGCAGGCGGTGCATAAGTAGCTGGTGCTGGACGGTGATGGGGTTGCTGCTGAGCCGGTACAGCTTGAAGTGGAGCAGCAGTGGTAGTGACAGCACAGTTCTTGTTGCTGGAGCTGCTGTTGTTGTTCTTCTTCTTGCGGCGTGAGGACTTGGACGATTGAGCGGCGGTGGTTTCGGCAGTAGGTGCGGCGGTGACTTGATGCAGGTTCTTCGAAGCTTTATCCCAAAACCAGCTTTTACTCGCTTGTCGTCGATTTCTGCGGCAAGCAAGTAAGTTTCTTCGATCGTTGCTGTCTTTGCGGCATGCACAAAATCCACAACAAAGTCGGGTAGAGCTCGGATGTACTTCTTGATTGCCATGTCAGGCGTCTTCACTTGATCGGGACAGTTGATGCTGAGCTGCTTAAAGCGAGTAGTCAGGGCAGCGTTGTCACCTTCCTTCTGCTTAATGTTCGAGAATTCATCCTCTAGCTTCTGGCGTTCATGAGGAGGGCAGAATTCATCCATCATGATGGCCTTCAACTCCTCCCATGTCAGCTCATAAGTTGAATCGTTCCCGCGTTTGTTCCTCTCGGCCGTCCACCAGTCTAATGCGCGGGACTGGAAGACGCCGGTAGCGTTTAGAGTGCGGAGATTTTCCGGACATCCACTCTGGCGCATAGTGACTTCGATGGAATCTAAGCATTGAAACATAGCCGTCGGGCCATCTTCTCCAGTGAATTCCTTCGGACCGCAAGCCTTGAACTGCTTGAAGCTGAAAGCAGTCTTAGTAGCAGCTTTAGGAGCTTCCATTCTGGATTCCTCAGACGATTTGCTAACATTTTCGTAAATTTCACTCACGATCTGGGGCACAACCTTGGCCACTTGTTTCGCGAGGATGGCAGCAAGGCGTTTGTCCCTCTGTTCTTGACGAGAAAGTCGTGGGTGACGGGATCCAGATGATGGTCCAGTTGACATTGTCTGCAACAGACATCGTCATAGGTCTCAGACACGTCATAATCGAATCTCACCTCACACGTCTAATACTTACTAAAGCTCAGGAACACAGTGAAACTTGTATCACATAAACACATAGGCACATAGTCACAGATTCACATAAACACATATGCACATAATCACGTAAGCACGTAGAGCACAGAAGCACGTAAGCATGTAATCATAAGAGACAGTTAGAATACAGAAACCTATCATTCAAAGTCTGCGAGCGTTCGAGAATAGCGATCACGAATAACATATCGAGTAGTATAGGCGTATAACACTGCATAAGGTCGTCCATATTTTAGCGATTTGTCAGCGTTTTGAGATAGAAGTGCAGTGCGAGTCGTGCATGTCGATCGATGTGAAAGCAAAATCGAGTAAATCTCCAAAATTTAAACACATAAACAGGTAAATACACGAACAACACATAAAATCAATGAATCATCAGAGTTAGCAGTTGCGGGCTCAGAATTGAAACACATAAAAATCGAGAAATAGATTGTCTGCGGCTATTAGACTTTGACTACACAAAGTGGTTCAACAATTCACAAGGACCGTCTGAGCACACATCTGACCTTCGGGACTTGTGCTTCCGCCTCGAATCTGGGCGTATGACACGTATCCTCTCAGTCTCTGCGTGGTCTTCAGTCGTTGGAGTCCGTAGAAACTTTGGTGAGAGTTTTGTTAAAACCAAGTAAAAGTCGGAACAAGTCGTCAAGGTTAGGGTTTCACTCCTAGCTTAACAACTTCGTTCCTGTTTTTGATAAGATAAAAGAGAATTATGCGTCAAAGTATGGATTTCACTCCCGATTCAATGCAAGTTCTCGTATTTATAGATAAAAATGTGGGTTGATCAAGCAATTCAGTCGAGAGTTTGCGGTTTTCACACCTAATCTCGACTCAATCGCTCATTCATATTTGAAAATTCGAGTGCAGTAATAGTGTAGCATAGGCGAGAATAGCAAGACATGGCAGTAAGCTTATACATAAGCCCTAACGGATATGCATAAGTTGGTCTGTTGGTTCCTAACTATAGACTAGGTCTCTAAGACATCGACCTGGACTAGGTCGAGTCTTGCCTAATTCCCTATAGTTATGGCTCTGATACCAATCTGTCACACCTCAACCGATGGCAGAAACATCAGGGCATGGCACTGAGCGAAATAGATTGTCCAGAAGTTTCCATAACTATTATCATTACCAATTAATTTAAAGTAACATGTCCCATACCATGTCTTAAAAGGCAAACAAATTATTACAGACAAATCTAGTCAAGTAGTTCTGTTCCGACAACTCAGATTTATACATAGATAGTTTATTTATTGGTTTCTAGGACCTCTTTTCCTAGGTTCGATTTCATCACAGCACAGAGAGTATCCTAGACCTTTCCTTGCCTCAAGTTCACAGCAAGCTAAGCATATAAACAACTTAAGCACCTGTCACATACGTTAAAGTAACAGTCAATACACATAGTGTAAAGGTGAGCATACAAGTTTGATAATAGCATATAGAGTTCGAAAGCGTTACGCATAACCAGCACGTACACGGAGTGAAATGAGGCATGTTAGTTATCGACAAGAACCTATCGATACCAATGACTGCCCAAGGCAGTTCGCGATACATTCTCACCATTGTGAGCCATGTAGGTAATTGTCCTTAACAACCCCCGAGTGAACGGGTGCTGAGTCCAAACTAATAGTACTACCGTTGCTAAGGCAGGTAGACAGCATTCCATGTGTAAACATAACAAACAAGCATTCATTTAGTCACGTATACATGCGATAACGGTTAGCGTTTAAAGTATTGCGTAGTGTGTTTGATGTGATTTGGTATAAGTAACGTATGTAACACCCAAAAGTGCGTAAAGCAAAAAGGGATCGAGTATACTCACAGCGATGATGGATTGAAGGGAGCGCTAGAGAGTAGGGTTAGCCTGAATAAATTGATAGCATAACAATAAGTGACGCGTAAAATGGTGCAAGGTACAAGTGAGTCGGACAGCGGTTCGATCAGATGGTAGTCCGATCGGACAGCCGGTCGTGCGGGTGGCAATCCGTTCGGACAGTAGTCCGGTCGGATGACTGTTCGAGTGGATTGTTTCTTCCTTTGAGAAGGATATGTTTGTGTATGATGGCTTGGCATTTGAAGTTTTCGTTGTAGCATTTTGAAAACATTGAAGTATCTCTACTTTCATGTAGGTCGATTGGACGGTCGTCCCATCGGACAGCAATCAGGTAGGTTGGCACTTCAGTGAAAACAAATCTACAGTAGGTCACTCGGTCGGATGTCCATCCGAGCGGGTGGCAACCCTGTTGTTGAACATGTTGAAAATTGTTTAAGATTTAAATGAATCAAGATGCAACCCGATCGGACGGTGGATCGACCGGATGGCAACCTAGTCGGACATCAGTCCGGTCGGATGACAACTCATTCCAACGACTTGATCGTGCTGTTACTTGATCTTGCCTGAAGTGTTGTGACTTGAGCGAGATGTTGTGATAACTGGTTTAAACAATGGGAACCCTATTTCGTCCCAATGACCTGAACAGGAATCACCCTAGTCCGACGGTGCACGGTCCGAGACGGTTGTTCATGTCCAAACCCAAAATCACTATCCTTCAGATGGAACTCGGATCTAGCACTGATACATCACTACGAACGAGTAGACGTTCAGTAGTAGTTCCGATTCCCACCGGGTTTGAGTGCATTGAGTGTAAAAGAGTTGAAAGAAAGTTGGAGAACCATCTTTCACGTCGTCCGATCGGACAGCAATCTGGTAGGTTGGCACTTCAGTGAAAACAAATCCACAGTAGGGTGGTCACTCGGTCGGATGTCCATCCAAGCGGGCGGCAACCCTGTTGTTGAACATGTTGAAAATTGTTTAAGATTTAAATGAATCAAGATGCAACCCGATTGGACGGTGGATCGAGCGAATGGCAACCTGGTCGGACATCAGTCCGGTCGGATGATAACTCATTCCAAAGACTTGATCGTGCTGTTACTTGATCTTGCCTGAAGTGTTGTAACTTGAGCGAGACGTTGTGATGACTGGTTTAAACAATGGGAACCCTATTTCATCCCAATGACCTGAACAGGAATCACCCTAGTCCGACGGTGCACGGTCCGAGACGGTTGTTCATGTCCAAACCCAAAATCACTATCCTTCAGATGGAACTCGGATCTAGCACTGATACATCACTACGAACGAGTAGACGTTCAGTAGTAGTTCCGATTCCCACCGGGTTTGAGTGCATTGAGTGTAAAAGAGTTGAAAGAAAGTTGGAGAACCATCTTTCACGTCGTCCGATCGGACAGCAATCTGGTAGGTTGGCACTTCAGTGAAAACAAATCCACAGTAGGGTGGTCACTCGGTCGGATGTCCATCCGAGCGGGTGGCAACCCTGTTGTTGAACATGTTGAAAATTGTTTAAGATTTAAATGAATCAAGATGCAACCCGATCGGACGGTGGGTCGAGCGGATGGCAACCCGGTCGGGCATCAGTCCAGTCGGATGACAACTCGTTCCAACGACTTGATCGTGCTGTTACTTGATCTTGCCTGAAGTTTTGTAACTTGAGCGAGACGTTGTGATGACTGGTTTAAACAATGGGAACCCTATCTCGTCCCAATGACCTGAACAGGAATCACCCTATTCCGACGGTGCACGGTCCGAGACAGTTGTTCACGTCTAAACCCGAAATCACCATCCTTCAGATGGAACTCGGATCTAGCACTGATACGTCACTACGAACGAGTAGTCGTTCAGTAGTAGTTCCGATTCCCACCGGGTTTGAGTGCATTGAGTGTAAAAGAGTTGAAAGAAAGTTGGAGAACCATCTTTCACCACTTTTCATTGTGAGTTTGTTTAGATCTATGAAAGATCTTTGTTTGTTTATGTGGAAATCGGTTAGATCTAAGTTGTTCTTGGTGGATTGAGGCCAAAACATGGAGTTCTTCAAGAACACATGATGACGTCATCCTAGAACACCTTGAATCTTAATGATTTCACGGTTAAAAGTTAAGATTCTGTTGGTGCATCCGTCTGTCGCCTACGTCTTGTATCGAGTCTTGTGTAAGATAGGTTAGAACGGGACACGGAATCCAAGATATTATCTAGAGAAGTGATTCCGTTCCAAATGACATCTTGTCATTTGGAGCGAAATCCCTATCATATTGATTCCGCCCGAAAGTGTTTTGATCTGATTCCACTCATAGTGACTTACATGTTGATTTCGCTCATATGGTTATGATGTGATTTTGCTCCTGATGGTCATATGTAGCTAGGAGCGAAATCAGAACTACTATATAAAGGAGTGTTTAGGAGCAAAATCTAAGAGTAGTGTGTGTGTTGTCTTCCGGTAAGCCACGAAGTGCTGCCGAAGTGTTGTCAGAGCTTGTAAACGATTGCAGATCAATAATAACAACAGATTAAAGTGAATACTCGCTGAATTGAACCGAAACACTTGTTTCTGCCTCTTGTTTTGGTGTAAAGATCTTCTAACCGACTCGTTCGGATCCGAATTCGATCCTACAAGTGGTATCAGAGCTCAGGAAGAAGAGCTCTTGCCAATTCAGCCGTATTTTCTGTTTTTCTACACCTTCTCATCAAATTGAACATTTTTTTACACATCTTGCTCGGAATTCTGTATTGACAAATCCTTGAAAGTTTCAAAGCTAAAATCGATCTAAAAATTGAGTTTTACTTGATTCCGCTCAAACATGTTCGATTAAAAGATGACGTCAGTAGAACTTTGAAGCTAATTCCGCTCTTAAATCACACTCCGAGTTAATTCCGCTCCAAAGTTACCAGATTCTGCTGTTTTCGCTCCAGAGATTTAGCTTGATTCCGCTCCTGAGTTTAAGTCTAATTCCGCTCCAGAGTTACATCCTAATTCCGCTCCAAAGATCTTTGCTGATTTCGCTCCTAATTGGTGTCAGTGATTCCGTTCAGAACAGTTATTAAGTGATTCCGCTCCAAAAGAATTCTTCGACTTTATTTGTGGACATCAGTTTGCATGTGATTAATCTGCATGTTCTGATATAGTTGTTATTGCCGGCCATGAAGAATTAAAAATCTTTGTTTGTTGTCGGCTACTCAGAATTGCATGTGACCCAAGAGTCTTGAATTGTGCATACTTTATTAAAGTGAAAGTTTGTTGTCGGTCAAACCAATATTAAAGGCCCAATCACAATATAAGATCAAGTTTGAAAGTACGGCCCAACAGAAGATATATTGAATTTTTTTTTCAAGTCATCGGCCTATCTGAGTATTTCACGAGGTGAACCAGATCATTTGAAATTGTGTGTTTGTGAATCTTTGAAAATTGAACAATGGACAACGAGTTTTATAACGCCTTTGCTAGTCCTATCACCATTACTCAGAATGCTTTGCTTGAAAATGAAACCGGGACATCTCAGAAACCACCAAAGCTCTTGGATATTGATGATTACAATGCGTGGTCCGAACGGTTTGGAAATTGGGTTGAAGCTTATCACTTGGATGCGTGGGAACACACTGAAGAACCATATGTTAGACCCACAACGAATGGTATTCAGCAAACAATTAGAGAAATGAGTACTGAAGAGAAAAAGAAATATAGAGATGAAAACCTGATGGTGAGTCTACTTCAGCAAGCAATCAAAGAGGACATTTTGATTTTGCTTCAACATGATGGAACTGCTTATTCGATTTGGACTGAACTGGAAGCAAAATTTGTAGGAAGCGATGATATGCTTAAAAACAAAATATCGCTCATGAAGAAAGAATTTGATCTATTCCGTGGTTTGAAATCTGAAAACACCAAGCAAATTATTGAAAGATATTGTAACTTGGTGAGAAATATGTCGAAACTTGGTATTAAAAAGGATACTGATGAATTGATTGAAAAACTTGCAGATGCATTACCACATGAAATCTGGGGAACTTTCCTGATGATGCTGAGAAACAATCGTAAGGAATATAAAAAGTTAACATTGGGAGAGTTCATCAAACATCTGGAAGCTCAAGAGATGGAGCAGAGGAAGATTGCTCGAATGAAGAATTATGATGGAGAACAAGACATCAGCTTGTACTTTAAGAGTGGTGTTAGTGAAAAGACGAATCTTTCTCCAAAGATTGAAACAACTTATAATGCAAAAGGTTCTTCGGAAAAGTCAACTCAAGGATCAAGCAGCACATCCGGATTTTCTTCATTTCCGACATACGATCCTAAGTTCACTACAACAAAAAGTGGAAAAGTTCTTCAATGCAACATTGCCTTATAGCTTGAAAATGATCAGAACTATACAGCGGAAGTTGCTAAAAGTCACATGTCATTGTTGGTTACAGTGCTTGAGTCCTATGGAGGCTTAATTGCAGGGAGGATCGGTAATCCAATGCTCACGAAAGAGGATTACGATCAAATCGATGCCGAGGAAATGGAATTGATGGATATTAAATGGTGCATGGCCAGTGTGTTGAGACGGGCTGAAAAGTTTAAACAGATCACAGGCAGAGATGATTTTCGCGAGGCACATATTTCACCTTTAGGTTTTGATAAAACTAAAGTTACTTGTTTTCGTTGCAGGGAAAAGGGGCATTTCAAGAGGGAGTGAACAAATCGAGAAGCTAGTGGAGCTCAAAACCCTTTCGGAAACAACGATTACTACAAAAAGGCGATTTATCATCAAGTCACACAACAACCATATCAACAACAACAGACATCACATCAAGCACAAACTGCACATGGAAGAATGGAGATTAAAGATTCAAAGAAAGCTTGTCTGGGGAAAGATGGTGGATTCAGTTGGGATAAGTATATACCAACAAATAGCAAAGTGTGTCTGGCAGATCAAAATGATGAAAAGTTAGCTGAAGGTTTCAGTTGGGATAATTTTTGCCCAGATCAAGAATTCATGACCAAAGAGATGTCCAAAGACACGTCGAATGTTAAAGCTTTTATTGCTAATGCTTACGATCTGAAATGGGCAGAAAAAATCAGAAAAGTCAGGGAAGCTGAAGAAGAAAAATGGAGAAAAATTGAAGAAGAAAAAGAAGAAGAAGAAGAAGAAGAAGAAGAAAGGTTAAAAGCTGAAGCTGAAGCCGAGAGAAAGAGAAGAAATGAATTTTTTCAATCAAACAGAACAGTCAAAGATCTTCCGGAGTTTGAGATCAAAGTTGATACTGAAGCAGTCAAAGTTTCTAAAAAGTCTTTGAATTGTGATTCGTTGATCAAGCAAAACAATGAACTGTTGCATAACATTAACAGATTAAAAGAATCATATGATACAATGAACAGAGAGATCAACAAGTACACTGAGTCAAACAGTGAATAAGCTGTAGCAATGAATACACTCAAAGGAGCTTACATAAGACAACTTGATAATGTCAACTTCTACACCAAGAAATGTGCTGATCTGGAATTGAAGCTGACAACACAAAGAATAGAAACTGAGAGAGTTAAAAATTTATTAGAAAGTTACTCATGTTCTACTTTTGTTGTTGACAGGATTTATCCAATTGTGGAACAAATGAAGATGTTTGAAGAAGTAAAGACTTTAGAAGGAAAGAAGTCAGAGACAAGAGAAGAGGATGAAGTAGAAATTTCTGGTAAGAAACCTAGTGTTGTCTACAATCAATGTCCGCCCCCGGTCGAAAATGGATATTTGTCTCGAAGTCCAAATTTCGAAAGAGTAAAAAAGGCAATTAACTTACAGTGGGAGTCAGGGTCGTCGGATAATTTTCCAGAAAATATTGATGTTACGTTTACATCTTCTGATACTGATCATGAGTCCGAGTTGATAAAAAGTGTGGTCGATCAGGTGTTAGATAAAGATGAGATAGAGGAGTCAAAACCGGAGTCCAAATCCGAGTCAAAGTCTAGGTCCGACAAGTCAAAGTAAACAATCAAAAAGGACAAACGGGTTTATGATAAGGAATTTTTGCTATCAAAATCTAATTTGAATGACGAACCGGTCAAAGTAGCATATACTTTGAAAGATTCTGACAAATTATATTCTGATGAGATTTTTCCAATAAGAGGTGTTAAAACTGAAATGATTAAAAAGGTTTTCAAACTAACAGAAATTAATATTTCTGAAATAAAAGATGTAAATCTTTCTGAAAAACCTAAACCTTACACCTCAAGAGTGCAACAAAGATTAAATAAGAAAAATGGTTACAATTCTGGTTCTGGTATTCATAAAAAACCAAACCATAACTGTAATTTCAAAAAGAAAGGATTAGGATTTAATCAACCGAAAAATTATAAAAATGAAAAAAAATTTAAACCAAAAACTGTGTTTGTTTCAGGAAAATCTTTAGATGATGAGAAAGAACAAGCATTCAGAAAGCAGACAAATCAAGAATTCTTTGCAAAGAAGTAAGATGAGATGAGGAAAAGTGTTATTCCGAAGAAGACTGAGACAAGAACCTGTTTTTAGTGCAAAACTGCTGGTCATATTGCTAGAAATTGTCCGAAAACATTCAAACCAAAACAGGAAGTCTCTGGTAAAATGAAAGAAAAAGTTGTTGAGAAAACTGAACTAACAACCAAAACATTTACAGGCTTTGAAAATTCAACCTTTGAGATTGGTGAATGTTCAAAGAATGTGGTTAAAAGAAAAGAAAATTTGAAAAATCAAAAATGGGTTGTTAAGGGTTCAGGAAACAGTTCTGGTGATGAATCTAATTCCACAAAATCAGAGGAGCCAAAAGTTGTTAAAGAAAAGGTTGAGAAATCAGTTCCGAATGTGGATGATGTGAATTTTCCACCTCTGCGGGCTGAAAATTTTAAAAAGAAAGTTGGGAAAGTTGAAATTTCAAATCAATTTTATCCTGACAAGAAGAAATTTGATGTTGATAAGGTTTTCAACAGAAATGTGAAACATATTTTTGGAAAAATGGTCGATGGTAAGGCCAAAGGAGTTAAAGAATTTTATGTTTCCAAAATGAATGTTCACAAGTCTGTTGAAAGTAAAGATGAAGAAGAGGTTGTTACACCCAAGGAAGGTCAGGCTTGGGTGGATATATTTTTCAAACAGTAAAAACCTGACTTGCCGGAGATCCCAAGTTTATAATCGTGGATCAGGAATCGGCATCCTTCTTGATAAGTGATTTTTATGGATTAATATTGTAATGGTTAAATTTTGGCAATTCATATTGCAGGAATCGCCGGAACTCCCAGGTTGGTAAGTGTGGAGTATGAATCGGCACTTTGAGAATTCAACCAACAGATGATGATTGGTTGAAAATGTTTGATATTTGACCTTACAAGTGGTTAATCAAGGTCATTAAGTTGAACTTGATTTAACTATCATTCAAAAGTGTTGGTAAACAATGTGATGAGTTTTTCCCGAACCTACAAATGGTAAAATCAACAAAACTAATTTTCCGGAAAAATCATTTTGATTAAAACAAACTTAAGTGTTTTGAGATCATAATGTGAGGGGGAGTTCTGATTGTTTATGCCAAGTGGATGGCGAATTGAGGCAATTTGATATCAGTTGTCATGTTCTTGTACAGTTTGTTTTCAATTCTCTTTAGATGTGTTTGTATTTTAGGGGGAGTATATTTTTCAGAAAATCCAAAAACATTAGAAAATTTGAAAAAGCCAAAAACATGATAAAATGAAAAATGAGTTTTTGTTGAATAAAAGAGGAAATGATAGTACATCAGTGGACTGTCACAACACGCTAAAGAAATGGAAAGTTAAAATGTGATAAACGGTCTCACTAAGGAAGTGACGATAGGCTCAGCTAGACTAGTAGATTTGCGATAACGATACAAACTTAAATGAAAAAGCCTAGTTCTAGTGGGAAACATGGTCGAAAGCATAGTACTTAGTTTTGTCCTTCTTGATTGTGTGCCTACTCAGTAATCGCTGATTGTCGAAAGACATAAAACTGGTTAAGTTTGTGAACTTTCACAACTTTGCTGAAAAGTCACTGTGATTGTGCATTTCATTTTGCAAAGATTTAAACTTGTTTGATTTCTTTATTTTGTTTAAGCATCGGACATCCTCTGCGTATACGTGAGTATCGACCTGGATGTTGTTGCCTAAACGTTCTGCTTTATTTTCTTTGGTGTTTCGTTTAAGCTTTGGACCTCCTCTGTGTATACGGAAGTATCGACCTGGTGGTTAAAGCCCAAACAACTTCAACTTGTTTTATTTTTCTTATTTTGTTTAAACATTGGACTTTCTCTGCGTATACGGAAGTATCGACCTGATTGTTAATGTTTAAACATTCTGTTTTGTTTTCGCACAAATCACAGTTGATAAAAGTTTAAAGGCATTACTTGAGTCAGTGTATTGCATGATGAGGGGATATGCTGAGATCGTGGGGTCCATAAGAACTTAGTGCAAAATTAATATACCTTAACGTATCGGTAAGCATTTCGAAAGTTTGTAGATTGAGTTTAAGTGGATATCAATATCGTCAATCTATGTGAATCGTTTAGAGCTTAAAATGTTTAAAGCTTAATGGTGTTGGTGATTGATCTCATAAACTGATATGATCCTCTTGCACGAACTCTCAAAAATATTGGTTGTAAATATTTCTTTATTGTATTACTGTTTCATTAAAAAAATCCAAAAAGATTTTCGACAACTGTTGTTGGAAAGCTGATATTCAAAATTCCAAGTGCTAAACTTGATGAACAGGTTTGGGAAAGAGTGTATGAAGAAGTTTTTACAAGTGGTTTACAGAAGAACTAATTATTTTGAATATTTTTGTGCAAATAGTTTCTAAATTTTTAAGATTTAATCTTTGAGAAACTTATGTGTGTGGTAGAGAATTTCCAGATATGAAGATTGACCAAAGCCAGATTCCGATATTTGAACAGATGATGATTTCCAGACTGCGATCCCAGCTTAGTGAGAGGGGGAGTCTGAGAACATCAAGAGAGAGCTCAGAGCTAGATTGTGATTCTGGAAGAAAGAGAAAAGAAGATTGTTAGAGGATGCTTACAATGGAAAATACTTCGAAGAGAAGCTCGAAGACTGATAAAGACTGAAGGTTTGACAACTGAAGACTCGACACTGAAGACTCCGTCAACATCCGAGGGGGAGTTTGTTGGTGCATCCGTCTGTCGCCTACGTCTTGTATCTAGTCTTCTGTATGATAGGTTAGAACGGGACACGGAATCCAAGATATTATCTAGAGAAGTGATTCCGTTCCAAATGACATCTTGTCATATGGAGCGAAATCCCTATCATATTGATTCCGCCCGAAAGTGTTTTGATCTGATTCCGCTCATAGTGACTTACATGTTGATTTCGCTCATAAGGTTATGATGTGATTTCGCTCCTATGGTCATATGTAGCTAGGAGCGAAATCAGAACTACTATATAAAGGAGTGTTTAGGAGCGAAATCTAAGAGTAGTGTGTGTGTTGTCTTCCGGTAAGCCACGAAGTGCTGCCGAAGTGTTGTCAGAGCTTGTAAAAATTTGCAGATCAATAATAACAACAGATTAAAGTGAATACTCGCTGAATTGAACCGAAACACTTGTTTCCGCTTCTTGTTTTGGTGTAAAGCTCTTCTAACCGACTCGTTCGGATCCGAATTCGATCCTACAGATTCAAAAGATAGAAAGGTGTAGGAGAGCGTGTAGATTAAGAAAGTACAAGATTTAGGACGAGATCTTACCGAAATTGCGAGAAATCAAAGGAAAAAGCGAGTAGGAGCACTGGTCGGACGTCACTTACCAAAAGTGGAAAGAGTGAAAGTGACAAGGGGTATTTATAGGATGCCCAAAGTGGAAAGGGCTGGTCGGTCGGATGGCATCTCGTCCGGGTGACATCCCGGCCGAGTGGCTCCTCGGTCGGATGGCACCTCGGTCGGGTGGCAGCCCGGTCGGATGGCAATCTGGCCGGCTGGCACCTGGTTCGAGTGCTCGGCGCGACGAGTTTTGCCGTTTCGATTCGCGTGTAGCGCGTTGCGATGCGGTTCGAGCGAGCGATGCGATAGAGTTGCTTATCAAATTACTTTTAATCCCAACTACTATATCTAACATACAATCATCCTTATCTCGTATTCGTTTAGCGTTTGCGATTTGATTTGCGATTGAGTTCGATTGCGATTCGATTGATTACCACACATAACATAATATAAACATGCACAAGTAACACATAAGGCACACACACACGTATACAATAACCAAAATGCGTAATTCGAGTTGCGAGTGCGATTGCGATAGCGATAAGCGATTAAACATGCAATTAATATGCGATCATTAATAGATACTCCACATAATACAACTAAAGCGAAAAGTAAAATAGACTAACTACAAGTCAAAGAAGTCAAAACAGGAATTGAGCAAGGAGAGACAGATCGCAATTAGCAATCTTGTCTTCCTTTGACTTCAATCTTGACTTCGACTTTGACTTTCGAAACACGGGGTGTTACAGCCTCCCCTAGTTGAGGTAATTTCGTCCCGAAATTAGTCCGAAGCCGTAACAAACAACTGCGGGTACTTCGCCTTCATGTCGCTTTTGAGTTCCCAAGTGAACTTTGCGCCTCGTTTGCCTTCCTATCGGACTTTCACAATTGGAATGCATGAGCGTCTGAGCTGCTTGGTTTGGCGATCCATGATTTTGACAGGCTTCTCCACGAAGTGTAGTGTTTCGTTTACTTGGAGATCATCGAGAGGTACAATTAAATCATGCTTAGCCAGGCACTTTCGGAGGTTTGACACATGGAAAGTCGAGTGGACGTTACTATGTTCCTCCGGTAGTTCAAGTTTGTAGGCGACTTTTCCGATCATTTCCAGAATCTTAAAAGGTCCAACATATCGAGGCGCTAGTTTCCCTTTCTTACCGAATCTGACCACACCCTTCCAAGGTGATAACTATAGGAGTACGTAGTCGCCAACGTCAAATTCAAGGGGCTTACGTCGTCTATCGGCGTAATTTTTCTGTTGACTTCGAGCTTTCAACAAGTTGTCTCGAATTTGGAGGACTTTGTCAGTCGTTTCTTGCAACAGCTCGGGACCGGTTAATAGGCGATCGACATCTTCTTCCGTATAAAGCCTCAAATGGTGCCATTTGAATGCTGGAATGATAACTGTTGTTGTACGAGAATTCGACTAACGGCAGGTATGCATCCCAATTACCACCGAAATCTATGACACACGAAAGGATCATGTCTTCAAGAGTACGGATCGTTCTTTCAGTATGACCGTCGGTTTGAGGGTGGAAAGCGGTACTTAGATTAAGCGATGTACCAAGAGCCGTTTGAAATGTTTCCTACAGTCGCGAGGTAAACCGAGCATCACGGTCAAAGATGATGTCGCGAGGCGTCCCATGATTACAAATGATCTCATTGGTGTAGATTCGGCCTAATCGTTCTACCTTGTAATCTTCCCGTATAGGCAAAAAGTGAGCTGATTTGGTTAGACGGTCAACAACAACCCAGATGCTGTCGTGACCTGATGATGTGTGTGGAAGCTTTGTTATGAAGTCCATAGCTATACTCTCCCACTTCCACATAGGGATTGGTGGTTGTTCGAGTAAGCCAGAGGGTCTTTGGTGTTCAGCCTTGACCCTTGCACAAGTCAGGCACTTTCCAACGTAGAGAGCAATATCCCTTTTCATGCCCGGCCACCAGTACTTGTAGCGAAGGTCCTGGTACATTTTGTCGGCACCGGGATGAATAGAATACCGGGATTTGTGGGCTTCGACCATCAAAATCTGTCGTAAATCGGTCCGTCTAGGGATCCAAATTCGATCCAGATAATGGAATATTCCATTCAGCTTATTCAAAAGTTGGGCTCCATCGTGATAGATTCGTTCCTTCTTCAGAGTGCGTTCATTAAAACAGGCATGCTGGGCTTCGCGGATGAGGGTTTCGAGGTCGTATTGGGCTTGAGTATTACGAGTGCTGAGCAAATAGCTCCGTCTGCTAAGAGCGTCCGTCATGACATTCGCTTTGCCTGGGGGATAACGAATCTCGCAGTCATAATCGTTGAGAAGTTCTACCCATCGGCGTTAACGCATATTAAGTTCTTTCTGATCAAAGATATGTTGTAGGCTCCTATGATCGGTGAAGATCGTACACTTTGTACCATACAGGTAGTGTCGCCAAATCTTTAATGCAAAAACAACCGCACCTAACTCGAGATCATGGGTTGTATAGTTCTTCTCGTGGATTTTGAGCTGTCGAGATGCGTAAGCTATAACCTTGTCTCGTTGCATAAGGACACAACCAAGACCAAGGCTGGAAGCATCACAATAGACAATGAAGTCGTCGTTCCCGTCGGGCAATGTGAGAACAGGAGCATTGCAAAGCATGTGCTTGACGGTTTGGAAAGCAGACTCTTGTTCAGTTCCCCAAACAAAAGGCTTGTCTTTATGCGTGAGAGCGGTAAGCGGCACAGCGTTCTTTGAGAATCCCTCGATAAATCGTCGATAATAGCCCGCTAGTCCGAGAAAGAACGGACTTCAGACGGGTTCTTAGGTGTAATCCAACTCTTAACGGCTTCAATCTTCGCAGGATCGACGTGAATACCTTGACTATTTACAATGTGACCCAGAAACTGAACTTCATCCAGCCAAAATTCACACTTGGAGAACTTGGCATAGAGTCGATTCCCCTGGAGTAGCTCGAGAACCAAACATAGATGCTGCGCGTGTTCGGCTTTCGACTTGGAATAGATCAAGACATCGTCGATGAACATGATGATGAATTGGTCGAGATATGGTTTACACACGCGATTCATGAGATCCATGAAAACCGCGGGTGCGTTTGTTAAACCAAAAGACAATACAATGAATTCGTAATGGCCATAGCGAGTGCGAAATGCGGTTTTGGGTATATCCTCCTCTTGAATGCGTAGTTGGTGATAGCCTGAGCGAAAAATCGATCTTCGAGAAACACGTAGCGCCTTGTAGCTGATCAAACAAATCATCAATGTGAGGCAGGGGATAGCCGTTCTTGATAGTTAACTTATTCAATTCCTGATAGTCGATGCACATCCGGAATGACCCGTCCTTCTTTTTGACGAAAAGGACTGGCGTGCCCCAATGAGAGGCGCTCAGGCGAATGAAGCCTTTCTCAAGTAATTCCTGGAGTTGGTTCGAGAGTTCACGCATTTCGGACGGTGCGAGTCGGTAAGGAGCTTTGGCAATAGGGTTGGCTCCAGGAATGAGGTCAATACGAAAGTCGATATCACGACTTGGTGGAAGTCCGGGAACACATTAGGAAATTCACCAACCACAGGAACGTTTTTCACTTCTGTCTTTCCTTTCTTTTCCTTCTCCGCTACTACAATGTTAGCCAAGAAAGCTCTATATTCCTTGCGGAGATACTTGCTAGCTTGGACACATGACATGAGTTTGAGACCCTTCGAAACGGTTTCGCCATAAACACACAATAAATCACCATTCGCGAGCGAGAATCGAATCATCTTATCGAAGCATACAACTTCAGCATGGTTTTCATGAAGAAAGTCCATGCCTACTATGACGTCAAAACTTCCGAGTTGCATCGGAATAAGGTCAATGGGGAAGATGTGATTGTTGAGCTCAAGAGTACAATCACGAAGAACAGAGTTAACGGCGACAGTTCTTCCGGTAGCTACTTCAACATCGAACGTCGAGGGGAGATGGGAGCGTTTACGACTAAGTGGCTTCTCGAATTCGAATGACACAAAGCAATTATCGGCTCCAGTATCAAACAAACATGAAGCATAAATACCATTCACAAGGAACGTACCATTGACCACGTTGTTGTCACTCTGGGCTTGGCGCACGTTGATGTTGAAAGTTCTGGCGCGTGCGGCTTGTTGCTACTGCTGAGGCTGTTGCTGCTGGTGTTGCTGCTGCTGCTGGGGCTCCTGTTTCACCACCCTGTTCGGGCACATGTTCGCAAAGTGGTTAGGATCACCACATGCGAAGAAGACTCGGGCATTGATCGCGGGTGCCTGAGCCGCTTGTTGGCCTTGCGGGGCTGGGAGCAGAGCTTGATGAGCAGTGGCTTGCGCTGGCGCTTGTCGGGGACCACTACGGCAGTTTGCAGTGAAGTGGCCATATATGTTGCAGTGAGCGCAGAAACGACAGGCGAGACCGACCGGGTGATGATAAGAACATGTCGGGCAAGCCGGGTGGGGGCCTGTGTATGCACGCTTTGCAGGCGGTGCATAAGTAGCTGGTGCTGGACGGTGATGGGGTTGCTGTTGAGCCGGTACGGCTTGAAGTGGAGCAGCAGTGGTAGTGACAGCACAGTTCATGTTGCTGGAGCTGCTGTTGTTGTTCTTCTTCTTGCGGCGTGAGGACTTGGACGATTGAGCGGTGGTGGTTTCGGCCGTAGGTGCGGCGGTGACTTGATGCAGGTTCTTCGAAGCTTTATCCCAAAAACCAGCTTTTACTCGCTTGTCGTTGATTTCTTTAGCAAGCAAGTAAGTTTCTTCGATCATTGCTGTCTTTGCGGCATGCACAAAATCCGCAACACAGTCGGGTAGAGCTCGGATGTACTTCTTGATTGCCATGTCAGGCGTCTTCACTTGATCGGGACAGATGATGCTGAGCTGCTTAAAGCGAGTAGTCAGGGCAGCGTTGTCACCTTCCTTCTGCTTAATGTTCTAGAATTCATCCTCCAGCTTCTGGCGTTCATGAGGAGGTGTAGGTCCCCTATTCGTATGGATCTTCAACAGAATTGTCTTTCCAATCAAGAGTGCGGAATCCTCTTGATCAGAATAAGCAGAAAACGTGTAGGAAACAAAAACAGCAAGACACTTTCAAACTGGATCTTTATTGATTATCTATCAAACTTGATTACAATCAATCAAGATCCCAAATTCGTCCAAACCCTAGAGCCTTCACGAATTCTCTCACACAAACTGTTTTGGCTAATTAGCTGATCAACCTAAACCCTAAAGCATAACCCTGTTTATATAACACAAGGTTACTACTTGGGCCAAGGCTTCCAACATGGACTACGAATTGGTCTAAGCCCAATTCGTTTCCCACATCCCCATAAGTATGGGTTTAGTTAGCCCAAACATTACAACTAACTATTACAAAGCTAAACCCGCTAACTGTTTATCGTTTATCTAATTACAAGATATCCAAAGACCAAATCTAAGCTGTTGTCACAAACATGCACCAACAAACTCCCCCTTGACAATAGCTTCATAAAATAACTTTGTCTTCAGTCGTCTTGCAATCTTCATGTAGTCTTGCACTGTCTTTGGTCTTTGGATAGCTTCAGCTTCAATAGCTTCTGTCAGCAACAGACTCCCCCTAAGCTGATGCATCCAATCACCAAATCTTCAAAAACTTTAGCGTTTGAGTAAACTCCAGTTCAGCATTTGAATAGCAATCTTCAAACTCTTCAACTTTGTCTGCAATATAGAAAGGAGGTTCTACCATGCATCCAATCAAACTCTCATCTTCACAGCAACTCATCACTCCAACTTCTCAGCAACACACTGCTTCAATCTGTATACTATAAAACAAACATCTCGAGAAACCATAAGAATTTTTCAACATAAGTTAAACAAATTATTATTATTCAAGAGATAGTTAAACTGTATCACAGATTAAGCATTTTCAATTTCATTACCAACACGCAAAACTTTTTAATCACACCCTATAACCCGCATGATTCAAAATTTTGAACTCACTTTCCAACACCGTCTCCCCCTATCAGTAACAATTCCTCCAAGAATAACAGTTTTCCGTACGTTAAGAATTTTAAACAGAAAAAGACACTATTTTTGGATTTTTAAATTTTTCTGAAAGCAAGTAAATAAGAAAAGCAATAAACACTCTATTTTTGTGAGAATCACTGGTAAGAAGATCATATCAGCACAATCAAACTATTTCACACTATTAGATAATTCTTTATTTAATTTTTCGTGAAAAGCAGTTCAAGACGATTACCAGTATGTTTGTCCACTTAAACAAAATGCATGAACATTTCAAGTACCATTACCATATGATACGTTAAGGTAATTTTAATTCTGATATACTAGTGTGTCCCACTTCAGGATATACCCCCATGATCAAGGTATGCACAAAGATTCATCGTAGTAGGTGAGTATACTGATGTCATCCTTAAAGATATCCTGACAATGTCTAGGTCTGCATATAATCTGTTTTATCATGTTTTAATTGCTTAACAATGAACACCCAAATAAATAGTAATCAAATCCTGGAAATATAAACAACACACTCTATCATGCAAGTATCTTCCCTACCACATATTTCACAAGTCCAATCCAGATTTCTGAAATCTTAACTGGGAATAGGTTGAGAAGAGAACAGAATAGATCTTTAGGAGAGATGGTATAATATACAGATCAAATGAGATTTTCTCAGTTTGATATAGGTTTATTGGGTTTCATTTGGGCACTAGAGGGCCTCTTTCGGGTGTATTAGATCTATAGCGCGACAACGTACAGCTAGGTCAGCATGTATCTGGATGCAGCAGAAGCTGTCGTTGCCTAGCACCTCCAGGTCAGCATATATCTGGATGCAGCAGAGGAGGTACACGACTTTTTCAGAGAAGATTTCAGAATCAGATCAAAATTGTGTGTATCGGGACAACATACAAACATTCAAATAGAAATGTGCAAATTCCAAGTGACTTTCTTTCCTAAGGTCATGTACAATTTTAGTTTTGAACAGAAAGACAGTCAAGATATCCCCAGATGAAATAACAGTATAAAGACCCAAAACTTCAGATTTTGGCAATCTATCAACGCAAGATTTAAGGTCATTAAACCATACACCACTGATGTGTTCCCCACTCATACTCAGTTTTGTTTAGATTTATATCACATTGGTAAGTTGATTATTTCATGCTTTTTGCCTACTGGTACATCATATGATGAAGCTGCTATCACACTTAAGCATTTTAATTTCAGCAGGTTAGACTGTCACATTGGTAAGTTGATTATTTCATGCTTTGAAATAATCAAGAAGCATTATAGTTATAATTTCTGAAGCCATTGTTATAAAAATTTCAGCTTCAGTGATATCTCATTTCTCCTTTTTCACACAGTGATATCTCATTTTTCAGAAAAATTTCGACATTTGGACTAGGTCTTTGGTCCTGAGGGTTCCTATATACATTTGGACTATATGACCTTTGAAAATTTTGATTCTGATATCTCGAATTTTGATTCCAAGAAGCATTATAGTTATAATTTCTGAAGCCATTGTTATAAAAATTTCGACAACCATTATTTTGGTACCGATTTTGATATTGACCTTGACTTCTGAAATTGTTAGTATTATAATTGTTCATTCTTGGTGAACTGCTTCTAGGTCTCTCAAATCTGCCTGATGGAGATCTAGGCTGAAATCTAGGTTGATTTCTTTGAAAACGTGGAACTTGGAGAGTTCCTTTTTCAGCCTTATCTACACCAACAGCAACATTTTCTGGTTGCTTAGGAGCATATTTCTTTGGAGAATTTGAGCCTTTCTCCTCACTATCACCTTTCTTCTCAGGTAATTTCCCTCTCTGTTTTTCACTCAGTTTTGCTTCACTCTTTTTGTTAGGACAGCAGCTTGCTACATGTCCTTTGACGTGACATTTGAAGCACGATCTCTTTCTCGAAGACTTCTTAGCTGGAGTCTCTGAGGTAGATCCCTTATCAGATGGTGATGATCCCTTAGATGAACCTTGTTCAGTTTGCTTTATTTCAGATTTTTCTATGCTCTTATTTTTAGCAAACTCTACATTCGATTCATTTTCAATAACAGCAGTTTCGTTTTTCATATCACTACCTTGAACAAAATTAATCTTTTTGACAAAAGCTTGATTTTTATTCTTAGGCGGTGAATTTTTCCTTTTCAAATCATCACTCTCAGATCCATCACCTTGACTTGATGTGGATGCGAAACTACTAGGTGTAGATGCCATAAAGTCTGCTAGCTCATTTTCACTAGGCAGGAATGAATAGTCATGACTAAGAGGAGGTGGAACTTCATTAAAGCCTTGGAAGCCCACACTTGTCTTGTCATTACTCTTCTTTAACCCACCCATCATGTGTTTCATTACAAAAGATGAATCTCTGAATTGACCTAATTTCTTTTCAAGTTCAACAATTTTGAGTTGTGCATCTGACAACTCTTTGCATTTATCAGAAATCTCTTTTGTTTTCTCAGCCATCATGTCATGAGCTAAGTCTATGACTTGAAGTTTTTCATTTAGTTTACAAGTTAAAGCTTCAATTTCAGCTTCACAACCTTTTATTTTCTTCAAGTATGACGATTCATTTCTTTTAACAAAAAAGTTTGCTTCTTTTATGTTAGACATCTCACTTACCAGACTTTGGTTTTGTGTTGTCAACCTGGCAACCTCACCCTGTAGTTCACGACATCTCAAACACACAGAAATAGATTGTACCTCTTTCTCATGAACTTTTGAGTTTTCATCAGCAACAACCTGTTCAGCTTCACTCTCCTTCTCTACTTCAGCATCCACTTTGGCTTCATCATTTTTCACTTCAGATTCAGCATCACTAACAGTAGTTTCAGCCTCATCAACTGGCACTATCTCTGCCATGAATGCCTGAGTGGCACTCTCATTTCCCTGATATCGCTTTTGTAATGCATCCCACATATCCTTTGAATTATTGTACTTTGAGAAGGTATGCTTGATGCTATCAGGTAAGGACATCTTTATTGCCGCCAAGGCTCTCTTTTCAGCATCAACCACCTGTCTCTCAGATTCATCCATCTTGTCATAAGACAGCACTATAACCCTTCCTTCAATACTACGCGTAGGAGCAACATAGCCATCTATCATACAGTACCACATTCTGGTATCTTCACTCTTCACAAATGCCTCAAACTCCTCTTTCCATTCAGCATATTCTTTGACATTTTTCAGCTTTGGCCAATGTTTAACACTCTCACTAACCTTGTCCATTCTGACCATCTTTAAACACGTCTTTATCGTAACCGTACTGATAAAACCGTACACAATTTCTCCGAAAACAGTGGTTACCAAATTACACCTTTAGAATCGTCTCGAAAAGACAAATCCAATGATATATAATGTCAAAAACCGTATTCGGGATTTTCCAGAGTCCAAACGGTTCTGTCTAACGAGCTACAAATCAATTTCTATTTGCAAAACACTGAAATTTTATCGACGCTTGGCAACTGAAATTCCACCCTGTTAAATTCGCTGGTCTCAGTTAAATTCGCTGGTATCAGTTAATTTCGCTGGGTTAGTGTTTAATTTCGCTGGCTTGTTGTTTGTTCAATTTCGCTGGTTATCTTTGCTGGACAAATTCGCTGGTATACTTTCGCTATTACGACGACCTGTAAAGTCGCCGAAAACCGTAATAATTTCGCTGAGGAAAATTATACGGTTACCAAAGTCGCCTTTGGATTTAACTTCGCCAACAACTTCGCAAGTCAGTTAAATTTGCTGGTCCAGTCTGCGAATTTGTTAAATTCGCAGGTACTACAAATTCGCTGGTCCAGAAAATATGGAAACTTAATCTGTTTCAAATTTATGAGATTTTCCAAGATTTCGTAACAATTTCCTGCAAAATCGAAACACCAAATCAGCAGACTTTTTGCGAAAAACTGTGAAGAACAGAATGAAAACCGTGAAGAACACGAAGAACAATCTTCGAATCTTCAAGAAATTCAGCCAAAAATTCTTCCAGAATCAACCAAAAACTTTCCTGGAAACCCTAAAACCTGCAAAACAGCAATCAAACAAACCAAAAGATCAAAACATCCAAACAAATTTCGAAAATTCTATCAAAAATTTCGAAAATTTCAAAACCCTAATTTTTCAGGTTTTCAAAATTTCAAAAATTTCTTCCTGTTTCTGCAGCCAACAATTCTGAACCGAGCCTTCAAGAGCCTAATGCTCTGATACCAATTGTAGGTCCCCTATTCGTATGGATCTTCAACAGAATTGTCTTTCCAATCAAGAGTGCGGAATCCTCTTGATCAGAATAAGCAGAAAACGTGTAGGAAACAAAAACAGCAAGACACTTTCAAACTGGATCTTTATTGATTATCTATCAAACTTGATTACAATCAATCAAGATCCCAAATTCGTCCAAACCCTAGAGCCTTCACGAATTCTCTCACACAAACTGTTTTGGCTAATTAGCTGATCAACCTAAACCCTAAAGCATAACCCTGTTTATATAACACAAGGTTACTACTTGGGCCAAGGCTTCCAACATGGACTACGAATTGGTCTAAGCCCAATTCGTTTCCCACATCCCCATAAGTATGGGTTTAGTTAGCCCAAACATTACAACTAACTATTACAAAGCTAAACCCGCTAACTGTTTATCATTTATCTAATTACAAGATATCCAAAGACCAAATCTAAGCTGTTGTCACAAACATGCACCAACAGGAGGGCATAATTCATCCATCATGATGGCCTTCACCTCCTCCCATGTCAGCTCATAAGCTGAATCGTTCCCGCGTTTGTTCCTCTCGGCCGTCCACCAGTCTAATGCGTGGGACTGGAAGACGCCGGTAGCGTTTAGAGTGCGGAGATTTTCCGGACATCCACTCTGGCGCAGAGTGACTTCGATGGAATCGAACCATTGAAACATAGCCGTCGGGCCATCTTCTCCAGTGAATTCCTTCGGACCGCAAGCCTTGAACTGCTTGAAGCTGAAAGCAGTCTTAGTAGCAGCTTTAGGAGCTTCCGTTCTTGATTCCTCAGACGATTTGCTAACATTTTCGTAAATTTCACTCACGATATGGGGCACAACCTTGGCCACTTGTTTCGCGAGGATGGCAGCAAGGCGTTTGTCCCTCTGTTCTTAACGAGAAAGTCGTGGGTGACGGGATCCAGATGATGGTCCAGTTGACATTGTCTGCAACAGACATTGTCATAGGTCTCAGACACGTCATAATCGAATCTCACCTCACACGTCTAATACTTACTAAAGCTCAGGAACACAGTGAAACTTGTATCACATAAACACATAGGCACATAGTCACAGATTCACATAAACACATATGCACATAATCACGTAAGCACGTAGAGCACAGAAGCACGTAAGCATGTAATCATAAGAGGCAGTTAGAATACAGAAACCTATAATTCAAAGTCTGCGAGCGTTTGAGAATAGCGATCACGAATAACATATCGAGTAGTATAGGCGTATAACATAGCATAAGGTCGTCCATATTTTAGCGATTTGTCAGCGTTTTGAGATAGAAGTGCAGTGCGAGTCGTGCATGTCGATCGATGTGAAAGCAAAATCGAGTAAATCTTCAAAATTTAAACACATAAACAGGTAAATACACGAACAACACATAAAATCAATGAATCATTAGAGTCAGCAGTTGCGGGCTCAGAATTGAAACACATAAAAATCGAGAAATAGATTGTCTGCGGCTATTAGACTTTGACTACCCAAAGTGGTTCAACAATTCACAAGGACCGTCTGAGCACACATCTGACCTTCGGGACTTGTGCTTCCGCCTCGAATCTGGGCGTATGACACGTATCCTCTCAGTCTCTGCGTGGTCTTCAGTCGTTGGAGTCCGTAGAAACTTTGGTGAGAGTTTTGTTAAAACCAAGTAAAAGTCGGAACAAGTCGTCAAGGTTAGGGTTTCACCCCTAGCTTAACAACTTCGTTCCTGTTTTTGATAAAATAAAAGAGAATTATGCGTCAAAGTATGGATTTCACTCCCGATTCAACGCAAGTTCTCGTGTTTATAGATAAAAATGTGGGTTGATCAAGCAATTCAGTCGAGAGTTTGCGGTTTTCACACCTAATCTCGACTCAATCGCTCATTCATATTTGAAAATTCGAGTGCAGTGATAGTGTAGCATAGGCGAGAATAGCAAGACATGGCAGAAAGCTCATACATAATCCCTAACGGATATGCATAAGTTGGTCTGTTGGTTCCTAACTATAGACTAGGTCTCTAAGACATCGACCCGAACTAGGTCGAGTCTTGCCTAATTCCCTATAGTTATGGCTCTGATACCAATCTGTCACACCCCAACCGATGGCGGAAACATCGGGGCATGGCACTGAGCGAAACAGATTGTCCAGAAGTTTCCATAACAATTATCATTACCAATTAATTTAAAGTAACATGTCCCATACCATGTCTTAAAAGGCAAACAAATTATTACAGACAAATCTAGTCAAGTAGTTCTGTTCCGACAACTCAGATTTATACATAGATAGTTTATTTATTGGTTTCTAGGACCTCTTTTCCTAGGTTCGATTTCATCGCAGCACAGAGAGTATCCTAGACCTTTCCTTGCCTCAAGTTCACAGCAAGCTAAGCATATAAACAACTTAAGCACCTGTCACATACGTTAAAGTAACAGTCAATACACATAGTGTAAAGGTGAGCATACAAGTTTGATAATAGCATATAGAGTTCGAAAGCGTTACGCATAACCAGCACGTACACAGAGTGAAATGAGGCATGTTAGTTATCGACATGAACCTATCGATACCAATGACTGCCCAAGGCAGTTCGCGATACATTCTCACCATTGTGAGCCATGTAGGTAATTGTCCTTAACAACCTCCGAGTGAACGGGTGCTGATGCCAAACTAATAGTACTACCGTTGCTAAGGCAGGTAGACAACATTCCATGTGTAAACATTACAAACAAGCATTCATTTAGTCACGTATACATGCGATAACGATTAGCGTTTAAAGTATTGCGTAGTGTGTTTGATGTGATTTGGTATAAGTAACGTATGTAACACCCAAAAGTGTGTAAAGCAAAAAGGGATCGAGTATACTCACAGCGATGATGGATTGAAGGGAGCGCTAGAGAGTAGGGTTAGCCTGAATAGATTGATAGCATAATGATAAGTGACGCGTAAAACGGCGCAAGGTACAAGTGAGTCGGACAGCGGTTCGATCGGATGGTAGTCCGATCGGACAGTCGGTCGTGCGGGTGGCAATCCGTTCGGACAGTAGTCCGGTCGGACAGTAGTCCGGTCGGATGACTGCTCGAGTGTATTGTTTCTTCCTTTGAGAAGGATGTGTTTGTGTATGATGGCTTGGCTTTTGAAGTTTTCGTTGTAGCATTTTGAAAACATTGAAGTATCTCTACTTTTCAGTTCGGTCGATCGGACGGTCGCCCGATCAGACTGCAATCCGGTAGGTTGGCACTTCAGTGAAAACAAATCCATAGTAGGGTGGTCACTCGGTCGGATGTCCATCCGAGCGGGTGGCAACCCTGTTGTTGAACATGTTGAAAATTGTTTAAGATTTAAATGAATCAAGATGCAACCCGATCGGACGGTGGGTCGAGCGGATGGCAACCCGGTCGGACAGCAGTCCGGCCGGATGACAACTCGTTCCAACGACTTAATCGTGATGTTACTTGATCTTGCCTGAAGTGTTGTAACTTGAGTGAGACGTTGTGATGACTGGTTTAAACAATGGGAACCCTATCTCGTCCCAATGACCTGAACAGGAATCACCCTAGTCCGACGGTGCACGGTCCGAGACGGTTGTTCATGTCCAAACCAGAAATCACTATCCTTCAGATGGAACTCGGATCTAGCACTGATACATCACTACGAACGAGTAGACGTTCAGTAGTAGTTCCGATTCCCACCGGGTTTGAGTGCATTGAGTGTAAAAGAGTTGAAAGAAAGTTGGAGAACCATCTTTCACCACTTTTCATTGTGAGTTTGTTTAGATCTATGAAAGATCTTTGTTTGTTTATGTGGAAATCGGTTAGATCTAAGTTGTTCTTGGTGGATTGAGGCCAAAACATGGACTTCTTCAAGAACACATGATGACGTCATCCTAGAACACCTTGAATCTTAATGATTTCACGGTTAAAAGTTAAGATTCAAAAGATAGAAAGGTGTAGGAGTGCGTGTAGATTAAGAAAGTACAAGATTTAGGACGAGATCTTACCGAAATTGCGAGAAATCGAAGGAAAAAGCGAGTAGGAGCACTGGTCGGACGTCACTTGCCAAAAGTGGAAAGAATGAAAGTGACAAGGGGTATTTATAGGATGCCCAAAGTGGATGGCATCTCGTCCGGGTGACAGCCCGGCCGAGTGGCTCCTCGGTCGGATGGCACCTCGCTCGGGTGGCAGCCCGGTCGGATGGTAATCCGGCCGGCTGGCACTTAGTTCGAGTGCTCGGCGCGACGATTTTTGCCGTTTCGATTCGCATGTAGCGCGTTGCGATGCGGTTCGAGCGAGCGATGCGATAGAGTTGCTTATCAAATTACTTTTAATCCCAACTACTATATCTAACATACAATCATCCTTATCTCGTATTCGTTTAGCATTTGCGATTCGATTTGCGATTGAGTTCGATTGCGATTCGATTGATTACCACACATAACATAATTTAAACATGCACAAGTAACACATAAGGCACACACACACGTATACAATAACCAAAATGCGTAATTCGAGTTGCGAGTGCGATTGCGATAGCGATAAGCGATTAAACATGCGATAAATAGTGATTAATATACGATTATTAATAGATACTCCACATAATACAACTAAAGCGAAAAGTAAAATAGACTAACTACAAGTCAAAGAAGTCAAAACAGGAATTGAGCAAGGAGAGACAGATCGCAATTAGCAATCTTGTCTTCCTTTGACTTCAATCTTGACTTCGACTTTGACTTTCGAAACATGGGGTGTTACAACAATAACATAATAAGTCAAATCTACAACTTTTCAAACAAAAATATACAACTTTTAAATATATATTTAAAAAAAACTAAACTCTACAATTTAAAAAAAAAAAACAAAAAAAAAAAAACACAACACTTTATTACCTCTGTTTGGGTAAATAAGTTTTAGATGTGTATGATTAAGTGTCAATATACACCAAAAAACAACCCAAACAAAACATCACATGCGCATGCACTTCTCTTTGGCCTAAGAGCAACATATAGGTCCCGCCCACAGACAAAGACTGGCGCATGTCAGTCGCTGGTTGTTGACCTGGTACCTATGCACCGCTCTCAGGCCAAAGTGCAGCGCATGGGATGTAAAAATAGACCAAAGGGGTATAGGAATAGATCTGGCTAAACTATAGGTACCCATTTAAAGTTTACTCTAGAAATAAAACGTTTATCAAAACGCAGCCACTATTCACACACTCCTATTAACTTATTTTTCACATCCCTAGATGTATAGGGTCGTATAACCTTATACGGCCCGTATAGAATGCCATAGAAATAAATGCAGTAGAATGTTTTTTTTGTTTTACATGTATACGGGCCGTATAATATTATACGAGCCGTATACAATTGTATACGAGCAATATAATGTTATACGACCAAATGTGTTTATTTTTGTGAGGTTTGATCAGATTTTTGGGTTTTTAACATCTGTATACGGGCTGTATAATGTTATACGACCTATATATATACATATATATACGACCTATATATACACACACACACATATATATATATATATTGTAAAACTGAACAACCGTTTAATAAGTTTTAGTAATTCTTTTGATAGAGTTTGCCCTATTATTTAGATATATCATATTACGTTACGAGTTTGTTGGGTTGTTTGCAGCTAGGGTTCAGAATGCTTGAAGTTCTATTATAAACTTTTTGGTGAAAGTTATCAACTTTTGGGTCAAGTGAAGCAATGAATGGAGGAATATATTTTACTTATTTTATGTTTAATATATGAAGCATATTATATAAGTTTTTAGATGGTGTTTGTAAGGTTTAATTGCCTTGTGTAACTTTGATTGACATCTATCATTGACATATATAATTACCTTTTCACCCAGGCGGCACCACCAGTAGTCTACTAGTCACCTTAACTCAAATGTTTCATCATCCCTTCCTCATCATTATCTTACAAAAAAACACTAATGGAGGATCTCCGTCGTTCCATAACCACCGTTTCCATAGCCACCATTCCTATAGCCACCATTTCCGTAGCACAAACATTAAAAGCTGGAAATTTACTAACCTCCCTACATAACTATATACTAAGAACAATTTCCTGAATTCGAGTTCATTAAGAAGTAATGGCTGCTGAGTAATTGCAAGATTGTTTGTCGGGCTTCCTGTGAACGCGATTTAGGATCGAATACGAATTCCCGAACGATTGCGAAGAACACGTATGACGTGCGGAATCCATGTACGTGTGTGGATAGAACACAAGAATGTAATTAACAATGATTCTATTGATTGATCTGACAATGTTTACACCTTGAATCACCTTGAATGCTACTTTCTCTCTCTAGACCTTCAAAGCTCCAAGTAGCAAATGTTGCAAAAGTCCTAAAAGTTTATCTTAAGGCTTCTATTTATAGGCAAAGCATTCAGGAAGTTCTCCTTAATTACAAGTTTGCCACTCCTCACTTAAAATAGACTTATCCCTAGTTTTAACATAACAAAACCTTGTCTTTAACAATTTTCTGCTACGAATCGGATTAACGGAAGTGATAGACATTATGTACTCACAGACTCCCCCTTGGATATTACTGCAGTCAATCTCATAGCTTTATGTCTTCTCTCTCTTTCTGAGTCTTCTAGAAGCTTTGACATATTCAGTACCACAGACTCCCTCATTAAGCTCCTCTTGATTTTGCATTCTGAATTAGCTCCCCCTTTCGATTGACTCTTTCTCCAGGCTCCCCTTTCTTTAAGCTTCCATGCTTTTCAGGATCGACACCTGGTTCTTCGATTACAGGCTCCCCCTTGCGCCGAGCTCGTATTCAGACTCCCCCTTAGTCTCAGCTATCGAGATCGTAATCTGGCTTTTAAATCTGAAAATCACAAATATTTAACAGTGAAAGCTTTTTGAATGATATCCTAGCTCTAAACAAAGATATAACAATATGTAATTTCCCAGGAATAACTTGGCTCTCTCCCCTATCAAACAACTATATATTTGACAATGAAAGCATCCAAAATCCTCATAAATAATCATCCAAGTCCAAATTAATGACCTTGGAGATTTTCACAAACTGTTTTTGATTTTTCATTTAAAACTTCAAGTTTCAAATTAATGAACTTGTTTATTTTTCAGACACATGTTTAGATACTCAAATTTTGAAACTCAGCTTTCAGACATTGGTTGTCAAAAATAAAGCAGAAACAAAATCTTTTTGATTTTTTCAAAGTTTATGCTAAAACACTCCAAATATCTTTTTGTAATTTTTTTTAAATTAAAGCAGTAAAGAAATATTTGCAGACAATATTTTTGTTTGAGTTCGTGTCAGAGGATCATATCAGTTTATGACAAATCACTAGCACCGTTGGCCTTTTTAGACTTTAAGTTTCAAACGATTCACTTAGATTGTCAGTATACTGATCCATTTAAATTTTCACACAAAGTTCAACTGTTCCGAGATACGAGATTTAATGTTTTAAGGACTTAACATATTCGCGTGTCCCACCTCAGAATATACTCCCGTATCAAGATTCCCTAGATTCAGTCTTATAGGTGAATATATTATATTGATATTTGTACTCTAGGTTAGTGCGAGACCTTGAGAGCTCAGGTATGAACTACCATTCAGTCAAAGAGTTGAAGGCTCGACTTTGGGTGTGTCCCAGTTAGGGATCTTCTTTACAACTGCACTTGATTCATATCTTTCGATATTTTTCAATTTTTATGCAGAGGGAAAGCTTTTAAAGCGCATAAAGTATTATACGAGGTCTAGGCCATTGCTGACGCAAAATCAGAAGACCAGGTATAATACCCTAGATATCAAACAGTATAAAGACCTAGTATCTCAGAATCAGGCAACCTCTCAAACGAGATTTCGGGGGTTACCCATATATCCGAGAGATGTTCCCCACGATATAAGAAAGATATTGATATTTACGTTTATATCTCGAAATCAATCTACTAAATGTGTAAAAACCTACTGGTATATCATCAGTGAGACTGTTTATCACATTTTAACTTTCCATTTCTTTAGTATACTGTGATTGTCTACTGATGTTCTATCATTTCCTCTTTTTTACACAAAAACTCATTTTGATTTTCTATTGTTTTTGGCTTTTTCAAATTTTCAAATGTTTTTGTATTTTCTGAATTTTTTTTACTCCCCCTAAAATCCAAAATATTTAAAGAAAATTTGACAACCCAATATAGACAGCTTTGTCTTGCTATTCATTTTCTGCTTTACATGCTCTGTTTTGTAGAAAGTACCCCCATGATTTACAACACACTGATTTTTAACAATGTTAAAACCATTTAATTAATTGTGAAATAATCATGTTTGTTCAGCCGTGAGGGTTACGGCATATTTAATCAACATACATTTTCAAATTTTTGAATTTTTTTAACAAATTTAAAAACAAACATATTTTTTCATTTTTCAGTTTTTGACAAAATAAAAACATATTTTTGGTTTTTAAATTTTTCTATTTTTAGGGGTTTTGATTTAAGGTTTATTTATGTACAAAAACGAACAAACTCCTTGTTTCTCAGTTGCAGGGATCCTCTCCTTCGGTGCCAGGCTGCTCCTCTCCTTGTCTTGACATTCAACCATCATCTAGAGCACCTTCACATTCATCCAATTCAATTACTTGAACTATGTAACCCAAGCCTGCTTCGACTCAGGTAGCTGAACATAAATCTTTCCAGGCAAAACTGGATAATTTCAAGCATTCTTTTCGAAAACATTTTCATTTCGATTATCACTCACAAAAGTCATTTGTTTCTTTGCCACCCAAATTTGACCGTTTGAAACCTTCATTTGATAAAATCGTGGATCGATTTTTGGTGTCCATATTTGTTTTGTTTCAAACTTGGATGTTTTTGATTTCCAAGTTTGTTTTGACTTTGGAAAATCAACCTTTTGTTTCCAAATCTGTTTAGGTTCAACTCCGGGTGTCTTTGGTTTCGGTTTCCAAGTTTGTTATGATCCAAACTTGGTTGACTTCTATTTAACAGTCTCAGTTTGCTGTCTCTTTTGTTCAACACCAACAGGTTTTAGATTCGGTCATTTGCGACCAACATGTCCAGTTTGATCACACTTAAAGCATGTTCTTTTTTAAAAATCTTTGACCTGTTGTTGTTTCTTCTGAGCATAGAACTCTTCATTAGACTATCGCCTAAATTGGAGTTCTTTCTCTTCCTCAGAACTTGTTCCGTGAACAAAGTTCGTCTTTTTTCTGAAAAATTTTCTTATCAAACTTTTTTCTATTGTTTTGTTGCTTTTTATAACCCAACCCAGCCTTCATGTTCTTCTTTTTGTAACTAGGTTTGTTATAAAAAGACTTCTTGCTCGCTTTTCCGGTAAATTTTGCAATTTCAGATTTTTCAATTTCTACCATTTTGAAAACTTTGTCAATCTTATCTGAAAGCACATTTTGAATCGGAAATTCAATATCTGAGAATAGTTTGTCCAATCCAATCATGGTATATGCCAATCCTGTTGAATCTTCATTCGCTTCTTTCTCATATTTTGAATTTTTAAGATAATTTTTATGAAAACTTTCCTCATCTGCATCATGTGATTCAGACTTATCTATTTTGGTAGACTCCTCTGTTAGAACACTTTCAACAACCTTACCTACCACCTCTGAATCACCAAGATCATCAGATTTGGTGTAAGTCACATCGATGTTGTCAAGTAATTGGTCAACCATGTTTATAGCTTTTTCCACCTTTTCGCCATCATAGAATGCATAATTATTCTCTAACGGTGGTGGAACCTGATGATATTCTGACCCAATTCCCTTTTTGTTCTTTTCAGACTCTTTACTATCGGGTGTAATATTGAAAATTCGTTCCAAAATATATGAAGAAGCATGATAACTTTGAAGTTTTTTTTTCTTTTTCAGCCAATTCTTGTTTAAGTTTAGCAACATCATCAATATAATTGTTTAAAACCATTTGTTTTCCATCATATATGGCTTCAAGAAATTTAGTTGCCTTTTGAAATGCTGACAACCTATCATCTAAACTTTTGACTCTACTTTTCAAAGTTTCATAAGCTTCTTTTACAGTATAGTATGAGAATTTCATTCCATCATACTTTTTTTTGCAATTCTTGAATAGTTTTATCTTTTTGACCACATTCGTTGCAATCAGCTGAATATTGCTGTTTCAAAATTTTGTTTTCTTTCTCAAAATCTTGACATTTCAGTGTCATCTTTTCAACATTTTATTTGAAAACTTCTTCATTTTCAATCATTTCTTTATATTTAGTTTTGAAAACCGTTTCGATTTTGGTAAACTCAATATCTCTTGATTTTAAATTTTCATCTTTCTCAATACAGGCTTTGCATTTTTCCATGCATTTCCTGCACTGTTCTTCAGTTTTATCAACAGATTGTTTAACATTTTTATCATCATTTGATGATTCAGAAGATTCGGTTTGAATTTTTACCTCAGTTTCGTCTGGCACCTTGGATTCTTCTGTTGTCTTCTTCTGATCTTCATCAACCTTCTACTGGTTCTCATCAGCATCTCCCGCTGTCTTCTTCAACTCTTCAACCAGCTTCTCAATATTCTCTTCTTTTTTCTTGTTCAACTCCATCATCTTTGGTAGACATGCGTAAAATACTTCCTTTAAACGCTTATACATATTTTCTTCATAATCTTTCTCTTTTGACCTCCTCGTATGAAACGTGTCACGAGTTGGAAAGACATCTGTCGCTACATTGAAATCCACCTTCTTAGGATCAACCACTGGATTGCCTTGTGGATCCAAATAGCATTCTCTTTCAGCATCCCATCTTTTTGCTCTCTGTGCTTCCTTAAAAGGATCATATAATTTTTCAATCTCATGTCGAGCAAAATCTCTCTGCCATCGTTTATCAACTTTAACTTCAGCAACTAACGCATGCTTTTCTCTTTCACGGTTAAAAGTCACTGGTGTCGTCGTGACTATGAATGCAAAACCGTCTTCATCTGGAATATATTTACTCCAATTGAATCCTTCATCTTCGTGAATTACTGCCATTGCTTATTTTCTTTCTCTTGAAGAACCTTCACCAATTTGCTTTTGGTTCACCTTTGACGTCTCGCTGATGCGATGGTAGATTGCTTTCTGATAATAATCATCTCTGAATGGATTTACAGCTTCATCAGTTTGCCTGTTTGTGCACCCTCTCTTGAAGTGCCATTTCTGTTTGCACTTGAAATAGGTAAATTTTGACTTGTCGAATCCCAGTTTTGTATCAGCATCTCCCAAACAAGATCTTCCTGTAATCTTCATAAACCGTTGCGCTCTCCTCATAACGATAGCCATGCACCATTTTATATCGATAAGCTCCATCACCTCTGGATCGATCTAGTCATAATC
The DNA here is from genome assembly GCA_030545235.1 of Helianthus tuberosus. Classification (NCBI taxonomy): domain Eukaryota; kingdom Viridiplantae; phylum Streptophyta; class Magnoliopsida; order Asterales; family Asteraceae; genus Helianthus; species Helianthus tuberosus. The sequence goes on along the minus strand of CM060393.1, from coordinate 173,505,398 downwards.
TTCCTTCGTCATATTTGGGTTTCCAACTTTACCCGATGACCAGGCTTTCGTACGATACCAGAATTGATGCTAGAAATACCATCTGTTGCTTGGCAGCTTCTGCATTCAGGCTTTGAGAGTTTTTCAGGTCTATGGCGATATTGCATTGAACTATGTTCGGATTTGACGGATTTGATGTTGGAAGAATTTGTTGTGATGAATCGTTTGAGCTACCAGCACTAAACGCCGTTTTTGGTGCTTGATTATTCATCAGCATGCTTCTTCGGTAGTATAAATCAACATTTTGTTGATAATTTTGATTGGCCATTTTGTTCTGCTTTTGTAATTCCAGTTCGTGGCCTTCAAGCTTTTCAATCAACCAATCAAGGGTCATGTTTTCGTATCATTGCTATTTTTTAGTATCATGACATAGTATGGCCAGTCGTTTTCATTTGGAAGTGCTTCGATCAACCTGTCATCTCTTCATTGTCTTTGTAAACACCAAACCTCTCCAGTTCGAGTTTAAGATGACAAAATCTTTCAATCATTTGACGGATGTTTTCTCCTTTCAAGCATGTAAACAAATCAAATTCCATTTTCAATAACGATCGTTTGTTATTAACAATTTCCTCACCACCCACACATTTTTTCTCTAACGCTTCCCATAAACCTTTTGAAGTGTTGTCATAATCGAGTAGTGAAATAATATCATCTCGAACAGATTGATATAACAGTGCAATCATCTTTTGTTCAGAAGAAACGATTTTTACTTATGTTTCAGTAAATTCTTCGAGTGATAATAAAACTCCACCATCTTTAGTTGGTTTTTTAAATCCCAATTTTAACATTACCCAACTATTATAAGCGAACGCTTTTACCCAACCCTCAAAACGTTTTTTCCACCAATTATAGTCCTCGATATTCATTAATCTCGGTGGTTTCTGATTATTTCAGTACACGTTATCGTAATTCAGACTATCCGAAATCGTTTTCGAAATGCTTGTCGTAGCGGACATTGTTTCGGACGTAAATGCGTTGTAAAATGTGTTGTAGAATTCGTCTGCCATGTTTGAAATCTTCGAATCACGCCTTGAATATCACCTTTGTATATCACCTGCAATCAAACAAACACTCAATCAGTTTTAACACACCGAATACTTGAAAATCCGTAAACTGTGCGACTATGATATAGTATTTGAATTTTTGCGAACGGGGATTGATCTAAGACTCGTGCGGATGAACACGAATAATGCGGAGATGAGCAAACTTGTGCTTTCGACAAAATGATCTTGTTTCAACCTTGACCGAATGGACCCAAATAGACTCGATCGAATAGACAAACACTAAACGAATGGACTTTGGAGATTTTTGCGAACTAATTTGCGCGAACAAACTGATTCTAGCGGATGAACTAGCTGAGTTTACAAACAACAAATGTAATTTTGCGCATTTATGTCTAATAAATGATTCAACGGATGAACCTAGTAGTGCGTATCAAATCTGCAAACGACAACAGTTCTGCGAATCAATGAGTAGTTCCAAAATCAAATTCTGCAAATGAACACTGTCCTGATTTGTAACAACAAATCTGGGTTTGGACAGATTTGTAAAAATCTGTGTAACTTATCAAATAATTCAAACAATCACAGGTTTGCACATACTGATTTGTTACAGCAACGACTAATAACAACGACTAATAACAACAACGACTAATAACCTCTACAGATTCTGCGGACTGATTTTTAGCGAATCGTTACAGCGGACAACTTTGTTAGGCCCTAAAGTGTGAGACTGACGTATCAAATTAACACAACGGGCTATGGTTACGAACTGGGCCTTACCGGGTTAGTTTATATAAGGTTGTGGACCTTTATAGGCCATGTGGGCCAAGCAGGCCCAAGGGGAGCCCATGTGGGAAATGGGCTTGTCTATGTATATAAACAAGTTTTTGACTTGTTTTTAGGTTTGAACTTCTTAGAGCCTCATAGTTTTAGAATTCCTACAGAGAGAGGGAGAGGCGATTTGTTGGTGAAGACACTTGTACCAGACGGTTTTGATTTGATAGTAATAGAATCGTGTGCAAGTGTTAAAAGGTTATTTCGGTGTTCTTGTTATTTTCGTTTTGATTCTTGAATCACATCAAGTTTGGATTCCGCACAAACTTGGTGTTGTTTGATATCATTGAAAGATCCGTTTCACGGGACTTACAAGTGGTATCAGAGCCATTAGAACCTGTTTCTAGGCTCGGTGTGATATCAAGGATTCAAGATTTTCGTTATTTTTTTTGGTTCGGTGTTTATCGCGTTCTTCGTGTTCTTGGTAGCATTCATCGAAGTTTTATAAAAATCAACATATTTTGGTACTTTGATTTTTGAAAAGGATGTTAAAAGATTAAACATAATCTTTTTATTTTTCTGAAAACATATTGTTTTTTAAAAGTTTCCAAAGTTTTCGAAGGAGGGTTGTTCGCTTAAATTGAAACTTTCCTTATCCTATTTTATTATACAGCTCATCATATCTTTTGAAAACAACTTTCTTTTTCAATTGAACGAGGACACGTTTTCAAAGGTTTCGAGTTACCAGCCTCCACCTCTCACGGTTTCGAGTCCCTCATTGACAAAGGTTCCCATCACGTGCACAGGAATTTCCCACAGGTCTCGACTCAATATCATCACTGGTCTCGAGTAGCAATCATCTCCAGTCGAAACCACGGTCTCGAGTCATCAATCTTCACGTGCAAAGAAGCTCTCCACAGGTCTCGAGTCCCATCTCTGCGGTCTCGACTCATCGTCTTCATAGTCTCGAGTCGCAACCAGCAGCCACCATCTTCATTGGTTTCGATTCATACATTCTCTGGTTTCGAGTCACGGTCTCGACTCATCCATCACCAGGGCCGTCTCCGAAAATCACAAAAAAATTTTTGGCCCTGTTCGAGATAAAAAATTTGGGCCTTATTCGCAAATCTTCATATAACATAAACTCATCAATCATTCAATCATATATATATAAATACTAAAAATTCATAATACTACGATAATTGTTATGAAATAGATAAAACAAATTAACAAAAATAGTGTAGCAAAAATTATCAAAGTATCGAACTTACTTGCTAAGCAAACAGTGTGGTTCTCCTAGCGTTTTTTGAAGCAAAGCTCTCGATCAACTCCTTGTAATCCATAGTATCTAATATTTCACTTTCAATAGATATTGTCGCCAACCCGTTTAGCCTTTCTTGTGACATTGTAGAACGTAAATAGGTCTTCAACAACTTCAACTTTGAGAAACTTCTTTCTGCTGATGCCACGGTTACCGGAATTGTCAACAACACTTTATATGCATTTATAGCATAAGGATAAGTAGTACTGCGTTGGAAGATATAGTCTAAAACGTCAAAAGGGTTGTCAATGTGTCTTGGTAAAAATGTAGTAATCAACTTCAACTCCGTACACAATTCTTTAGCATCAATATCGGATTCTCCTTCATACTTCAATGCATCTTCAAGGCGATAACAACACTCCTTAAGCTTGGCTTCATCAAGAGTCTTCAACTTTTTAGGAAACAAAAACCCAAATATTTTTTTGAATTTTTGGTATTGTTCAAATCTTGTTTCAAGTGAAAAAATAGCTTGATCAACAATACTTAAAAAATAATTTACTCTAAAATCCTCCTCGGGTGAAAATGTTACTTCTTCTACACTTGACGATTCATCAAATTGTTTTTTCCTATATATCACACGTTTTTGACGAAATTCCGCATTAACACCTATTTCATTTGCAATTTCTCTAGCTTCATCAAGTGCCTTAGTGAACCCCACTTCTCTATAATTCTTAAAGAATTTAATTAATTTGTCCACTTCATCAATAGCAACATCAAGAACAACATCTTTTGCTTGCAACCGTTTGCTCACCACATTCACCTTTGATAATAATTCAAACCAAATGACAATTTGTGCCAAAAATTCAAAATCACCAAGTTCATACTCTTCTAATGATTTAGCTTCACTTATGATTTTAGCATCTCTATCCGTCCCCCTAACTTCTCGCAAAGCTTTTCTTACATCTCCAAGTTGAGTTCTTATAGGCTTAATACTATCTATACGACTTTCCCAACGAGTTGTAGACAATGGTTTAAGAGTTAATCCTTTAACATTGTCTTTCAAAATTTGCCACCTATTAATAGAATGGGCAAAGATAGTATATAACCGTTGTATTGTTCCAAAAAATTCCTTAGACTTAGTAATTGTGTTAGCCATGTCACACAATGCTAGATTTAGACTATGACAACCACAAGCACTATAGAAAGCTCTAGGATTTTTTTTCTAAAAATCTAGTTTGAACTCGTTTGTTTTTTCCTCTCATGTTTGCCCCATTATCGTAGCCTTGACCACGCATATCACCAATATCAAGATCAAGCGACTCTAATTCCTTACATGTTACTTCAAAAAGTCCTAAACCCGTGGTATCATCAACAACCAAAAAACCTAAAAAGGATTCCTCAATGGTCACAGAACTAGAGTTAAAATTCACATACCTCACAATTATGGACATTTGCTCTTGGTGACTTGTATCAGGCGTGTAATCGAGGATGATGGAGTAATACTTTGCTTGCTTAACTTTCTTGATGATTTCGGTTCTAACTTTATCCCCTAATAATTGTATCAACTCGTTTTGAATATTGTGGCTAAGAAAGTGTACATGGCACTCTTCGTTCAAAACTCGGCGCACATGTTCTTTCATAATCGGGTCAAACTCTTCCAACATCTCAACCAAACCCAAAAAGTTTCCATTTCCTTTTTGATACAACTTCTCATTTGACCCACGAAACGCTAAGCCACATTTTGCAAGAAACTTCACAAGTGCAATAATCCTTAAGATGACTTGTTTCCAATAATCTTTTTCTTTTCTAAAGTGCTCATATGCCCCTTTGTCAATTGTTTCTTTGCATTTCAACCTTTGCCGCAATTCAAACCATTCATTCATATTCTTGAAATGTTCTAAACCAACTTCATGTTCTTTAAGTCTACCACTGGCATGTCTCCAATCGTTATAACCTTCATCATCCAACCCACCTTTCGGATGCCGCGTTCTAAAAACTTTACAACAAAAACAATAGAGTTTGTCAAGTTTTTTCGAATACACTAGCCATTCTCTATCGCACGTCTCCCTATTTGATAAAATTCTAGTGTACATGGTATTAGAAAAATGTCTTCCAAATTTATCCACGGGGCCCTTAACATCCATATCTCGTTTTGGACCTTTCGTAACCAACTCTTTAATCATGTCATTACTAAGCCCACCCCAATTTCTAGGATCAAAAATATCAATATCCGGAACCGGATTAACATCATCTTCATCTACGGTATCATTAACATTATCTTCACCTACGTTCATGTTGTCTTCACCTACGGTCACATTGTCTTCGCCCACATTACCTTCTTCACCTACGGTCACATTGTCTTCGCCCACATTAGCCTCTTGACCCACATTATCGTCACCCAAGCTAGAACTAGAATTTTGAGTTTCTTTTGAAAAAAACTTGTTTATTCGGTTTTGTTTTACGTCGTCCGCCTTTCTTTTCTCTTCCTCTAGCTTCCTCTTCTTACGTTTTTGATGGCCGGATGGGTATTTGTATTTAGGAACGGGAGGCATAATTTCTAAATATTAACAAAAAAAAAAATCATTCAATATTTCAATCACATTCACAAGACATCACTTAACAAAAAATATACATTCATTCATTATTAACAAATAATATTCATTCAATATTTCAATCAAAAAAACGAAATAAAAAAGAAAAAAACCATATGAAATCAAAATCGAAATCAGCAACTGATATTAAGTTTATAAGTTATTAACATACCTCCGATTGACAAAAAAAAAAAAAAAAAAAAAAAACTGTTAACATGCCGCCGATTGAAAACATATGAAATCAAAAACGAAATCAGCTACTGATATTAAGTTATTAACATACCTCTGATATCAAAAAATATTGCAATTGAAATCACGATCAGCGATTCAGCGTCAGAGCGTCTTGCGTCTTTTTGTTTCCCAGTTTCCCTCGTCCCTCATATCAGATAACATATAATATATTGGCCTTATTGTTTGTAATTGGTTGTTGGGCCTATTTCAAAATTGAATTCACTGCAACCCGTATTGAGCCTTATTTTAGTTTACATATGAAACTGATCTAGTCATTGGGGCCTATTTCAACATATACAGGAAGTTTAGTTTTTTTTTTTGGGCCCCATGCTGGTTTTGGCCCTATGCACAGGCCCATCCTGCACATGGCCTTAGCCGGCCCTGTCCATCACCATAGCTTCATCCACTGGTCTCGAGTTATTGATTTCACCGTCTCGAGTCGCAATCACGGTTTCGACTTCACATTTTTCAAACGGTCTCGACTCTTCACGGTTTCAAGGTCTCGAGTCGCAACAATTATTTCGACTGAGGTCTCGAGTCATTCATTTTCGAGTCGCAAGCGCGGTTTCGAATTCAACGTTTTCAAGTCAAGTAGGTTGTTCATCTTCAACGTAGTTTGCAAGTCACACAACCTGCAACTCATCACCGTCTCATCACCTTCGTTTTCATCATCCTCCATCTTTTCTGACTACCGTTCTCTCCATCAACTCTCCATTTCCAACGAATCGTGCTCCTCCGAAAACCACCACCTCCGATCATCTTCTTCTTCGTTAACTGTTCGCCGGAAACCTGCAATCTTATTGTTCGTCAACGTCAATATCCATTAGATTACAGCATCGTGCATCATATCCGATCATCATCGTCAAACGTCCTCCGTGAATCACAACCTGCAACAACAACGTGATCGATCTTCTTCGCCATTTCTTTTCGCCGTTTCATCAACACGACCAACCAATCATCATCTCCATTCTAAAATCTTCATTCGCCATCACCGTTAAATTGCAGCTTCATTTCCGACCTTTCACCGATCTCCTAGCACCGCCGGTCTTCAGATAATCACCTTGGCCGCTGAATTTTGTAACTAGGGTTTCTGGTCTATTTTGTTGAAACGAAGAAGAAGACACAGAAACTTAGATTATTTAGGTTTAGATTTTAATATATTAATAATAATAATTAATTAGTCATTTTGTCATCATTGCACAATCATTAATTATAATAATAATAACTATTAGTATACTTTTCTAATTAAATAATAAAAAAAGGTTTGTTTGTTTGTGATAACGGTTTTGACAGATTTTTGAGGTGCGGTTCAGAAATCGGGTTCATTCGCGTGCAAAGGGTTTCAGTTAGCAAGTACACGGGTTCTCGTTTGGTTTGTGTTTTGAGGAGAAGAACAAAAGTATCAACCACCCGCTGAAATTATGGCATTCATATTTCACAAACCTGTGGTTCAAGAAATGACTGTTGAAGATACACTTTCTGCTTTCTGTACTCCTGAATGTAGACAAAGAGTTGAAGTTTATAGAATACACAACGCTGAGCTAATTCAAGATTATCAAGATATCAAAAATAAAAACTTTACTTTATCAAAAAATGAAAAACTTTGTAAAGAAAAGATTGAGGCTCAGCGGAAAGACATCGTCAAACTCAAGGATGATGTAAGTGTGAAGTCAACTCAACTCTTCTATGTTAAGGAGAAACTGTGCGCTGTGACTAAGGAACTGGAAGATATCAAAGATAGATATAAAATAAATGAGTTTAATATTAAAAAAATTGATTCTTCCAGCAAAATAGTCAAAAACTTGTGTGATCATTAAATGACAAACCAAATGGGAAAAAGAAGTCTGCTAAAATAAATTTTGTTTCTAAAGGCTCTATCGATCCTAACATTTCTTCTTCATGTGCAGATAAAGTATCTGAAGTAAAATGTGAAGATGTTCTTGGGAGTGAACCAGTTGTTCATACTAATATTTCTGAAAATTATTTTGAACAAATTGAATCTGATATTGCTTTTGGTCGGTCTTTGTTTGCGTCTTTCTCTGCTTATGTTTCGTCTTGTGAGCCTGGTGTTTTGGGCAAAACTGATGATGTTTGTGTTGAAACTTTGAACAATAAGTCTGGTGATGAATTTTCTTCAGTTAATGATTGTGATTGTGATGTTTCTAACTCTTCAGTTGATGATTGTGTTACAGGTGAGGTCCCACGGGATACATTCAGTGAAATCACTGAAACTTCTTCTCAAGAAAATCAAAATGTCCTGATTTATCTTCTGAATCGGTCTTAATGGACGTCCCTAATGTTGAATCTAGTGGGACACCATTGGAAACCGTGGATGAAAGCAAACCTAAATCGGATTCACATGATACATGTGTTGACGAAACATGTGTTGATGAAATTTCAACTTGTTCTAAAATTAAAACTGAATCTGAATCTATTAAAGAAAAAAGAGGAGTTGAAATAAATGAACAGTCACCGAAAAATGTTTCTGAAAATAAAGATAAACCTGAAACACCGGTTTTTCAAAATGATCATGATAAAAGTGAGAAGGATGAATCTCATCATCCGTCTACATCTCACGCTTGTGCTAGTTCTGATCAGCAGGTACAGAAGAACTCAGAAAAGACACATGGAACACAGGCAACGCAAGCTCGATCATCTAGACCCACCAGATCAGCTAATGCTGCTAGCTATCATAATTTCCATACATTGAAACGACAGACATGTTTCAACTGTGGAATTCCTGGACACATTACTAGAAATTGTGTTCATCGTCCAAAAGTGCAACGAAATGCCAACACTCACTCGTGTGCTGATGTTTGTGAGCCGGTTCACAACAAGCGGAATGAGCCAAAACGAGCAGATCAAAGTCAGGGATATACGAAGTCTGCTCATCAAGGTCAATCACGATCCCATAAGGCTCATGACAAGGTGATTGAAAGCCCCAATCAGGGAGAAAAGACGAACAATGGTGCTCAAAGCAACAACACTTCTGCAAACAACAAATACAAGCACCCCAATTCGTCTTCGTCTAAGAGAAATGTGCAGGCGCATCCAGCGCAAAAAGGATCGGTTTGTCCTTCAGGACCTGCAAGAGCGAATCAAGCTGCTCAAAACGTCGTTCAGATGAAAAGACAAACTTGCTACAACTGTGCATTGCGGGTCATATTGCTAGAAACTGCACAAGGCGTCCCTACGTACCCTACTATATGCAAAATCAGAGGGTTACATCAAAGGATAACAATCATTCCAAGACAATGAAGGTATCATCACCTAAGGCAATGAAGAATGTGAATCCCAAGGTTAAACCTTCTGATGGGGATTGGAACGCTGCCAAAAACAAACGCAAAGCTTCTCAGGAACAAAAATGTTTTTCTAAAACCAATAAACGTGAAACAGCTAAAGTTGCTCAATCGAAGGCAACAAACACGTTTGTTAAATCGAAACAGATTTGGAAACCCAAATCCAAGGCAGCAACATCTCCAATCCTTGAAACAAAAGGGGACTTGTGTTTGAAAGAAGTGTCTTACTTTGATGCTTCAGGAAATTCCAGGACCACGATGGCCTGGGTACCCATGTCTTACTAATCTCCTTACCTTTCAGGAACAACTAAGGAGGAGCTGTTGACAATCTCTGGAATGTTGATAGCGGTTGTTCCAGAGATGATAAAAACGGGTAACATTTCACTGTTGCAAAAAGTTCAATTTTTTTTACAGATGATATGTTTCCTTTGGAGGAGATTAGAGAAGTAAGAAATGATCAGCAAAAGGTACCGTTTAAATTCAGTACTTTGATTTGCATATTGATTAGTATTCAATCTGATGACAGAACGGTTAAGCAAAAATATTTTTTTTTTCTTTCTTAGTTCATTACTTTGTATATGTAGTGTCCTTTCTCTAGTAAATGGTAAATTTGCGCAAAAATACAAGATTTATGCACAAATTTAGGGGGGGGGGAGAGGAACATATAGATAGATATAGAGTTTAAGGGGGAGAAAACTCGGAAAAAGAAAAACACAAAAAGAGTTTGCTGTATATATATGCATTGTTTTAGGGGGAGAAAATGAGAAAAATACAAAAACATTAGAAAATGAAAAAGCCAAAAACAAAGATTGCATGATATGGGAAGTGAAATAAATGTTCGTGTTAAAGGGTTTTGACTAACACATGTAAGGTGCCATAGCTGAAAAGACTAGGATCTACTGCGATATGTCAATAGGCTTGACGCTCAAAATGATAAAAGATACTAAGTGTTATAAACATAACGAACTATGTACCATGTGGGTAACATACCAACGGTGTATGATTTTATGGTCTTAAATCTTGCGTTGATAGATAGCCAACATCTGAGGTTTCGGGTCTTTATATTGTTGAATCATCCGGGGATATCTTGGCTGTCCTTCTGTTCAGAACTAAAATTGTACATGAACTCAGGAAAGAAAGTCACTTGGAATTAGCTCATTTCTATTTGAATGTCTGTATGTTGTCCCGATACACACAATTTTGATCTGATTCTGAAATCTTCTCTGAAAAGTCATGTACCTCCTCTGCTGCATCCAGATATATGCTGACCTGGAGGTGCTAGGCAACAACAGCTTCTGCTGCATCCAGATACATGCTGACCTAGCTGTACGTTGTCGCGCTATAGATCTAATACACTCGAAAGAGGCCCTCAAGTGCCCAAAAGAAACCCAAGAAACTTATATCAAACTGAGAAAAACTCATTTGATTTGTATATTATACCATCTCTGCAAAAGATCTATTCTGTTCTCTTCTCAACCTATTCCCAGTTCAGATTTCAGAAATCTGGATTGGACTTGTGAAATATGTGGTAGGGAAGATACTTGCATGATAGAGTGTGTTGTTTATATTTCCAGGATTTGATTAGTATTTATTTGGGTGTTCAATGTTAAGAAATCAAAACATGATAAAACAGATTATATGCAGACCTAGACACAGTCAGGATATCTTAAAGGATGACATCAGTATACTCACCTGCTACGATGAATCGTTGTGCTTACCTTGATCGCGGGGGTATGCCTTGGAATGGGACACACGGGTATAATAGTATAATATTACCTTAAGCATATCACGAAGTTAAAAAATTGAAAGTTGAGCGTTAAAGTTTAAGTGGACAAACATATTGGCAATCGCATAGAGCAGTTTGATTAGGCTCGTACTGAAAAGTGTTCCTTAGTCTGCCTGAGAACGAATTTTGATCCCATTGCAATTGTAATTGTATATTATGGTAGTTGTTTATATTTTGAGTTTTTTTTGTTTTTAGTTCTCAATATTAAAAAAAAAATTGGAGAAATTCAAAAAATACAAAAATAGTGTCTTGCTTTTCTATAAAACCAAAAATCCAAAAATAGAGTGTTTAATTGTTTTTCTTAAAATTAAAAATGTAACCGTTCTTGAAGATTTGACTGATCATCAAAAGTTGAAAGAATTTAAATTGTGAAATCCGAGTATAAGTACATGGATGTACCTAGTGTTCATATGGTACTCTCCCTGTTGCATAAGAAATGTTTGCTTACGAGTTTGTGAGCATGTGCAGAACTTGATTTCAATCAAGAACAGGGGTTGATGAAAACTGAGATGCTGTTAGTTGCTGAAGAAGCCTGAAGCAGCACAACAACAAGATGTACCTGAGTCAGAAGAACTGGATACGAAACGTCGTCTGACAGTGAAAGTACATTTGAAGAAGTACCGTGAACCTGCTTGAAAGACAAAGATTGAAGAAGAAAAGAGCTACTGAGAATCCTCCTCTCACATTTTTTTTAACAAAGACTTTCAAGAAGATGCTGATCGAGATTCTGATATGAAGCTAACCACAAGAGCTGAAGAAAGAGACCCAGTGCTGAGAGTTCATAAGTCAAGAACTTCCACAACATCTGCAGCATTGCGACAACCATAGACTTCGTTGCAGAATTTGCTGAATTCATGCTATGAAGACAATTTGATGGCATCAGTCTAGGGGGAGATTATTAGGCCCTAAAGTGTGAGACTGACGCATCAGATTAACACAACGGGCTATGGTTACGAACTGGGCCTTACCGGGTTAGTTTATATTAGGTTGTGGACCTTTATAGGCCATGTGGGCCAAGCAGGCCCAAGGGGAGCCCATGTGGGAAATGGGCTTGTCTATGTATATAAACAAGTTTTTGACTTGTTTATAGGTTTGAACTTCTTAGAGCCTCATAGTTTTAGAATTCCTACAGAGAGAGGGAGAGGCGATTTGTTGGTGAAGACACTTGTACCAGACGGTTTTGCTTTGATAGTAATAGAATCGTGTGCAAGTGTTAAAACGTTATTTCGGTGTTCTTGTTATTTTCGTTTTGATTCTTGAATCACATCAAGTTTGGATTCCGCACAAACTTGGTGTTGTTTGATATCATTGAAAGATCTGTTTCACGAGACTTACAAACTTGCTGCTGTTTTTAGCGAATCGTTACAGCAGACAAACACTTTAGTGGCTGTATAAACTCATATATCAGTTCTGCGGATTGTTACTGCGGATTAACACATTTTACGGCAAATATATGACAAAATTCTACAAATAATCACTTCACAACTTCAGACGAACAGATTCAATCGGATGATTATGTTTTCATGGACTCATGTGGATGTTTGCAATTTCTAGATGAACTTTTATATCCTCCTGATTTGTTCGGATCAGCAGTAATCAGAATTTAATTTGTAGATTAAAGTTCAGGTTATCACTAGATATGTATGAGTCAGAAACAACAATTTCAAATCTTGTGACCAGATTTATTTCGTAATACCTGCTGCACCATATAATCTGTGACACCCGACTTTTCAGGCCGCACGGTACAATTGTAACACGTGTTGTGACTAGGTAACAGGGCTATAATTGACCGGTTATGATGTTTATATGTGAAATTTAATGTGTTGGTAAAATTAAAGTTTGATAAAAAAATTTATGTTGGCAACGGTAAGATAAACGCTTATCGCGTAACGGAGAAAATGCGAAACGAACGTCTGTGACCACCCGATCAGTGTTAAAATCCTAAAAATAGTCTGTTATGATTAGAAAAATAATTTTAATCCTATTCGTGAGGAAAAATAAATTAAAACGCTAAGAAACTCTATTTTTCGACTTTAAGCGCGTACCGCGCGATGCAGCGCGTATACCGACAAATTACTGTCAACACAGCCTGTCAAGGCAACTGATAATCATTTTAGTAATAATTTGATGAGTTTATTACTTTAGGATGATAAAAATAAATAAAAACGCTTAAATTCCTATTTTTGTGATTTTAAGCGCGTACCGCGCAGCACGGAGCGCATACTGCCAAATACCGGCAACGTCGCCAGTCCCGGCTAACAAAACATTGTTCAATAATATTTTGGTGACTTTATTTTTATAGAGTGTTAAAAATAATTTAAAACGCACTAAAACGGGATTAAAACGCTAGATAAAATACCCGGTATCCAGTAAAATACCAGTTTTGGCCAAAAATAATATATATATATATATATATATATATATATATATATATGTATGCATGCATGCTCTCTCTCCTCTCTCATATTCTCGTTGGTCCTAATGGGAGGTGGCATGATTAACTCTTCCCAACACCCCCATATAGTCCTAGTTTCATGACATAATTCAAAAATTCACTCAAACACTCTCTCTCACTAACCAAATCAGCCGAACACCCCTCTAACACATCTATTTTGAAAATTCCAACATTGTTCTTGAGGATTCAAACTCATTACAAGGTGTTTATGAGTCCATGTGGTGATCTAGAGGTGATTTTAGGGTGTTTTAAGCATCAACCAAGCTCCATATCATCATTTTTGTTAAAAAAACCCACTAAGAACCTTGAAGGTATAAAAATCATTTTCTAAATTTGTTCTTGGTTCATAATGATGTTGATGATCTTGAAAAGTTTCTCTTGTTCTTGGATTTAAACACAAACTTGAAATCTAAAAACAAATGGGTTTTTGAATAAATAAAAATGGATGAATATGTGTGTGTGTTTGTGTAGTCGTAGGTATATGTGGGTGTATATGTAATTGTGTTTTGATTTTTGGTGGAGTGATTCATGAATAATATGATTCTTGAATGATAGAATACATGCATGAATAAAAAATGTCATAAAATAATGATCTAAGAGTATTTCATGATTTAAAAAGGGATTTGATGAGAAAGTGAACTTTTGGAGGTGTATGAAGGTGTAAATAATTCGTGTATATGTATGTATATCTGTTCTTGAACATGATTAGAACATAAAAGATTATGATGTTGTTGTATGAATGCATTAGATGCATTTACTTGAACATGCATGATGATATATGATTATAAAAAGGTGATTTGAGTATGATTTAGTAAAAATCAGATTTAATCAGATTATAAACACTAAAATAAAGTTATTTTAAAGTGTTTAGTGACTTATAACTTTGTCATAATGTTTACTAGCTTTGCATGATTGTACTTGGTGCATTAAAAGTTGTAAAATACGTGAAATCACGTGATTTATGTGACTTACACAAAAACTGCACTAATCTGATTATAACCACTATTTTAATCAGTAAATAACATGTATTGTGTTAAAATATCAAGTCGTTTCGAGTTGGGATGGTTATAGTAACGTTTAACGCAAAACTATGCGTTAAAACGGTCAAAAATATGCTTTTCAAGTGATTTTTATAAAACTGATTTAGATCAGTAAGTAAACTGATATTTTTAGTTTAAAAATAAGGATTTTAACTAATTTTAAGTTTACTTGGTGTTTGGTTGGTCATACGTGACTTCCAACGCCTGAAAACGTTACCGAATCGCTAAAATATGCATTTTTCTAAGTACACTAGTATGGGTAAAATTTTGGGTAAACCTTATGTGTTCAGATGTGTTATGTGATTTAAACATGAGAATGTGAAAATCTGTTAAGTTTTAACATGATTTTAAAAATTGGATTATGCATGTATATATTAGTGTGTTTTGTGCGGTAGAAACGGTAAGAATTGCGTTAAATGTGTAACTTGTTTGTTGAGCATGAAACTTGATATGTATGAGATATTTTATGTATATTGGCTTTAAAAATGACAAAATAAATATGTTAACAAGATTTCGTGTGTTTCGGTGTTAAAATATGTGAACGTTTATGTATATATATTACGACGCGCAAATTGTAGATATATTGCGTATAAACGGGAGAGTTAACGGATTCACACAATAATGGTCACCAATAAAATCGTTCAAGTCGCAAAATCATAAAAATATATATATATGGACTCATATATATATTAACGTGCCAACATAATAAAAAATGACAACTTTTCGAGAAAATCTCAAAGTTATGTGATAATTCTAAGAAACGGAGAAATTTAGGATTTTTGTGTTATGAATATTGATTTAAAATTATTCCTATATATATAATAGGACGTGTAGAAATCAATCTCTGGGATTGCGCTATTTAAAAATACGCACCCAAAGGTGAGTGTCACTAAACCCCTCTTTTTACTGCTTTGAACATATTTTGGGGGTAGAACACGTCGTTAAAAGGGTTTAATAGTGTTTTCGAAATAAAACATATCTTTTAATATAAAATATATATTTTTGCTGAAAATATATGAGATTTAATAAGTTATACGCTTCGAAGTAAAACGTTTTTGATGAATAAATGTGGGACATTGGGATGGTACGGTGTTTCTGAGGCGAAACAGGCCGTAAAGTTGGAATGGATGCCGGCCTGGGTTTCAAGTGATGGAGATTCAGGGGATTCGTGCAACTACGTGTATTAAATTGTCATATTAGTAGGATATATATATATATATATATTGTACGTGAGGCAGACATCATATTGTTCTTCGAGAAAGAACCCTGCGCCCATGATGTCGTTTAATCAGTTAAGTATTGTACGCGAGGAATTGTTGGTAGATCTATCGGGTTGACAACCCCGTCGTGACCGGTCGCCCCGTGTCAATGTCAAACGGCGAATTAATATTCTGTTCATTGTCTAGTATTGATTATCCCTGCATGGTTAATATATAGTCCGTATCGTCTAGCTAACATACGAGTCTGAAAGTTGACGCAATAATTTAATATACAAAACCTGGGCAATATATATTACAGTTGTCGGATCGATGAACCGGCGGAAGGCCCATGGATTTTTAATAAGAAAGTAAAATGGACTTTCTAAGAATTAAATGGATGTTTTTAAATAAACACCTAAACAGAAAGTTTTCTTCCTAATAAAATCTGTTAGTAAACGAGTAATTGAACTCACCTTCCTTTGTGTTGACACTTGATTTTAACGTGTTCTACAGGTACTTGAGATCGGCTTCGGGAATTATGGCGTATCTTGTGGTTGTTGATGCATGTTTTGTTACTTAAAATGTTGGACTGACTTTTAAAACTTTCTGGGATGAATGTAATAAGATCCGTGAGGATCAAAACAAGTTAACTATGTCGTGGTTGTGTCGTGTCTTAAAACGTAGTGTTTAAATAACTTACATCTAAAATATACTAAAACGTCCAACAATTAAATGCATCGATCGACAAGATATAAATGGGCACCAACTTCCGTCTCCACTACGTTTAAATATTCCGCTGCGACGTATTTTGGGGTGTGACAGAAGTTGGTATCAGAGCCAATGGTTGCTAGCGAACTAGATGTTTTCGGAGGAAAACACTAGACTTCAACCGAAGAATTTTGGGATTTAAAGTCCAAAATTCTCGAAGCCATGATTTTTAAATAAATATGGAAATTTTAACATGTATGAAAACCCTTATGTGTTTATGTGCATACATGATTTTCTGTTTGTTTAGGCCTTATGTGTTATTATTCACGTTGATCACACACTTACTTTGTACGGTTACGATATGTCACGTCTCGATCTATAGAGCCATTAGTAGTCCTGCTCACTGATACTGTTGAGCCTACGCTTGAGATTCTTTCGCCTGTCGTTACAGAATCGTTTGTTCTGCTATTTCGAGTCACGTGTTTTGCTACACCTATTTTAGTCTACACTCGTCATAGGAAGAGGACTCGACCCATTAGAGAGATCGCATCGACTTCGAGATCTGAGACAGCGTCCGCTTTGAAGAAGCAGAGGGAGATTTAGGTCAATCGCTCCTACTATGATCGTCAGTTTGCCACATTACGCGGAGGCATGGAGACGATGAAGGACTTAGAGGGACAGATGGACTGTTATGATAAGTTAGAAGAGCTTGATAGGAAGATGTTGGACTTCCAGGGATTGAAGCGTTAGTTGTTGGTTGTTTTTGTTGTTTGTTTTGTATGTCTCATCTTATGAACCCTATTTATGGCTTGCATGCCAAATTTTCAGATATTTAGGAGAAAATTTCATATAGACTTGTTGCGGGTGTTGATGTAGACACGCCGAATTTTGATTAGTCTTCGTACTAAAAACAAGCCTTGAAAATTTCTGATATAAATATCGAATGGGTTCCTTTTGGTTAAAAATAGTTCTCATTAATATGTGGATATTATACATGCACCATGTTTGGTCCACTAACGTTTAATGATTGAATTATTTTGGAAATCGTCTTATGTTGATATTATGTTGTAATAATTAAAACGACGAAATGCCGCCAAAAGCGAGACAGGGTTCTGGACTACCTATTACCCCGAAAGAGTTGGCACAACTCATAGCCCAACACGTTAATATTGCCATGGAACAGCGCGATGCTAACCAAAATAATGGCCAGGAACGTGGACGTGATGCTCATGGGCATGGTTTTGGTGGGACACAGGATCGGAAACCCTTCAGGTGATGTAATGATCGGAAAGTTTTAGTAGTTCCTGTGTTATGATATAATCGGAGCGTAATTCTGATTTTTCATTAACCTTGTGAATCGTACATAGATGTACACATAAAACAATCCAGGGTTGTAACCCAAGATCATTTACTGGTACCCTATGTAATGACATGGCAACGGTATGCGTGATGTCGAGCCGTCACAGCGGATCGACTATTCAAATAATTCCGCATTCTGAGCCTATATCCAGGGATTCGCGAAAGCGAAAGTCTGAGAGTTCGAGGAAGGAAACCGGTGAGAAGCATGTGTAGCTAACCCTAGAGAGTCGGGAAAGGATAATGGAAGGGGTGGTTCTGAGAAGAAGACTCACGAGGATGAGCGGAGGAAGTATGACAGATGTGGATAGACTAGACATATGACTCGCGAGTGCTATGCTAATAATACATTGGATGGAGTTACGCTCGAGGGATGTTACGAGTATGGTGAGCAAGGACATTTCAAGAGAGAGATTGTCTGAAAATGAAGAGTCAGGATGCCAGGGGTAGAGTGCTCGAGCTAAACGCTGGGAAGACACGAGACGATCTTGTTATTGTTACCGGTATGTTTCGAATCAAAAACCAATCTATGTTCATACTTTTAATACCAAAGCTGACTTGAGTTTATTTCGAAAAACTTTGAACCATTTTTGTGTTCACCTACAAGTAAGCTGAGTATAAAGTGCCCGATAGAACTAGCAATTGGTAAGTTGATGGAAACTAGTGAGGTCGCTTGCGGTTGTAGTATTTAGTTAGATGATCGTAGTTCTAGTGTTGGTTTATTTTCCAGTAGAGCTGAGGAGCCTTGACGCGGATGTGAGAATGGATTGATTATCCAAGAGCGAACTGGGGACTATCGCTTGAAGAAGCTAGCTAGGATATCTCGTCCTGATAACGGTAGAGAGGCGGTAGTTGTTTGCGGGTACCGACCGAGTCGAGTGGCGAGTATTGATGGTTGAGAGTCGTCAGTGTTGTGAGGGTGCTCAAGTTGTTATGAAAAGGCTATCCTGCGTTCTTTGTTAACGAGGTGGATACGAAGGCTAAATGTAGGAATACTGGAGAGATTCCTATTGTTCGCAATTATCCAGAAGTTTTCCTAAAAAGACTTATCTGGATTGCCCCTGCAAGACAGATCGAATTCCGAATTGATCTGGCACCCGGTGTTGCGCCCAATTACACAATCTCCTTATAGATTAAGCACCGTTTGAGAATGATAAGAATGTCGAGTCAGTTTCAAGAGCTACTGGACAAGGGTTTCATTCGATCAAGTTTTTCGCTTTGAGGCGCATCTGTTTTATTGAAAGAAAGAATGATGGATCCTTCAAGATGTGTGTTGATATCAGAGAGCTGGACAAGTTGACTATCAAGAATCGGTACCCTTTACCGAGGATTGACGATTTGTTCGATCAAGCCACAGGGGTCCAGCTGCTACACAAGGATCGACCTACGATTAGGATTAGGATATTATCAATTGAAGGTTGCTGACGAAGATATGCTGAGGACTGCTTTTCAAACATGATATGGCCATTACGAGTTATTAGTCATGCCTTTTGATTAAATTAATGCGCCATTTGTAATTATGAATCTCATGAACAGGGTATGCGAACCCTAATCGGATGAATTCGTGATAATATTCATCGACGACATACTTGCCTATGCGCGAACCAAGGAGAATCATGAGTAACGTTTGAAGATAACTATGGAGTTGGTGAATGATGAGGAGTGCCAAAGACCCCGTCGAGAGTATAATGATCCGTATGACTAGCTAGGTGCTACCGGAAATTTATTAAGAATTTCTCTAAATTAGTGCAGCCTTCGACACTAATAACCCCAAAAGGAAAAGGGAAATGGATTGGACAGTAAGATAGTAGGAAGCTTTTCGGACCCTTGAAAGAAAAGTTGGGAGCGTGTACGATGGATTTCGAAGAAGGTTAGGATACTCACATGCCCTTGACAGAGTTATCCTACAATAATAATTAACACGCTAGTATTCAGGTTGCTCCGTTTGAAGCCTTGCATGGATGGAAGTGTTGATCACCATTCTGTCAAGCTTTCGTGACAAAGGACAATTAACCAGACCCGAGTTATCTAGGAAACCAGCGGCAGGATTTGCCTGGATCGAGGGAAGGTTAAAAGTCACCAATTGATCAACAGAAGGATTACATGGACAATTGAAGGAACTATTGCAATACCAGATTGAAGAATTGATTCTGTTATAGGAGTTATCTTGCAGAGGTGCTATTAGGTCTAGCAGAAAGAAGAAAAGCTGAGCCACATTAACTTGGTCCTTTCAAGAGCCCATCTTGAGTTGGATCAGTCGTTTACAGGCTCAAGTTACCATAAGGATAGAGTAGGACATGATGCAATGTTTGAGTTCAGTTGAGAAAGTGTATAATGGATAATACACTGATTTTGTTCTTTATAGAGATTTGTTTGGAAGATAAACGGAAGTTTATCGAAGTACCGTAGAAGTAGTACGCATAGTTAGAAGAGTTATGTTAATAACTGGAGAGGCGATTTCAGCATTCTAGTCGTATACGTGACTCATTGATCGTGCGAATTGTGGATATCTGAAATGAATGCAAGAAGGGAAGAAAACGAGTTCATGAGATTTGATTCTTTCGAGAGCCCATCTCGAGTTGGGACAATCATATGTAAACTCGGACTACTTCAGGTTTAGGGTAATGTATATGTAAATATACGTATGTTAAACCCAAAATGGTGAAACATTGACGTAATCTTCTTGATTAAGTACTTGTATATGTCGAACCAAAGAAAGGGTGGAGAGCAATGAGATGTGAGATTAGGAATTGAGAGTGTATGTAATATAGGTCTACGAGGATTCTTCGTAAGAATCCAAGTTTCTCGCTGAAGCTACAAAACCATATTCATCAAGTTTGTTTTTGCTATTTCCACCTTGTGTGAAAACAAAACCTGTAGAGGAAAAATTTCGGGGACGAAATTTCCTAAACAGGGGGAGACTGTGACACCCGGCTTTTCAGGCCGTACCATACAATTGTAACACGTGTTGTGACTAGGTAACAGGGCTATAATTGACTGGTTATGATGTTTATATGTGAAATTTAATGTGTTGGTAAAATTAAATTTTGATAAAAAAAATTATGTTGGCAACGGTAAGATAAATGCTTATCGCGTAACGGATAAAATGCGAAACGAACGTCGGTGACCACCCGATCAGTTTTAAAATCCTAAAAATAGTCTGTTATGATTAGAATAATAATTTTAATCCTATTCGTGAGGAAAAATAAATTAAAACGCTAAGAAACTCTATTTTTTGAGTTTAAGCGCGTACCGCGCGATGCAGCGCGTATACCGACAAATTACTGTCAACACAGCCTGTCAAGGCAACTGATAATCATTTTAGTAATAATTTGATGAGTTTATTACTTTAGAACGATAAAAATAAATAAAAACACTTAAATTCCTATTTTTGCGATTTTAAGCGCGTACCGCGCAGCACGGCGCGCATACTGCCAAATACCGGCAACGTCGCCAGTCTCGGCTAACAAAATATTGTCCAATAATATTTTGGTGAGTTTATTTTTATATAGTGTTAAAAATAATTTAAAACGCACTAAAACGGGATTAAAACGCTAGATAAAATACCCGGTATCCAGTAAAATACCAGTTTTGTCAAGCACGTGGGCGGCCACGCGCGCGTGATAACCGTCAGCGGAAAGGTCGCTGAATACGTGTTGCCTTGTAACTCGCCTATTTTGAACATGTTGAGGCGGTTTACTGTATCGCATTTATTGCGATGAGTATATAAAGGGTAACCGCTTTTGTGGTTTTCCCTACTGTTCAGATTCTTCGAAAAATTTCTGGTGAGAGAGAGAGCATTCCCTTCATCTTCTCCGATCAATCTGTCCTTTATTCCGGTGATCTTCTGAGTTTTCTGAGTTTTTTGTGTAACTCGAAACTTCTCTTCTTCATATTTCTGATGGCTGATCCATCTAACCCACATAATGTGGAGGGTGAAAACCCTGAAGCCTCTTCTCCGGTGGCCGGGGAAGAAGAAGATGATGGTGGCAGTGTTCCCGGTGGTGGCCTACCACCATTGAAGTGGACGAGAACTTCATTCGACCAACTGATGGCCAATATCCAGATGCCCCACGAGTATGGGGCTTTTTATCCCCAAACTGGTGACACCGGTGCTTGTGCTCCGGCCGGTTATATCACCATGTGGGCTGACTCTTTTACCGATGGTAACCTTCGTTTACCATTGACCGTTTTTGTTGCTGAGGTCTTAGAGTATTACAGGGTCCACATCTCCCAGATGAGTCCTTTTGGGATGATCCGTATTAGGCATTTTGAATCGACTTTTCGTGCTCTTGGTCTGCCGGTTACCGTTGATAATTTCCGGGGATTTTATCAGTTGACGGTGAACACCGGTTTCTTTTCTTTCAGGGAACGGTACGGAAGTACCAAGTTGATGACCCCTCCGAAGGGTATTACCAAGTGGAAGTGCAAGTTCTTCTACGTTAAAGCCGCCGCAGTTGTTGTCAATATGACTATGCGGAATGTCAATGAGCCTATCCCTGCGGAGGATATTGCTATACCTACCGCGGAGAATGCGGAGTGGTTCTCAAGGCTGAAAACCATTGAGCATAGGCAGCTGACCAACGATGAGTTGTGGGTGCTGCGGATGATGTTGACCCGGCCTAATAGGAACTTCATGCCTATTGTGCGGGACAAAACTGGTGGTAAGTGTTATCATTCTTGTTCTGTTTCTTTATCCCCGTGTTCGTTATTGATTTGTATATGTATTATCAGTAATTGCGGAAGTGTGGAAGATATTTGATCCAACCTTTACTGGAAAGGTTGATATTGTTAAAACTGCGGAAGGTAAAGGTTTTAATTTGGCGATTGTCAATTACTTCCGCGTTGCTTCACGCGATGTAATGACTGCACCCCTGCCGCAGGGCAAAGGTATTATCCATAACCTTCTTTATTGCTTTACAAGGTTTGTTGCTGATATTCTATACGCAGGTACACTTGGGAACCTTGGCAAATTTGAGTCAAGGGGTGCTCCCAAAAAACATGCTGAGAAGAAGTACGTAGATAAAGCCGTGCGGGGTCGCGGTAAGAAAAACCCTGAGGCTCATGTTGTTCCGCCTTTGGTGCCGCATGCAGCAGGTATCTCTCGTTCTCATTTTCGCAGATATACCGATTACGTGGTAGTATCTGACACCCTTGAGGGCTTGGGTGTTCCAGGTGCTGGTGCGGCCACCGGTGGAACTACTGCGGGTTCCAAACCTGGTGATGAGAAGAAGAGGAAGGCGGAGAAAGCTGTTGATGCTGGTGAGGGAAAAAAACCGAAGATTCAGACCAGGCGCAGGGCTTTTGTTGGACCAAGGAAGCCTGCGGTTGTTTCTGGTATGTGATGCATTACTTTAACAAGTATTTTGTGCTTATACTTGTATTTTAAAGTATTTTTGTTTTGATTTCAGAACCGCAAGATGAAGGGTTCTCCATCTTTGATGCTCCTCCTCCCCCTCCTCCGCATGACACTGCTGCGTGTGTGGGGGTTCATAAGGTTGTTACTCCTGAAGCCTCTGTGCGAGAGGTGGACACTGGGAAGGGTCCTGCGGCTCAAATCTATGACACGGTGGATTCGCATGACAATGTCATTACCCCCGAGGATGCGGATGATCTGAACTTGAAATTTGCTTATACCGAAAAGCCAAAGTCTCCTGATGCTGAGAAGGCTTCTGGTTCCGGTCCCGGGGGTGCGGGTTTTGTAGAGACTCCTATTCAGCCTGGAGAGTCTGAATTGGAGTACTATTATCGCTCCTATACGAAAGATCGGGCCATGGCTTACCACCGCCCTCCATGGTCTGTGATGCAAGGGGATGACATTTCCGCTGATCCCTCTGCGTGTAGGGAGATTTTGGGTGGGCTGGGCACCCCATTTGAAGTCAACCGGGCCCGTGCCTTACCAACTGAAGCCCAGATTAACCAACTCTCGTCCCTGCTTGTTGGGAGTTCTGTAGTGGCCAATACCATCATGGAAAACTATAAGGTGTTGGCCCGCAGAGAGGAGGAGAATATGCGCTTGCGTGCAGAGGCTGAGGAGTTGGTGAAGGCTGCACGTGAGGGTGCGGAGCAGCTTGAGAGGGATAGAGCTGCGTTTGAGAAGCATAAGCAGACTGAAGAGTGGGCTGCAACTGCTGAGCTTAAACAGGTTCATACCCTTGCAAAACTGCTGTCTGATGAGCGTAATCGTTGGAAAGAAACCCTTTCTAATGAGCGCAAGACGCTATCTGATGAGCGCAAGACTTGGAAAGAATCTTGGGGTAAACAGAATGAAACTCTCTTTCATGTTCGTCAGGAGCTTGTTAATGCCAAGGCAGCAATTTCTGCGTTGGTTAAAGAGAAAGCTGAGGCCGTTGCGGCTGCTCGAGAGGCCAAGGAAGCAGAGGTTCGTCTTGCCAAGGCTCTGGAAGAGGCCAAGGAGGCGGAGGCTCGTGCTGCAAAGGCTCTTGAAGGGGCAAATGTTGACCGCACCAAGTTGAGCAAAACTATCTTGGACCTTCAGGTATAAGTTTATCCTAACTTTGAAATTGCGTCTCACAAGTTTGTTGATTATTCTTGTATACTTTTGATTTCTTGTTAAAAGGCTGAAGTGCGGACCCGGGGGGTCGCTATTGAGGAAATCTCTGCCCGTGCTGCTGAAGCTGAAGTGCGGGCAAGAGAGGCTGAAGAGGCTAGAGATAGCCACGCTTCTTCACTTGAGTTGCTCAAGGCTGATCATGAATGGATGCGTATGCACGGGATCGGGCATGTAAGTATCCGCCGCCTTGTTATTTTTGTTGTAGGTTTGCCTTTGATAACCTGTGTTTTTTGTATCGCAGATTGTTGCATCCATCCTTGATGCACCTGAGACTGTATCAGGTGTCAACGAGATCAAGGAGCGTGCCCGGGATGCTGGTTTTAAAGCTGGCTATAACCGCTGTATCAGTCATTTGAATGCTGCGGCTCGTGGCGGGCATACTGATGAGCGATCCGGGTTTCACGGTGTGGATACTGAAGCGCTTCTTGATGCTGCGGTTGAGATGTATAACGAAACAACCATTTCTAATCTCGAGGAGCTTGAAAAGTGTTTAGAAGCGGAGGACTATGTGGACCGCTTGCGAGTGTTATACGGTGAAGAAGATGAGGAAAAACCATTTGTTGAGGGCAAGGATGGTGCGGGCCCCAGTGGCACAAAGGAAGATTAGATTGGCCTGCATGCCTTTTTTGTTTTCTTATGCAAATGTTACAAAACTTTATGTAAATTCCTTGTGCACCGCGTAGGAGTAGGAAATTTTTTGAATATAAAGAATTGTTTTGTTTCAATTTTTACAAGTGTTTTTACTACTTGCATGTTTGAATTTGTACGCGTTTAGTGTTACTGTGAGTAATACTAAATCTGTAATTGCCTTTTGCATATCTAGGTGATATGCAAGTATGAAGATTTGTCTCTGGCTAGACAAAAGGATTGCCATTGCTGGCCTATTATAATAGTTGCGTGTGGTTACCACTCTGTGTGGGTATCACGAATGAAGATTTTGCTAATCTGTTTTTGTGTATACCTCAGAGAGGAACACGCATTTATAATAGAAATAAATAAACAATATTGCATTGAATCGTCTATTTATTTATTTGCAAATGGCCTGCGGCCCGATAGATTACATGCAGAAAACATGGCTTACATATAACAGCGTCGAAGTTGTTGTGCGTTCCATGTGCGTGCGATAGTTTCGCCTTCTAATGTTTGTAGTTTATACGCGCCTTTGCCCAGGACCTCTTGGATGAGGTACGGTCCTTCCCACTTGGGGGCAAGTTTCCCTGGGCGTTCCGCGTTGGATGCTTCGTTGTCACGAAGGACGTAGTCTCCCGGGTTGAAAGTACAAATGCGAACGCGTGCATTGTAGTACTTTTCCAGTTTGGTTTTGTACTTGGCCTCGTTGATGGCAGCGTTTTCGCGCCTTTCTTCCAAGAGGTCTAAGTCAACCCTGCGTTCCTCATTGTTGTCTATCTTGTTGATGGCCAACATTCTAGGTGAGGGGAGGCCTACTTCCGCGGGGATCACCGCTTCAGTGCCATAGACCAGGCTGAAGGGGGTCTCGCCGTTGCTTGTTTTTGGGCTTGTCCTGTGAGCCCATAAAATACTTGGGAGTTCATCAACCCACCCGCGTCTGGCTGTTCCCAACCTTGCTTTGATGCCTTCGACTAAGCTTTTATTGATACTCTCGACTTGGCCATTCCCTTGCGGATGCGCCACTGAGGAGAATATGTGTTCAATGTTTAGCTCTTTTAGCCATTTTTGAAAGTCATCGGCAGCGAAGTTAGTACCGTTATCGGTGACAATGCACATTGGTAGACCGAAACGGCAGATGATATATTCCCACACGAATTTCCTTGTTATCATAGCGGTGGTTGATGCAAGTGGCTTTGCCTCTACCCATTTTGTAAAGTAATCAACAGCTACTATGATAAATTTCACTGCTCCTGGTGCGTCTGGAAATGGTCCCACCACATCAATTGCCCATTTCTGAAATGGCCATGCGGTGGTGACGGGGATCAGGTTGTTCTTGGGACGCAAGGTCTTGGGAGCATGTCGCTGACAATTGAAACACTTGCGCAAGACTTTGACTGCGTCCAGGTGCATGCCCGGCCAATAGTAGCCGGCGTTCATGATTTTGGCCACCACCATGCGTGGTCCTGCGTGTATGCCATATATCCCTTCGTGAATTTCTTTGATAAGGTATGTGGCATCTTGTGGGTTGACGCATCGTAGGAGTGGCCCCAGGTATGATTTACGGTATAAGATACCGTCTCCCATTTGGTAATGACACGCTTTGTATTGCAATTTGCGTGCCTCTGCTTTGTTTTCGGGAGTAACACCTGATTGTAAGTATGCAATGAGCGGTGTCATCCAGGATGTTGTACCGTACTGGATGACATTGACTTGGCGCAGGGGTACCGAGGGATTTTGCAGAATTTCAATGCGTACCTCTTTTTCCAAGTGTTGGAAGCTGGTGGATGCGAGTTTTGATAGTGAATCCGCAGGTTTATTATCACTCCTGTTTATGTGGCGAATATTGAAGGAGGTAAACTTTGACTTCAGTTGCAAAGCTTGTTCGAGGTAGAGGATCATGATATCCCCTTTGGCGGCATAGTCACCGCGTATCTGCCCTGCAACTAGTAGTGAATCGACGTGAGCTTCCAAATGTTTGACGTCGAGTTTAATTGCTAAACGCAACCCTGCCAGTAGAGCCTCATATTCCGCTTCGTTATTCGTGCTTTTGAAATCGAGGCGTATTGCGTAGGTTAGCTCTTGGCCATCGGGGCTAACAAGTCGCAAACCTGCACCAGAACCATCTTCGTTGGATGCACCATCTGTAAATAGTGCCCAGGTTTCTGCGGAGGATGGTTGTGATACAGGGTTTTGTTCTTCTTCGACTAGGTTTCTGCGCTAGTCGTTGCATTTCCTTCATCGTAGAAGGCGATGGCATGCGCTCGATCGCCTGAACTTTCTCCGGGTTCACCTTGAATCCATCTTTGGTTACAATGAATCCAAGGAATTTGCCTTCTTCCATTCCAAACGAGCATTTCCCTGGGTTGAGCTTCATGTTGACGCTTCGCAGAGTTTGGAATGTTCTTTCGATATCGTCGAGCATGGTGTTTTCCTCCATGCTCATGACGACCAGGTCGTCCATATAGATTTCGACACTTTTGCTGATTTGACCGCGAAAGGTGTCGTTCATCAACTTTTGATAGGTTGCGCCCGCGTTGCGCAGCCCGAATGGCATTTTGGTGTAGCAGTAATTCCCGATAGGAGTGCGGAATGCCGTTTTATCTTCATCGTCGATTGCCATTTGTACTTGGTGATAGCCTTTGTAACAATCGAGGAAGCACTTCCATCGAAATGGTGCGAGGTTATCGACCTTCTCGTCGATCTCTGGAAGTGCGTAACAATCCTTGGGGCAGGCCTTATTGAGGTCTTTGTAATCGACACACATGCGCCAGCCCCCGCTTGGTTTTTCTACCATGACTGGGTTGGACAGCCAAGTCTGGTATTTCACTTCCTGCAGGATGCCTGCTGATGTGTGCGTATATATACATAATATTTTGCAATGAATTACACACGATTGGGTTTTAAATTTATAAAAGTGATTATTACTTTTACATCAAAACACACACGAAAGAGGCAAGTGTACCCCGTCATATATGTAATAAAGTATCGGTAAGAACCAAGTATCGATCCAAGGAAATGGGCGGAGAACTAGTACTAGACCTTTGTCACTAAACTACCGGTAAAAACATAGGTTTTGTTGATTTAAACTAAACTAAAGTAACATAACCAAATACATAATAAAAACATACTAGATAGTAGATAAAAAGCCTTGCTAAATATACAACCACAGCATGTCAACTAAGTCAGTTTTGGCACTAGAAGCATTCGGTCAATTTTCCAATTTAAAACAATTAGTATCCCTTTCGGGAATCCTAACATGACAATCATTCGGAAAGTTAAAACGATAGACACACTTTAACCACCTAAAATTGTTCTTTAACGTGCAATTGATAAATGTCTATGAAAATCTCTTAAAAATAAGTTAGGCAGCCGTTAGGATTATTCTAACTTCACTTAAACAAGGAAAGCGACACCGATAAACACAATGCAACCACCGAGATAAGCATAAACTAGATTAAATCACAACCGAGTTCATTTTACAAATCTTGCACAGTAATTCACTAAGATAGCAATTTTGGCCTAAACTACTAACTAAGCTAACAAATCATGGCAAGAATTCATAACGACACCATCTAACCCGTTTAGGTCCTTCCGTGACGGCAAGCTCTCTTGATTAACAATAATTACATTTTATTAAATCACTAACCATTTCTAGTATCATGATGCATACATTTAAACCAAGCTAAACTAGTTAACCAAGTTCAAAGTTTACTAATACAAGATTAATTAAGCTTCATTTTTCAACTATCTTAACTAACCAAGCATCAATCATCCAACATAATTACTTATAATCAAGAAATCAATATCAATAACAAGGTTGCAAACTAATCATCAAAGATTAACATAGAAAATACTTCAAATGTCATTACAAACAAAGTTTAACAAACTAATGGTTATAATCTAGCAAGGGATTGTTGTGTTTTTGCCCAAGGGCTACAATAATACATAAATCATAATCTAAGTACTTGAAAGATTAACAAAAACTTGGAAAGATTAGAAAATCAAACCATAAACAAGTACTAGACTAAGGATCCGGGTAGTAATCGAGCTAATCGGGATAATGTGGCTTGAATCCGGGTGAAAGCTAATGCCTCCGGAGCCTGAAAATCGCCTGAGAGCTCTCCAAAAATCCAGAATTTCCCAAGATAACGAGCATACTGTTTCTGCTCTGTTTTTATAGTTTTTTGCTGTTGCACGGTCGTTCCTCATATGGAACGACCGTTCACTTTATTGAATTATTGATGATGGGTCGCCATACTGCATACGTCATCGGATCGTTGACCAGATCTGATATTGCACGGTCGTTCTTCGGTACGGAACGACCGTTCAGTTCCGAGCTACGTTGCACGCCAGATCGCACCTACCGTTCAGTTCCGAGATGATCATCGATGTCGGAGATGCACGGTCGTGCATCAGGTGGAACGACCGTTCCACAGGCCCAGTTCTGAATCCTTAACAGAATGTCCGCAGATTTGTCATTTTGTCCGGAAAGTCTTCGTTTTTGCTATCATCTTGTCTGAAATGCAGTTTTAGGCCTGTAAACACAAATGTAGATAAATAAGTATCCGAACGACGGTTTTACGGCCAAAAACGCATAAAATAGGGGTAAAACGGGGGACTAAAATATGTGTAAATTAGAGTGTATCAAATCTCCCCACACTTAAACCTTGCTTGTCCTCAAGCAAGCTAAACTAAAAAGTAATAAAAGACATAAACAAACAAGAACGATAATTTACACACTATTTTATTGAAAACTAATATATAAACGGTTAGTCGGTTTGTCGAAAGACAACATCAAAAGATTCAAACCCAAACAAGCATATGCAATTATAAAGCGACAACCAAAAAGCCGTGACTTCACATTTAATTGACTCACATGTTAATCTTCATCCAACTCACAATGTTCACACACACTCGGTTTTATTTATGAATCATACATAAAATGTGTATGCGTAAACACTCAACGCCTAGTCAATGAAATGTGCAATATCATAAGCTTGTCATAAGATCTCGTCTCCACCAACTAACATGCAAATAAGTGTAAATCAAGAGGTCTTTACGGGTTGTAACGATAGGCTTGGGCGAAGGGTATGGAAGTGGACATTTAAAATGGCGAAAACGGTTAAAAC
Source organism: Helianthus tuberosus (assembly GCA_030545235.1). NCBI lineage: Eukaryota > Viridiplantae > Streptophyta > Magnoliopsida > Asterales > Asteraceae > Helianthus > Helianthus tuberosus. Next base: position 173,475,325 of record CM060393.1, on the reverse strand, counting down.
TCGGTAGTAGCGTTTAACTAGCAATAAACAATACACCTTTACATACAAACGCCTTAAAAAGGCGACTAAAGCGCAATCGAGCTAATCAACAAGATTTTTAACATTTAAGCATTCAAAATTGCTCGATTTCTATCAACTTCACCCTATTTTAGGGTGCTTTATTTTCTGTTTTTTTTTTTTTTTTTTTTTTTTTTTTTTTTTTTTTTTTGCAAACTATACAATGAAATATAAATAATAACAAGCTAGTTAAACTATTATTTTAACCGAGTTTCAACACTAAAAAGGTTTAAAAACATAAAAAGGCTAAATTTGGTTAAGTAGGCGATAATGTGGGTAAACAAAGGTGAACGGGAAGGCTCGACATGGTTAATCCTAAAGGGTAATATAAGGTGAACGAGAAGCACAACACAAAGAACAAGGTACACAACAAAGGGGTAATCTAAGTGCCTCTATCACGTTTACACAAATCCGCACGTTCATGGTCTTAACAAGTATACTAGTGACAAGTTCTAAATTGCACAAAACATCCGGCTCACTCCTATATCCGAAATGAACAAATATATAACAATCTAAGCTCAAATATGCTCACGTAACGGAAGGAATGGGTAAAAGTGTGAAAACTATCATGCAAGTCTTTCTTTGTTTGTCACGCTTTCCGGTTTCCTTTTTCAAAAATATTTTGCTTGTCGAGTTTTTATCAAGTCCGATGCTTTCTAAAACATAACCAACCGGTTTATTTACCAACATATACACAAAACACACGTATTTTTAAAATGATTTTTCTGATTTTCTGTTTTTTTTTTTTTTTTTATATGAGGACAAACAAAGCTAAGTTAACAAAGTTAACCCCCTCCCCACACTTGAACTTCGCATTGTCCCCAATGCGAGACCCGAAATATAGAGAAAGGGATAAAAATACTCCCCTCAAGATGATGTTGGTGCCACGAGACTTCCGAAGCTCTAACTGGTACGTGCTCCGGTCCAAAATCCGATAGATAAAATCTGCAAGTATGTCGTGTACACCCACAATATAACAGAAAAAGAAAAAACCAAACAACCATAATGTACATAAATGCTAATATCCAAACAAAACAGAAAGGAAATTGTTTTAAAATACATATCCGGGGTGTTTTAAATACTAAGTCAAAATAAACACCCAAAGAAAAACAAAGTACTGAAACATGAAACACCACCAAGTGCTACCACTCCCGCAAACTACTCATCATCATCGTCATCATGCCTCGTGCCAGATGGGCCCTGATCGCCATAGCTAGGGGGGTTCCACGGTGGGAACTCCGGCGGGTGCTGAAAATAGTTGGGGTATGCGTGATGCATCTCCCCGAACAAATAAGAAAAACCCGCGGACACCCCCTGGTATAGAGTATCCTGGCGCTGCTCTAGTCGGTCATGTGTGGCTCGAAGCTCTGCCTGACTGGCCCTAATCTCGTCCTGGCTGGATCTGATCTGGTCAAAGTATGTACCATGCTGCTCCTGTGTGACACGCATGTCCTGGAACTGCTGGTAAAAAGTAGGCCAATCCTCATGCTGCTGAAATGCATGATGCTGCGGCGAGTGTGGTGGTGTCGGTGGCTGTGGCTCGTGCTGCTCTCCCATCTCTTCGTCTTCATCCTCATGTACCTCCTCAGCTGGAGGTAACGGGTCCCATATCTCTCCATTCAGACCCCTCAACCTATCTCTCCCAGGTAACTCAGCAATAACCCCCATAAACTTCAAAGACCGGATGTCAACATGCACCCCCTCAGTGACCAAAGTGAGACCCCCAAGCACCCCCGGCGTCATTAGTCGCTCATTGTACGCGATCTCAGTCACGTACTGTCCGCCGTGGATCTCACTATTGTGGGTCCGCCCTGAACACTTAACAAAGTATTCAGCCATTCGCGCGGCGAGGTTGATCGGTGCTTTGTCAACCAACGCATAAAGAAAGAGCAAATCTGGTGTTGGACAGTTACCTTGACTGTCCATGCGTCCGCAAATAGAATGACTGAAAACATGGTGCATCACTCGCACCAGAGGGTCTCGAAGGCGCGAAGCCTTTGACATCCGTGGGTTGTATGGTCCCCCAATAGCGTTACGTGCCCAGAATGCCTCTCGCTCTGCATCATCGGGGAAATTGTACCGATCATTGAAGATGTCGGGATCATCCATGTCCTCCCGCGTATAAATCCCAAGCCTCCGTCCTAGCCGACCCACCGACCATGTGTGCCATCGCCCACACAACCTGAAGGTGACCCGATTCCTGTAACGGAAATCAGGTTCTGTATGTAAAACCGGCTTTTCATACTTATACGAGGCGAAGAATTCAATAGTCAATTCCCGGTACACGGGTCGGTTGCAACCGACCAGGTTTGCTAGTGGGCGGGTCATCATTTCATCTAGGCGATCATACTGGTTGAGGTCACGCATAACCTCCCAGTCCAACCAACGGGGTTCTCCAAACTGATCTCGCCTCGACCACAAGGCATCCCGCTTCGGGATGCATAACGCTTCCTTCTCGGTGTTGGGGTTAAATTGTAGGAAAGGGTGATCCATCTGCAATGGGGAATGTTGTTAGGAAGACAGAAACAGGAGAAAAATGAGTTGAAAACAAGCGAGCAGCCACTTATGAAGCTACTGTCCAAACTGTACTGGCAAAATGGCACGGTCGTTCTCCGGATCGCACGGTCGTGCGTCACCGAGAACTAACAGGCCAGACCAGACGATATCGTGAATCAGCCGGCGATGCACGATCGTTCCACCCGAGGAACGACCGTGCACTTCCGAGTCTGCAGACTTCGACCCCTGATCTTAGAACAATCAGATTTTGCAAAATTTTAACAAGTATTGGGTCAACAGGGGTCTGCAATTCAGCCGGGTGTTCACGATACTTCGATTTAACAAGGGTTAGGGTTTCGATTTGTTTATGAAGAGAACCCCAAAAATTCCTTGAAAAATCGGAAGAAAACTACACTAGAAAGGAAATAAAACAAGAAATCTAACACTAGAGACGTACCGTGCGAAGTTGGGTGTTTGATCGTGCGAAAAATTGTGCGAAACGGTGAAAAATCGCCTTGGAACGAGCTGCAGCTGCTAGGGTTCGCGAATGATCGTTTTAGCAGCAGATAATGGTATATATAGTGTGCAAAATGACCAAATTGCCCTCAGCCTGTCGCACGGTCGTTCTCCGGAATGGAACGGTCGTGCGTCACCGAGGTCGTTCAAACCCAGCAGCGTGTTCTCGGAGATGCACGGTGGGTGCGATCTGCCGTTCCGGCTTGCTCGGCATTGCACGGTCGTTCCATAGGTGGAACGGTCGTTCATCAGGTGCAGATGCAGATTTTCTGCAGAAGCTATTTCCAGCACCCGTTTAGGCCGTTTTTCGCCGTTTTTTCGACACACCAACTGTTCTAACAATATAACAATACAGAACCTTCGCCCGGCACGTACGGAAACAACACAAACAAACGAAAACTACCTAACTAACCTAAATTACGCTAAAACTACAAAAACAAATAAAAGGACAATTTTGCCCTCATAGCGCCAAAGACGCTCCTGCTGCATTTTTGTCGGCGAGTCAGCAGCGTAGACTCATGCTAATTTTTTTTTCGGCGAGTCCATAGCAAGACTCATGCTAAATTTTTGTCGGCGAGTCGATAGCAAGACTCATGCTAAATTTTTGTCGGCGAGTCGATAGCAAGACTCATGCTAAATTTTTGTCGGCGAGTCGATAGCAAGACTCATGCTAAATTTTTGTCGGCGAGTCGATAGCAAGACTCATGTCCCCACACTTTACGTGTGCGGGCCATTACCACGCCCCTTCGGGTTCTGCTCCGTGTTGCCCGGAAGACCACCCGGGGGTCTCTCCGACAACATTTTTGCCAACTGGCCCACTTGATTCTCGACATTCTGAATGGAAGCCTTTTGACTCCGCATTTCTCCTTCATTGACCAAGAACCGCTCCTCATGCTGCTGATATCGCTTTTCAGCCATTTGATTAGCACTATTGGAGTTGTTCAGCAGTTGTGCCATCATTTCCTCTAACTTTACATTGCTTTGAGAGGCGTGCGGCTGTGAACTGCTTCCTGAGCCTTGATTATGATATTGAGGCTGAAAGGATTGACCATGAGAATGTTGTGGCGCGGGAGCATGTTGAGCAAAACCGGGCGCGTTCTAGTTCCCAGAACCAGATTTCCACCCAAAGTTTGGGTGATTCCTCCACCCTGGATTGTACGTGTTGCTGTAGGGGTTATTTTGGGGCCTGTTTTGATTGCCCATGTAGTTCACCTCTTCATGACCGGTAAACATAACACCCTGCTCACACGTACCTGGCACATGTGACACTCCACACTGGTCACATCCAGGGCCAACTTGCGCGGCTGATTGGGATTTCTCGAATTTCGTCGCCAGAGCCGAGATTTGCGCAGTAATGGCTGTGTAATCGTCCACAGCGTGAGCTCCTGCTCGAGATGATGATGATGTAGCCCGACCTCTATCGCCTTCCCGGCGCGAGCTGGATTTCAACGCAGCTTTCTCTATTATATCGTATGCTTCCGCCGGCGTCTTTGTTCCCAGATCGCCTCCTGCGTTAACATCTAATCACTCCTGCGTGTTGTAGCTGAGCCCCTGATAGAATGTCAAAACCAGCTGTCTCTTGGAATAACCGTGATGTGGCACATCAATCAACAGATCCTTGAATCTCTCCCAAGCTGCATGCAACGATTCGCCCTCGTCCTGGCGAAATGAAGTAATCCGGTTCCGTAGCTTGTTCGTTTTCTCAGGTGGAAAGTATTTATGCATAAACTGCTCTGCCAGCTGATTCCAGGTCCTAATGGACCCGGCTGGAAGTGACATAAGCCAAGCTCTGGCTTTATCACGCAATGAAAACGGAAACAACCTCAACCGAATTGCGTCCTCCGAAACATCCCTAATCTTGAATGTGGAGCAAACATGAAGAAAAGCCGCAATGTGTCTCCCGGGATCCTCGTGCTCTCGCCCGTCGAACTGCACTGAATTCTGCACCATGTTAATAATACTAGATTTAATTTCAAATGAAGGTGCATCAATAGTGGGTCTAATAATACTGGGCTCCAAGCCTTCTCGTCCGGGCTGATTCGTCTCATTCAAAGGTTGATTATCGTCTGCCATGATTTCGTCCCCCGAGTTTTCGCTTTCAGAAAGTATCACCGGGTCGTCAATCGCGTTTGCAATCCGTTGTGCAATGACACGTGCCCTTTCTCGAAGCCTCCTACTCCTCCTAAGATTATGCGCTGGTTCGTCAACCGGCTCAGCAATATTAGGCGCGGGAGTTGAGGACATTAACCTGCAAACGAAAATTTCACACAATGAATATTTTATTACTATATAATAATTCTCCCTTTTTTTTTTTTTTTTTCAGCTGAATAGAAGCAGAAAACTATTATAAAAGGGCTGAAAATTTTATAAAAATCCGAAAAATAGCCCGAAATTTTATAAAAATTCAACAAAATAAATAAATGAATCGACTAATACAAAAATGGCTTTAGGGTGCCGAAAACCCAAAGAATAAGCGAATAAATGAACCCGGATCAAATAAACAAATGAAACAAAAATAACGCAAAAATGAATAAATCGAATAAAACAAGAAATATTAACAAATAAATAAACAAATAAATAATCAAGAAATTATACACAAATATTAACAAGTATTTACACCGATAACCAAATGACTCGGGTCGTTCCTAAAACTCGCCATCTCCCCGGCAACGGCGCCAAAAACTTGATGTGTGCGTATATATACATAATATTTTGCAATGAATTACACACGATTGGGTTTTAAATTTATAAAAGTGATTATTACTTTTACATCAAAACACACATGAAAGAGGCAAGTGTACCCCGTCATATATGTAATAAAGTATCGGTAAGAACCAAGTATCGATCCAAGGAAATGGGCGGAGAACTAGTACTAGACCTTTGTCACTAAACTACCGGTAAAAACATAGGTTTTGTTGATTTAAACTAAACTAAAGTAACATAACCAAATACATAATAAAAACATACTAGATAGTAGATAAAAAGCCTTGCTAAATATACAACCACAGCATGTCAACTAAGTCAGTTTTGGCACTAGAAGCATTCGGTCAATTTTCCAATTTAAAACAATTAGTATCCCTTTCGGGAATCCTAACATGACAATCATTCGGAAAGTTAAAACGATAGACACACTTTAACCACCTAAAATTGTTCTTTAACGTGCAATTGATAAATGTCTATGAAAATCTCTTAAAAATAAGTTAGGCAGCCGTTAGGATTATTCTAACTTCACTTAAACAAGGAAAGCGACACCGATAAACACAATGCAACCACCGAGATAAGCATAAACTAGATTAAATCACAACCGAGTTCATTTTACAAATCTTGCACAGTAATTCACTAAGATAGCAATTTTGGTCTAAACTACTAACTAAGCTAACAAATCATGGCAAGAATTCATAACGACACCATCTAACCCGTTTAGGTCCTTCCGTGACGGCAAGCTCTCTTGATTAACAATAATTACATTTTATTAAATCACTAACCATTTCTAGTATCATGATGCATACATTTAAACCAAGCTAAACTAGTTAACCAAGTTCAAAGTTTACTAATACAAGATTAATTAAGCTTCATTTTTCAACTATCTTAACTAACCAAGCATCAATCATCCAACATAATTACTTATAATCAAGAAATCAATATCAATAACAAGGTTGCAAACTAATCATCAAAGATTAACATAGAAAATACTTCAAATGTCATTACAAACAAAGTTTAACAAACTAATGGTTATAATCTAGCAAGGGATTGTTGTGTTTTTGCCCAAGGGCTACAATAATACATAAATCATAATCTAAGTACTTGAAAGATTAACAAAAACTTGGAAAGATTAGAAAATCAAACCATAAACAAGTACTAGACTAAGGATCCGGGTAGTAATCGAGCTAATCGGGATAATGTGGCTTGAATCCGGGTGAAAGCTAATGCCTCCGGAGCCTGAAAATCGCCTAAGAGCTCTCCAAAAATCCAGAATTTCCCAAGATAACGAGCAGACTGTTTCTGCTCTGTTTTTATAGTTTTTTGCTGTTGCACGGTCGTTCCTCATATGGAACGACCGTTCACTTTATTGAATTATTGATGATGGGTCGCCATACTGCATACGTCATCGGATCGTTGACCAGATCTGATATTGCACGGTCGTTCTTCGGTACGGAACGACCGTTCAGTTCCGAGCTACGTTACACGCCAGATCGCACCTACCGTTCAGTTCCGAGATGATCATCGATGTCGGAGATGCACGGTCGTGCATCAGGTGGAACGACCGTTCCACAGGCCCAGTTCTGAATCCTTAACAGAATGTCCGCAGATTTGTCGTTTTGTCCGGAAAGTCTTCGTTTTTGCTATCATCTTGTCTGAAATGCAGTTTTAGGCCTGTAAACACAAATGTAGATAAATAAGTATCCGAACGACGGTTTTACGGCCAAAAACGCATAAAATAGGGGTAAAACGGGGGACTAAAATATGTGTAAATTAGAGTGTATCACCTGCGGAGAGCAGTTCCTGTACCTGCTCTTCCATCGCCGCGTTTTTTGCTGATCCAAGGTGGCATTGGCCTTGGATCACGGGCTTGATACCTGGCATGGTATTCAAGAAGTGTTGCGCAATTTCGCGTGGTACCCCTGTCATATCTGCGGGTGTCCACGCGAAAATATCTTGGTTCCTGAAGAGTAGTTGCTTCAGGCGCGCTCTGATGGTAGGTGTTAAGGCATGGCCTAACGTAACCGTTTGTTCTGGGTGCCTTGCATTAAGCACCCATTTTTCTGGTTGCGTTTTAGGGGTTGGCCTTGCTACCTTCGTCGGACGCAGTTCGTCCGTAGACATGACTTCTCTTTGGGCGTATATTATCGCGATCCCCATTTCGGTTGGAAAACCGATGGCAGAGTGGGGGACGGATGTTATCATGTTGAAGTCGCCTTGGGACTCCCTCCCGAGAATTACGTCATACTTTGAGGTGTGAGGTAAAACAATGAAGTTCACCTCCTCCGTCCTTGTGTGCCTTCCGTTGGTGAGGCGCACAGGGAATGTAATTTGTCCCAGGGGGAATACGGTTTCCCCTGAAAACCCGGCCAACGGGTAGTCCGCTGGCTGCAGTCGATCTTTGTCTTCTTGATCGAACTGGTTGAAGCATTGCTCGTATATAATATCGGACGTACTGCCCGGGTCGATGAACAATCGCTCGGTGCAGTAGTGAGCTAGGTGCCCTGTGATAACCACGGCGCGCCTATCGCGCGGTCCGCCTCGGACTTTTGGAAAGACGACTTGCTCGTCCTTCCAGTCATTGTCCGGTCTTCTCGCCAACTTACGCGGTCTTCCTTTTCCTCCATTGATCATGTGGGTAGAGGCCACGTACATGGTCCTCTTACCTGTGGAGGTGCCCTCGTTGTGGGGAGTGATGCGCTTGGTAACTTTTTGTGCGCCTGTCAACAGGTGTTGCAGTTTCCCCTCTTTTAGGGCTCGCTCAATCTCCAGTCGGAGACTGATGCAGTTGTTCGTGGTGTGGCCCGAGTCCTTGTGATACTCGCAGTAGAGTGCGGGATCTTGATTCTTTTTGGACTTCATTGGTTGGGCCGGTCTCAGGAATTGCGCATCCGTGAGGAGAACGTCGCTTGGCGACTGGTTGATCTCGGTCCAGTTGCGGTCCCGAGACTCTTTCTTTGACGCCCGGTTTTCTCGTTGGGCATTGATTGTAGCCCTTGCGTCGGGTTGGTTGTTCCGGGGGACGTATGGCCTGGGATCGCTGCCGCGATTCCATGTGTCCCTGTTGCGCTTATTGTTGCGCTTGGGCTCTTGGCGGGAAGACTGGCCTTCCGCTAGGGGTTGTGCCTTTGACATGTGCGGTCTGAGAGACCGCTGAGTTTGGGCATATGTTTTGACCTTAGCCATGACATCTTCCCACTTCTTAGGCAAGCCGTTACCGCCGGAAATATTCATAACCATTTGTTCGTCTTTGACTGCAACAATGAAATGGTTACGTGCCATCTGGTTGTCAACGTCGCCTATCTCTAGGATCTCTTTATTGTAATGGACAACGAATGCGTCGAGCGATTCGTTGTCTCTGCGCCAGATGTTCATGACGTCCATTGAATCACGTTCATGGCGTCGTTGCTGGCTAAAGTGCGCGAGGAACTTTTGTTGTAAGTCCTCGAATGAGGTCAGTGACCCTGGTGGCAGAGAATCGAACCATGCCCTGGCCAGACCTGTTAGGGTCTGGGGGAAAAAATGGCACCAGGTAGGTTCGTCCCACTTACCGTTGCACCCAGCGCCGACGAAGATGTTGTTGTGATCATCTGGGTCGGTCGAGCCGTTGTATTTCCCAATGTTCAATGGGAATTTTGTGGTGGTGACATCGGCGTTGGCGATCTCTGGGACAAACTTAGAATTTTCGGCCGCAGATTTCGGCCTATAAGGTTTGCCCTGGTGGCGCTTTGCAGCGCGGAGGTATGTAGTGCGGGGTTGAGTGGGAGGAACATAGTTGCGTCCTCCCGGTCTGCTGTTAGTGGAATGGGACTCCCCGCGGTATGTACTATCATCTGGATCGGTATGGCCATACCCTTCACGATGGGACGGTGGTCCCAAACGACTGTGAATGTTTGTGTCGCGGCGAGTTGTAGATTGCCGCCTTCTTTCTTCGTGCGGGCCTAAACGGCTATGTACGGAGTCCCTGCGGCGGGACCCGTACGAGGAATCGTCCTCATTGAGTGTGTGGACATCACAATAAGAGGAGTCGCGGTCCTCCTGCCTGCTTCTGGAGGCTGGATGTGTGGGGGCCCTGTCGTCGTATCGTAAAATACGACCGGCAGGTGTACGCGGTATCGGGGTAGGTCCGATACCTCCTTTTTGTCTGCGCAAGCTCTGTTGTATGTTGCGGCCAGAAGGGCCGCTTGTTGGTCATACCAGGTATGAGGGTTCATGCCTGGAGGTATGACAGCAGCGTATTGTGACAGATCGTGTCCAAACGTAAGGGATGCGCCCCCTTGCGTTGATGTGCCAATGTGTTGGGCATTTGGGGCTAGGGGAATGGTTCCCGCCGGCCGCCCTTGGTTTGCGGGGTTTAGGTTATCCCCGGTAGTGTTGTTTTGACGATCAGGCATCTTTGGAAAGAAAAGGATGATTGGAAAAAAGTGCTAAGAGTAGCGGTGGGCGCCAATGATGAAACAATGGTTAACCGGGCAGGGTTAACTCACTGGTCTCATCAAGAGGGTTAATCCCTTCTTTCCGAGGATCGCTGGCTGGATCGTCTGGTGGTGGGTTTCCTGCACAAGGAAACAAACCGTGACTCGTAACAAGGAGGATGGGGTGGGGGGTGCTCCATGTTACCACTCTCCGGCGTGAGAATCAGTAATTTGCTTGGGAAGCAAAGTATGATAGTAGTAGTATTGAGAGAGTTGAGAAGTGATACCTCAAACCTGGTTTGGGGTGAGTATTTATAGCCGAGGAGTGAAGGAGGGTAGTTGAGTAGCTAGTCTGACATCGCACAGCTATTTGCAGGTGTGTCAGACCTGTCGGATATTGTGGTGATGCCACGTCCTGCTGTGGTGTCAGACTGTTGTACATACGTGGGCCAGTAGGCGACTGTTCCCAGTGCCACTTGCACTGTGGTGTCAGGCCTACTTGCTTTGAAGGCAGGATGCGGTGCCAGGCCGCATCGCTGCTTGCGGTCATTTGACGTTGTTCCCGCATTGGTTGTTCCATCCATGATTTACGCGGGATGCGGTGCCAGGCCGCATCGCTGCTTAGTGACTGTTACTGTTGTCCAGATCCCTTGTCGTGACGAAAATGTTCATAGGATGCGGTGCGAGGCCGCATCGCTATGCGTAACATTAGTTTCTGTCCTTAAGGTAAGTCTTCTCATCAATGGACAGATTGGACCGCAGTGTTCGCGTGTACCCACGCGGACACTGGAGAGTTTATTGCTGTTGGAGGTTTTTGATGAGGATAATGGTCATTCGCGGTCGTGCTGACGCGAGATTTGGGACCATACCCCTTCAGGTAAGATAAATGCTTATCGCGTAACGGATAAAATGCGAAACGAACGTCGGTGACCACCCGATCAGTTTTAAAATCCTAAAAATAGTCTGTTATGATTAGAATAATAATTTTAATCCTATTCGTGAGGAAAAATAAATTAAAACGCTAAGAAACTCTATTTTTTGAGTTTAAGCGCGTACCGCGCGATGCAGCGCGTATACCGACAAATTACTGTCAACACAGCCTGTCAAGGCAACTAATAATCATTTTAGTAATAACTTGATGAGTTTATTACTTTAGAACGATAAAAATAAATAAAAACACTTAAATTCCTATTTTTGCGATTTTAAGCGAGTACCGCGCAGCACGGCGCGCATACTGCCAAATACCGGCAACGTCGCCAGTCTCGGCTAACAAAATATTGTTCAATAATATTTTGGTGAGTTTATTTTTATAGAGTGTTAAAAATAATTTAAAACGCACTAAAACGGGATTAAAACGCTAGATAAAATACCCGGTATCCAGTAAAATACCAGTTTTGGCCAAAAATTATATATATATATATATATATATATATGTATGTATGTATGTATGTATATCTAAGAAATCGTGTGGAAGGTGTGTGGAAGGAGAGATGGCAGCCATGCATGCATGCTCTCTCTCCTCTCTCATATTCTCATTGGTCATAATGGGAGGTGGCATGATTAACTCTTCCCAACACCCCATATAGTCATAGTTTCAAGACATAATTCAAAAATTCACTCAAACACTCTCTCTCACTAACCAAATCAGCTAAACACCCCTCTAACACATCAATTTCGAAAATTCCAACATTGTTCTTGAGGATTCAAACTCATTACAAGGTGTTTATGAGTCCATATGGTGATCTAGAGGTGATTTTAGGGTGTTTTAAGCATCAACCAAGCTCCATATCATCATTTTTGTTAAAAACCCACTAAGAACCTTGAAGGTATAAAAATCATTTTCTAAATTTGTTCTTGGTTCATAATGATGTTGATGATCTTGAAAAGTTTCTCTTGTTCTTGGATTTAAACACAAACTTGAAATCTAAAAACAAATGGGTTTTTGAATAAATAAAAATGGATGAATATGTGTGTGTGTGTGTGTGTGTGTGTGTAGTCGTAGGTATATGTGTGTGTATATGTAATTGTGTTTTGATTTTTGGTGGAGTGATTCATGAATAATATGATTCTTGAATGATAGAATACATGCATGAATAAAAAATGTCATAAAATAATGATCTAAGAGTATTTCATGATTTAAAAAGGGATTTGATGAGAAAGTGAACTTTTGGAGGTGTATGAAGGTGTAAATAATTCGTGTATATGTATGTATATGTGTTCTTGAACACGATTAGAACATAAAAGATGATGATGTTGTTGTATGAATGCATTAGATGCATTTACTTGAACATGCATGATGATATATGATTATAGAAAGGTGATTTGAGTATGATTTAGTAAAAATCAGATTTAATCAGATTATAAACACTAAAATAAATTTATTTTAAAGTGTTTAGTGACTTATAACTTTGTCATAATGTTTGCTAGCTTTGCATGATTGTACTTGGTGCATTAAAAGTTGTAAAATACGTGAAATCGCGTGATTTATGTGACTTACACAAAAACTGCACTAATCTGATTATAACCTCTATTTTGATCAGTAAATAACATGTATTGTGTTAAAATATCAAGTCATTTCAAGTTCGGATGGTTATAGTAACGTTTAACGCAAAACTATGCGTTAAAACGGTCAAAAATCGGCTTTTCAAGTTATTTTTTTATAAAACTGATTTAGATCAGTAAGTAAACTGATATTTTTAGTTTAAAATAAGTATTTTAACTAATTTTAAGTTTACTTGGTGTTTGGTTGGTCATACGTGACTTCCAACGCCCGAAAACGTTACCGAATCGCTAAAATACGCATTTTTCTAAGTACACTAGTATGGGTAAAGTTTTGGGTAAACCTTATGTGTTAAAATGTGTTATGTGATTTAAACATGAGAATGTGAAAATATGTTAAGTTTTAACATGATTTTAAAAATTGGATTATGCATGTATATATTAGTGCGTTTTGTGCGGTAGAAACGGTAAAAATTGCGTTAAATGTGTAACTTGTTTGTCGAGCATGAAATTTGATATGTATGAGATATTTTATGTATATTGGCTTTAAAAATAACAAAATAAATAAGTTAACAATATTTCGCGTGTTTCGGTGTTAAATTATGTGTACGTTTATGTATATATATTACGACGCGCAAATTGTAGATATATTGCGTATAAATGGGAGATTTAACGGATTCACACAATCATGGTCACCAATAAAATCGTTCAAGTCGCAAAATCATAAATATATATATATGGACTCATATATATATTAACGTGCCAACATAATAAAAAATGACAACTTTTCGAGAAAATATCAAAGTTATGTGATAATTCTAAGAAATGGAGAAACTTAGAATTTTTGTGTTATGAATATTGATTTAAAATTGTTCCTATATATATATAATAGGACGTGTAGAAATCAATCTCTGGGATTGCGCTATTTAAAAATACGCACCCAATGGTGAGTGTCACTAAACCCCTCTTTTTACTGCTTTGAACATATTTTGGGGGTAGAACACGTCGTTAAAAGGGTTTAATAGTGTTTTCGAAATAAAACATACCTTTTAATATAAAATATATATTTTCGCTGAAAATATATGAGATTTGATAAGTTATACGCTTCGAAGTAAAACGTTTTTGATGAATAAATGTGGGACATTGGGATGGTACGGTGTTTCAGAGGCGAAACAGACCGTAAAGTTGGGACGGATGCCGGCCTGGGTTTCAAGTTATGGAGATTCAGGGGATTCGTGCAACTACGTGTATTAAATTGTCATATTAGTAGGATATATATATTGTACGTGAGGCAGACATCATATTGTTCTTCGAGAAAGAACCCTGCGCCCATGATGTCGTTTAATCAGTTAAGTATTGTACGCGAGGAATTGTTGGTAGATCTATCGGGTTGACAAACCCGTCGTGACCGGTCGCCCCGTGTCAATGTCAAACGACGAATTAATATTTTGTTCATTTTCTAGTATTGATTATCCCTGCATGGTTAATATATAGTTTGTATCGTCTAGCTAACATACGAGTCTGAAAGTTGACGCAATAATTTAATATACAAAACATGGGAAATATATATTACAGTTGTCGGATCGATGAACCGGCAGAAGGCCCATGGATTTTTAATAAGAAAGTAAAATGGACTTTCTAAGAATTAAATGGATGTTTTTAAATAAACACCTACACAAAAAGTTTTCATCGGAATAAAATGTGTTAGTAAACGAATAAGTGAACTCACCTTCCTTTGTGTTGACACTTGATTTTAACGTGTTCTACAGGTACTTGAGATCGGCTTCGGGAATTATGGCGTATCTTGTGGTTGTTGATGCATGTTTTGTTACTTAAAATGTTGGACTGACTTTTAAAACTTTCTGGGACGAATGTAATAAGAGCCGTGAGGATCAAAACAACTTAACTATGTCGTGGTTGTGACGTGTCTTAAAACGTAATGTTTAAATAACTTACATCTAAAATATACTAAAATGTCCAACAATTAAATGCATCGATCGACAAGATATAAATGGGCACCAACTTCCGTCTCCACTACGTTTAAATATTCCGCTGCGACGTATTTTGGGGTGTGACATAATCACCCTTAGAAGTTTAATTTGGATGAATATCAAATCAACTAATAACCAATCCATAAAACATCCAAACCCAGTATCAAATGTTTCAAACCCGAATGAACAAAAATCAAACGAATGGACAGAATTAATCCCCGGATGAACTGAACTCCGGATGGACAAAAGTACTTCTGAGCAGTTGGAAGTTCTCCGAATGGACGTTCCGGATAGGAGATTTCTTGGATGGGTGAGTCTCCGGAGGAACCTTCACGGATAAACTATCGGATGGACTATTATTTAGTCGTCCGGATGGACTCCCGGATGAGCTATTCATCCAGATGAGTGGTTACTGGTCCGGATGGACTGTTCAAATTCCTTAGTCGGTCGGATGGAGAAGCTACTGGTCCGGATGAAGAATTACTCGCCTCCCGGATGGAGTTTTTTTGGGATGAATAAACCTGCAACTAGAACCTTTCGAATGAAGAAGATGATGAGATATTATCTTCTTGTCACACCCGTTTATTAGCGAAAGCGCGCAGTGTGAACTTGATTAGTGTTCATTGTATACAATAATAGTAAACAACTACATGTTTAAAAACATACGATGTTCATCCATTGACAGCAGTTAAAAGATACACTCCATAAGTTGTTTAAGTACAAGACAACATAAGTTATAAGTATTTACAAAAGACTAGTTTGACATAATTTAGAGATATAAGGCTTTGCTTCCTATATCCAATTGAAGATGAGATATATGGAACAAACCCTTCAAAAGGATGACATCGTTAACTTGATAACCCCAAACGCTTTTTGAGTACCGACAACACCAAGATCCATTCATTTACCTGAAATACATGAAAGTTTGAAAACATCAACAAAAGTTGAGCGAGTTCATGTGTTTTGAGTGAGTTCTAATTAATTCTTAAAATATTTGAGAGTTCGTATAGAACAAATTTGTATATAAATTATCTATGAACAGATCATTAATGTTTTGCAAGGACATTAATATATGTGACGACATAGGAAGCACTCAACCCGGTAGACGAATGTAAGTGCCGATTGTAACATCTGTGCTTGTAATCATTTTGAACAATTCGGTTATCAATAAAACAATGTTATTTGATCCCAATGTTTGTTTGGTTGTGTTTTACACTTTTCATGTTTTGACTTTTGCTCAATTTCAAACTCTATATCACTTTCTGGAGAGTTATACGCAAACTGGTGCGTAAACGTAACCAGTTTAATGCGACAAATACTCTGGAACATCAACATATACTTAACATACCTTAAATAACTTTTACATAACTTAGAAATAAGTTTTGAAGGCTTTGGTATGGCAAAAACAAGTTAATTCGCTTACAGGGACTAAACTTGACAAATTTCGAAAGTATGTCAATTTGAACTGAACGAACATTCCGGAACATGACCATAAGTTAAACATACCATAAATATCCTTTACATAGCTTAGAAATAGGCTTTGAGGGGTTCGGTGTGCTAAAATAAACTTTTGAGTTATTCAGGGACTAAAAGTGTCAAAAAGTGCACAAGTTTGCACTTTTGCGCATAACTCACGTTCTGAATACATCCGGACATCCAAAAATTTATGTAAGCACTAAAATATTTTATTTTAGTGTTTGGCATAAGAAAAATCCATTCGTTGCGTCATTTGGATCGTTTTTCGCGCTTATGCGCATTCCGTCGTAATTAAGCGAACATCGCGTTCGTACGACCAAACGAACCAACATCCGACATATTTTTGAGCATGTTTCATGTCCACAATGTTTAGGCATCATTTTAGGGCCTTATAGTTGGCTTAACAGGCCTTAAACATGTTGGAAATGGCTTAAACACATAACCGGGACTGAAACTGCAACTTTTGAAACTTGTTGCTGATCTGCAGACTTCAGGCGGCCCGCGTAAAACCAGGGCTGTCCTTTACGCGGCCCGCGTCAGGGTCCCAGACAGCAGAATGTGCAGAAACATCGAATCTGGTCAGTTCCACTTGTTGCACATGGTTTTGGGGAATCTATGGGTTGGTTTTGATGTGCACATGGTATTACAATACCATGGGTGCAAGTGTATGGCCAAGATTGAAGCACGTTTTCCAAGAAACGATCCTAACGGTTTGGAAAAACCTATAAATACCCCATGCCTTCATTTGCAAAACCCACAAGAATTTTGATTTGAGAAACTCTAAGTTGAAACCATTGTTTCATACCTGAGTTACTTGGATCGAGATTAGCATTCGGCTTCGTAAGTATTCTTTCGTTCTTTTATTGCTTTTCGAGTCCGAAAGTCAAACTTTGTTTGACTTTCTGCGTTGACCAGTTTATGGTCAATGCGAAGTTCGTTTGAACTTCGCAACGTTATTGTAATCACGATGGTTATAGTCCCTTGGGACTATGCCTACTGATTACCACGTTGTCTAGGGTCGTAAGGGTAAGCGATCTAATAAATCGCTTATACCTTCGAACCCGACCCATTTGGTCGATCATTAGGATCCGACCAAACACTTTAGGTGACCATAGTATATAGGGAATAACCTTCCGAGGTTATACCTTATGGTCGCTTCGTTAAGTAGTTGTATGATAGGTAGTGTATATGCCTTAGGTAAATTACCAAAATACCCTTTTCATGTGTAATCGGTAATTAAGCATATGTAACCTAAACTTTTGTCACATAACTGATTATGTAACATGTTTAGGCATATAACACTTGTCATAGGACTAGTTAGACGTTCCGAACGCGTTTCACGCGAACGACGCGTTAAAGTAGCATAAGCTACCTAAACGGGTCGTAATGGGTCGTAAGCACTTATGTTAGGTTTCAATTAGTATGTAGGCTTTGTTAAACCATATTACACGAGTTTCCATACTCGTTTGGTTTACGAACCCTCATTCTATCTAAATCCTCCGATTTAAGTCCGGGTTATTAACATAGTTACCTATATTAGGTGTCGTTTGATTCCGTGATCTCTAGCATTGCTTGGTGGTTATCTTAGGACTTCTGAGAAATCTCAAGTGAGTACATAGACCCCTCTTTTACTGTTTTCCAAACTGTTTTGGGGTGAAACACATGTGCCTACTTGTTACTTTCGTGCTTTCCTGCTTTCACATCATATACTTGCTATGTTCATTAGTACAATTATAGTACATGATTTCATTGTGTTCATGCTATGTATGTCCATTGTATGCATACTTAGTACATTGTTTTACATTACATTTCATGCTATGTATGTCCATTGTGTGCATACTTAGTACATTGTTTTACATTACATTTCATGCTATGTATGTCCATTGTGTGCATACTTAGTACATTGTTTTACATTACATTTCATGCTATGTATGTCCATTGTGTGCATACTTAGTACATTGTTTTACATTACATTTCATGCTATGTATGTCCATTGTGTGCATACTTAGTACAGTTGTTTTCATCACATGCTTACATTTTGTTATGACATTTGGGTTGTTTACAATGGAACAATACATTCATTAACATTAGCTACGCCGTTCGTTAGTAGGTAGTGGTACCATAGGAATTGACAACTCCCGTTCCTGAAATCCTGGGTTTGTTTGGATTGGAATGAATGACCGAATTCGATACACATAACTTAGATAAACCTTTAATTTGTTTAAGGGTTTATCGCCACAGTCTCAAGGCTTGGATGTATGCATTTTCACAATACCGCATAAATGTTTGTATCAGTATAGCATGCATTTGTTCCACAAAACATAACTTTGATTTAAACCATGTTTTACTTCAATACCTTGTTTTTGTGCATTATACATATGGTTTAGTTGATATATTTCACTTACCATACATGATATGTTTGGGTACACATTACATGATCTACATTAAACAAAAACATTTTGACATTGATATACACATTTAGTGGTTTACATTGAACATAGACATCTCGATATGGTTTACACATTAACACATGACAACTCATTTATACATAAACAATTTACATTGGTGGTTGGTTTGAGTAAGTGATTTGAGTAACGAGGCGTGTGTAATATGATACACGCATGGTGGATACGCCGCTGGTACTTCCTATATATAAGTGTTTGTATGACATTAAATGTCGTAGCGTTACTTAAATCATTTCAATATTTGACATATTACGTTTTACATAAACAACTTATTTTCACAAGACATTGATTTACAAAACAACTTATCTTATACAAACTCATATTACTTGGTTATTCATTTAACCTTACATTATTCTCTTATTTATACATATCATCGCTTTTTGAATGATTTACAAAACAAAACAATTTACAAGGTTCATGACTGACTTTTGTTAAACAACGTTTCCTAAACTTATAAGTCATGAATCCTCTTTTCACAAATCCTATGTATCTCACAGGCATTTTTATGCTGACGTACCTATTTTCACATGTGTTTTCAGGAGCTTTTGCGTAGGATGATGATCGTGACACTAGGGCGGACCTGTGCCTTAGAGACTAAAAATGAAGATAGGCTAGTTTAATTATGTTATGAACTCTTTGTTTCCTGTTTAAGACAATATAACACTCTTGTTTAATAAATAAAATATAACTTTGTATGCCATGGTTGTGAAACTATAATTCTGTTACAACACTCCCCGACGTTTTCCGCCACGTTTTGTATGTTCTACGTGGTCTGGGTGTGACAGAAGAGTTGGTATCAGAGCCAATGGTTATAGGGAATTAGGTTATTAGTAATTCTTTGACCTAGACTATAACCTTTCTAGGACCCTAACACAAGTTATCTTGTGTTTAGATCTTAAAACATGCACATAACCTATCCTTAGGTGATTATCAAAACAAAAACCAAATTTTCTGAAACGATTTTTGAAAAAAAATCTTCTGTTTTTGAATGATTTATTACAAGGTTTTGAACCCTTCCAGTTTGACTAAATTTTTGGCTTTATGCCTTTGAATTTTCAAAAATCTCGTCAAGGTTTTGGGTTTTAAATAATGTGAACACGTGCAAACTGGAAGAGTGAATGCCTGTATTCTGGGTCTTCTGTCTAGGCAAGCACTTCGTATATATCTCATCAGACGCGAGACCAGTTGTGCTTACCTAGGAATTCTTGGGATGAGTGTTCACTTATAGGCGAGCATGTCTTCGCGATACATTATTTTTGATCCATTTACTTTGATTAGTCACTGTGTGTCGTTTGTTTGCTTGGTAATGCGGACAAATGACCACCATCTTTTCTTTTGTTAATTTTGTTTCATCCCATTCTCTTTATCCAATCATCTCACTCGTTTCCTTTCATGTTTTCCTCTTTTAGAATGCCTCCTCGACGTGAAAACCAGATAGCGACTGCCGAACTGGCAGAAATCATTGCGCAGCAGATGGCTGCTCAATTCCCAAATCTCTTTGCTTAATGACACCAAGCCAACAACAATAACAATGCTCCATGCAAATACAAGGATTTTAACTCGGCTAAACCACTCAAGTTTAGTGGTTCTGAAGGAGCGACTGGGCTTCTTCAATGGTTCGAGAGCATTGAGAATACTTTTCGCCACGTGCAGTGTCCTGACAATCGTAAGGTCGAGTTTTCTTCGAGTGTGTTTCAGAAGAGGGCTCTCACATGGTGGAATGGGGTTATGAGAGACCGTGGTGCAGAAGTTGCTCTAGCACAAACTTGGGCTGAACTTAGGGCTCTTATGATGAGGGAGTTCTGTCCTCGTCATGAACAGCGAGCGTTGGAGAAAGAGTTTGATGATTTGAAGCAAGATAGTGGTGAGCACAGGGCGTATACTGATAGATTTGAGGAGTTGAGTCTGGTTTGCCCGACTATGGTTACCTCACTCGACAAGGCTATCGAAAGGTACATCGACGGCCTACCTGACTCGGTACAAGACATCATTACTGGTAGTAACCCTACCACACTCCGTCAGGCTATCGAGTTAGCAGCGACATTGACTGAGTCGCAGATTCGAAAGAATAAGTTACACAGGAAGGGTGACAAGGGCAAGAAACAGTCGGCTGACAAGGAAGATAGCAAGAAAGGTCAAAACAAGAATGGAAAGAATTCTGGTTCTTCGAGAGGGTCAAGGAAGCGTAAGGCTTCCCAAAATTTTGCTGTCACTGCCCAAGCTAACCAGGCAGCTCCCAACCAACCCGCACAGCCTCCAGCGAAGAAACCCTATTCAGGGAATGCACCTTTGTGCAATAGATGCAACAGTCACCATCAGCCGCAACATCCGTGCTGTATCTGTAATAACTGTGGGAAGTCTGGTCATCTTGCCAATGTTTGTCGGTTTGCTCAGAATCGGGCAGTTCAGAACCCGGCTCAACAAGTTGCTCAGCCTCCTGCTCCGCAACAGGGTCAAGCTGCACGACCACACTACCCACCGGGTGCTTGTTATAACTGTGGGGATCTAACCCACTACCGTAACCAGTGCCCAAGATTGGTGAATGCAAACCAGAATCAGGCTCAGGCTCGAGGGCGAGCTTTTAACTTGAATGCCCAAGAGGCGCAGGCGGACGATAATGTGGTGAACGGTACGTTCTTTATTAATAATCAGCCTGCATCTGTTCTTTTTGATTCGGGTGCCGACAAGAGTTTTGTGTCATTGTCTTTTTAGCCAATGCTTCGCGTGTCTAGAACGAAACTAGGTAAACCTTTGACAGTAGAAGTTGCTAATGGTGAACCAATTGTTCTTGATTCTGTTCTTCGCAACCGCCAGTTGAACCTTAACGACCTTCTTTTTCCTATCAACCTCACGCCTATGCAACTTGGAAGCTTCGACGTCATTGTGGGTATGGATTGGTTATCCAAGCATCACACAGAGGTAGTTTGTTTTGAGAAGATTGTTCGTGTGCCGCTTTCGACAGGCGAGATCCTACAGGTTCAAGGTGAGAAACCGTCTAGTGGTCTCAAGCTCATGTCTTGTTTTAAAGCTCAGAAATATCTGCGGAAGAACTATGTGGCCTTCTTAGCACATGTTACAGCAGATAAAGGCAAGGGTAAGTCTATTTCAGATATTCCTGTCGTTCGGGATTATTCTGAAGTATTCCCTGAAGACTTACCTGGTCTACCCCCAGCACGCCAAGTCGAGTTCCGTATTGATCTCGTACCTGGTGCAAATCCCATTGCCAGAGCTCCATATCGTCTTGCAACGTCTGAGATGCAAGAGTTGTCTAAGCAGCTTCAGGAGCTCTCTGACAAAGGTTTTATCCGTCCTAGCTTTTCACCCTGGGGTGCTCCCGTTCTTTTTGTCAAGAAGAAGGATGGATCTTTTAGGATGTGTATCGATTATCGTGAGCTTAACAAGCTTACCATCAAGAATCGATATCCCCTACCGCGCATTGACGATCTCTTTGATCAGTTACAGGGCGCTTCTTATTTTTCGAAGATTGATCTACGTTCCGGGTATCATCAACTTCGTGTGCATGAAGAAGATATTCCCAAGACAGCGTTCCGCACTCGTTATGGGCATTATGAGTTCACAGTCATGCCATTCGGTTTGACTAATGCTCCTGCTGTTTTCATGGACTTAATGAATAGGGTCTGCAAGCCTTATTTGGATCAGTTCGTCATTGTTTTTATTGACGACATCTTGATTTATTCTAAGACGCGAGCTGATCACGAGCAACATCTTCGTCTTACTCTGGAACTCCTAAAGAAAGAGCAACTTTTCGCCAAATTCTCCAAGTGCGAATTTTGGCTTAAAGAAGTTCAATTCTTAGGACATATTATCAACGAACAAGGTATTCATGTAGATCCCTCCAAGATCAGTGCGATTAAGGATTGGGATACGACTACTACTCCTACTGAGGTTCGTTCTTTTCTTGGTCTAGCGGGTTATTATCGCTGCTTCATATAAAACTTCTCGAATATTGCAGTTCCTCTAACTGCTCTAACTCAGAAGAACAAACCCTTTGATTGGAGATTCAAACAAGAGGAAGCTTTTCAAAACTTGAAGCGGAAGCTTTGCGACGCACCTGTTCTATCATTTCCTGAGGGTGATGATGATCTTGTCGTGTATTGCGATGCATCTAAATTGGGTCTTGGCTGTGTTCTAATGCAAATGAACAAAGTCATAGCATATGCATCGAGGCAGTTGAAGATACATGAGAAGAACTACACCACTCATGATCTTGAGTTGGGTGCAGTTGTTTTCGCTCTTAAGATCTAGAGACACTATTTGTACGGTACAAAATGTGTGGTTTTCACTGACCACAGAAGTCTTCAACATATCTTCAACCAGAAAGAACTCAACATGAGGCAACGACGTTAGGTCGAGCTTCTAAACGACTATGAGTGCGAAATTCGCTACCATCCTGGTAAGGCGAATGTCGTAGCCGATGCATTGAGTCGTAAGGAACGTACTAAGCTTCATTGTGTTTGTGTTCAATCTGTTATTCAAGCTCGATCTGATATCCAAGCCCGCATTTCTCAGGCTCAACAATCTTGTGTTTCACAAGGTTTGATGGATAAGGAATTTCCCTATCACATAACACCTGATCTAGAACTGAAGGACAATGGATCGTATTACTTCATGGACCGTTTGTGGGTCCCAAGCCTAGATAACCTTCGCACCTTGCTTATGGATGAAGCCCATAAGTCTCGCTATTCTGTTCATCCTGGCTCAGATAAGATGTATAAGGATCTTCGTATTCAGTATTGGTGGCCTGGTATGAAGAAAGACATTGCCTTATATGTATCAAAATGCCTTACATGTCTTAAGGTTAAGGCTGAACATCAGCGTCCTTCTGGTTTATTGGTGCAACCAGAGATCCCAGTTTGGAAATTGGAAAACATTACTATGGATCTTGTTACTAAACTTCCGCGCACTAAGAAAGGTCATGATGCCATCTGGGTAGTCGTTGATCGTCTTACTAAGTCAGCGCATTTCTTACCAATCCGTGAGGATTTTCCTGCTAACAGACTTGCAAAAATCTATGTGGATGAAATTGTAGCTCGACATGGTGTTCCTTTGAACATCATTTCTGACAGAGATGCTCGTTTCACTTCTCATTTTTGGAGAACCATGCAATCTGCTATGGGGACCCAACTTAATCTGAGCACAGCTTATCATCCGCAAACGGATGGTCAATCTAAAAGAACAATCCAGACTCTGGAGGATATGCTTAGAGCTTGTGTGATCGACTTTGGTGGTAGTTGGGATTCACATCTTCCGTTAATTGAATTCTCCTACAACAACAGTTATCACACCAGCATCAAAATGGCTCCTTTCGAAGCTCTCTATGGTCGAAAATGTCGTTCACCAGTCTGCTGGAATGAGATCGGTGAGGCTCAGCTTACTGGACCTGCCCTCATTTTAGAGACAACTGATAAGGTTAAGAAAGTTCGTGATAACCTTCAGACAGCTAGAAGCCGTCAAAAGAGTTACGCGGACCCAAAACGCAAACCCTTGGAATTTCAAGTCGGTGATCGAGTATTACTTAAGGTCTCACCTTGGAAAGGTGTGATCAGATTTGGAAAGAAAGGAAAACTTGCACCTAGATACGTTGGACCATTCAAGATCGTCGAAAGAATCGGTAAGGTAGCCTACAGACTTGAGTTACCTCCTGAACTTGGAAATGTTCATCCAACTTTTCACGTGTCCAATCTCAAAAGGTGTTTAGCTGATGAGAACCTCCACATACCGCTTGACGAAATTAGTGTTGACAAAACACTGAAATTTGTTGAGAAGCCAGTGGAAATCATGGAACGTGAAGTCAAGTGGCTCAAACGCAAGCGCATTCCTTTGGTCAAAGTTCACTGGGAAGCTAAACGTGGACCCGAGTTTACTTGGGAACGCGAAGATCAAATGAAGGCGAAATATCCGCATCTTTTCCCACGAGTTTCCTCTAAATAAATTTCGGGACGAAATTTCCACAAGTAGGGGAGACTGTAACATCTGTGCTTGTAATCATTGTGAACAGTTCGGTTATCAATAAAACAATGTTATTTGATCCCAATGTTTGTTTGGTTGTGTTTTAAATTTTTCATGTTTTGACTTTTGCTCAATTTCAAACTCTATATCACTTTCTGGAGTGTTATACGCAAACTGGTGCGTAAACGTAACCAGTTTAATGCGACAAATACTCTGTAACATCAACATATACTTAACATACCTTAAATAACTTTTACATAACTTAGAAATAAGTTTTGAAGGCTTTGGTATGGCAAAAACAAGTTAATTCGCTTACAGGGACTAAACTTGACAAATTTCGAAAGTATGTCAATTTGAATTGTAACGAACATTCCGGAACATGACCATAAATTAAACATACCATAAATATCCTTTACATAGCTTAGAAATAGGCTTTGAGGGGTTCGGTGTGCTAAAATAAACTTTTGGGTCATTCAGGGACTAAAAGTGTCAAAAAGTGCACAAGTTTGCACTTTTGCGCATAACTCACGTTCTGAATACATCCGGACATCCAAAAATTTATGTAAGCACTAAAATATTTTATTTTAGTGTTTGGCATAAGAAAAATCCATTCGTTGCGTCATTTGGATCGTTTTTCGCGCTTATGCGCATTCCGTCGTAATTAAGCGAACATCGCGTTCGTACGACCAAACGAACCAACATCCGACATAGTTTTGAGCATGTTTCATGTCCACAATGTTTAGGCATCATTTTAGGGCCTTAAAGTTGGCTTAACGGGCCTTAAACATGTCGGAAATGGCTTAAACACATAACAGGGACTGAAACTGCAACTTTTGAAACTTGTTGCTGATCTGCAGACATCAGGCGGCCCGCGTAAAACCAGGGCTGTCCTTTACGCGGCCCGCGTCAGGGTCCCAGACAGCAGAATGTGCAGAAACATCGAATCTGGTCTGTTCCACTTGTTGCACAGGTTTTGGGGAATCTATGGGTTGGTTTTGATGTGCACATGGTATTACAATACCATAGGTGCAAGTGTATGGCCAAGATTGAAGCACGTTTTCCAAGAAACGATCCTAACGGTTCGGGAAAACCTATAAATACCCCATGCCTTCATTTGCAAAACCCACAAGAATTTTGATTTGAGAAACTCTAAGTTGAAACCATTGTTTCATACCTGAGTTACTTGGATCGAGATTAGCATTCGGGGACCCTTCGTAAGTATTCCTTCGTTCTTTTATTGCTTTTCAAGTCCGAAAGTCAAACTTTTTTTGACTTTCTGCGTTGACCAGTTTATGGTCAATGCGAAGTTCGTTTGAACTTCGCAACGTGATTGTAATCACGATGGTTATAGTCCCTTGGGACTATGCCTACTGATTACCACGTTGTCTAGGGTCGTAAGGGTAAGCAATCTAATAAATCGCTTATACCTTCGAACCCAACCCATTTGGTCGATCATTAGGATCCGACCAAACACTTTAGGTGACCATAGTATATAGGGAATAACCTTCCGAGGTTATACCTTATGGTCGCTTCGTTAAGTAGTTGTATGATAGGTAGTGTATATGCCTTAGGTAAATTACCAAAATACCCTTTTCATGTGTAATCGGTAATTAAGCATATGTAACCTAAACTTTTGTCACATAACTGATTATGTAACATGTTTAGGCATATAACACTTGTCATAGGACTAGTTAGACGTTCCGAACGCGTTTCACGCGAACGACGCGTTAAAGTAGCATAAGCTACCTAAACGGGTCGTAATGGGTCGTAAGCACTTATGTTAGGTTTCAATTAGTATGTAGGCTTTGTTAAACCATATTACACGAGTTTCCATACTCGTTTGGTTTACGAACCCTCATTCTATCTAAATCCTCCGATTTAGGTCCGGGTTATTAACATAGTTACCTATATTAGGTGCCGTTTGATTCCGTGATCTCTAGCATTGCTTGGTGGTTATCTTAGGACTTCTGAGCAATCTCAAGTGAGTACATAGACCCCTCTTTTACTGTTTTCCAAACTGTTTTGGGGTGAAACACATGTGCCTACTTGTTACTTTCGTGCTTTCCTGCTTTCACATCATATACTTGCTATGTTCATTAGTACAATTATAGTACATGATTTCATTGTGTTCATGCTATGTATGTCCATTGTGTGCATACTTAGTACATTGTTTTACATTACATTTCATGCTATGTATGTCCATTGTGTGCATACTTAGTACATTGTTTTACATTACATTTCATGCTATGTATGTCCATTGTATGCATACTTAGTACATTGTTTTACATTACATTTCATGCTATGTATGTCCATTGTGTGCATACTTAGTATAGTTGTTTTCATCACATGCTTACATTTTGTTATGACATTTGGGTTGTTTACAATGGAACAATACATTCATTAACATTAGCTACGCCATTCGTTAGTAGGTAGTGGTACCATAGGAATTGACAACTCCCGTTCCTGAAATCCTGGGTTTGTTTGGATTGGAAGGAACGACCGAATTCGATACACATAACTTAGATAAACCTTTAATTTGTTTAAGGGTTTATCGCCACAGTCTCAAGGCTTGGATGTATGCATTTTCACAATACCGCATAAATGTTTGTATCAGTATAGCATGCATTTGTTCCACAAAACATAACTTTGATTTAAACCATGTTTTACTTCAATACCTTGTTTTTGTGCATTATACATATGGTTTAGTTGATATATTTCACTTACCATACATGATATTTTTGGGTACACATTACATGATCTACATTAAACAAAAACATTTTGACATTGATATACACATTTAGTGGTTTACATTGAACATAGACATCTCGATATGGTTTACACATTAACACATGACAACTCATTTATACATAAACAATTTACATTGGTGGTTGGTTTGAGTAAGTGATTTGAGTAACGAGGCGTGTGTAATATGATACACGCATGGTGGATACGCCGCTGGTACTTCCTATATATAAGTGTTTGTATGACATTAAATGTCGTAGCGTTACTTAAATCATTTCAATATTTGACATATTACGTTTTACATAAACAACTTATTTTCACAAGACATTGATTTACAAAACAACTTATCTTATACAAACTCATATTACTTGGTTATTCATTTAACCTTACATTATTCTCTTATTTATACATATCATCGCTTTTTGAATGATTTACAAAACAAAACAATTTACAAGGTTCATGACTGACTTTTGTTAAACAACGTTTCCTAAACTTATAAGTCATGAATCCTCTTTTCACAAATCCTATGTATCTCACAGGCATTTTTATGCTGACGTACCTATTTTCACATGTGTTTTCAGGAGCTTTTGCGTAGGATGATGATCGTGACACTAGGGCGGACCTGTGCCTTAGAGACTAAAAATGAAGATAGGCTAGTTTAATTATGTTATGAACTCTTTGTTTCCTGTTTAAGACAATATAACACTCTTGTTTAATAAATAAAATATAACTTTGTATGCCATGGTTGTGAAACAATAATTCTGTTACAACACTCCCCGACGTTTTCCGCCACGTTTTGTATGTTTTACGTGGTCGGGGTGTGACACCGATTAACCACGATTGGGACACAAAATCACTCTAAGTGGTCTCACAAGGACCGGAGAGTGGGGCTCGCCCGTACCCGATAGATCTACCCCTTTTGTTCCGTGGTCCTTAAAAGGATTAATGGTGCCTAAGTTAGCGCCTATTCACACATGATCTAACAGTTCATTCCCTAGCTAAACCATACCATCGAGACATGTATTTCACCCCCGAGAGTTATAAATCCGAAAACATTTAAAATAAAGGGGAGACATGAACTCACAGTATTACGTCCAGCAATTAGTTCTAGCAACTGTGTTCCATAAGCGTGAGTTAACCTACAAAGGTTCTAACTCGTTAGACATGTAGGTCTCTTCTAGACCTTGTACTCGTTGTTCATCTTGAACGTTTTTGTTTACGTTTGTTTTTGGAACACTTATGTATTTTTAGTAATATGTTGGCGTTTGTTTTCGTGTATATGCTTTCATTATATATACTTCTTATATATACGTTGCATTTCAAGTGTGTACGAATGGGCCTCACCCTTCGTGAGTCTTCGTGTCTCGCACGATCATAAGTGAGAGTCTCCGTGATCAACACGGCTTACTTCGTTTCGAGTGATATATATATATATATATATATTAAGTTTAGTGAACCTCGTTCACTTGTGAGGATATGTTCGGGTCGGGAATGTATAATTGTTACACAAATATAATTGTATATCTTTTATGGATATAAGTGTTAAAAATATTTATTTTTAACATTTTTAATACGTTGTCGTACGTGTACGACATCCTTGTGAGAGTACACTTCAACAAGTGTGTGTGAGTACATCACCATGTACTTGTGTCTTTTATTCATATACGTATACCGTATTTATACGTGTGATATACCATATTTATACGTGTGGTATACCGTATTTATACGTGTGGTATACCGTATTCATACGTGTAGGTGTACCGTATTATACGTGTAGGTATATCGTATTTATAATGTATTTTTACAATATATATTCTTATATATTCATACATGTATTTTCCATTGGGCCTAGCCCACATATTAGTGTCATTGGGCTTAATCCAAGTATTTTGTCATTGGGGTGTAGCCCATGTCTTTACGTTATTGGGCCTAGCCCACATTATTATTGTATTTGGGCCTAGCCCATATTATTTATTGTAAGTGGGCTTATTCAAGTGTTTATTGGAATGGGCATTTGCCCATGCATTTAGGATATTGGTCCTAGCCCAATAGTTATGTTATTTTGAGCCCAATGTTTTATACTTTAGCCCAGTATTTTATAAATTGGCCCAATTTGTGTTCTTGGATTTTTAATGGTCTTTTACTAAGTATAAGTATGCTAGTATACTTATATAATCATGTTAAATGTCATTTTCGTATTAAACTATCCGGTTTTTCGTTGTCGTTAACATATATAGACTAAGTGTCTAAAAATATCTCATTTTTAGACTTGTCGTAACATTCGGTTAACATATATAGTTTTCGTGTCAAAGTTGTTCGTTTTGCCGACGAAACATAAAGTATCGTCTGATGTCCGTCATTCGAGATCCGTCATCCGATGTTCGCGCCTTGAGTTATGGTATCACACAAGTGTATATTTTTAGTATGCGTGAAGGTTCGCGACCGTCGTTACATTTGCGAATATTTGTGGGGTTTCGTTCGTAGTATAATTGTATATTTTTGCAAGTATTGTATGTATTATTTTAGTATGTATTCCTAAAACTAATACATACACATAATATACAACAAACGAGTGTTTAAACTATATAATTTTTACCAAAATTATATAAACACATTTCTATTATTTTTACTTATTCATTTAGTAAATATATATATATATATATATATATATATATATATATACACATATATATATGCTAGTTTGTAAACACTTAGGAGTTTAGGCTTAAACCTTTTCATCATAACTTCCTTAATGACAATTAAGGTTACTAATCATGTTTAACCCGGTTAATCACCCCGTTAATCTATATTTAATCGTGATTAGATTTTTAGAAAATTTCACCATAGTTCCCCTAAACTATGGCATTTTCCCACGTTTTCAAAACGCGTTTAAAAACCATTTTCAAATTACCAACATCATCATTTTACTAATCTCAACAATTTACCACATCAAGTAAACAAATACTACCATTTATTTCCTTAATTCATGAGCTCTTATATATATTAAATTTCTTAAAAATTTCAAGAATTTTATGTTTTGAAGTTCAAGACTTGTTAAATGTTGTTTTCATAACCATTTAGTATGCCACTTGTTTTTATCTCAAAAACACATTTATTAGTCTTTAATCATCAAGTTTAGTCCATTAAATCCTTAATCTTTCAAGTTTAAAAACTTATATATATAAAGCTCATGGATTTAAGGGTGATGATCTTTCTTGATTTAAACCTCTAAGTGTTTAAATCACATTTTTAAGACTATTCTCACAAGATCTTCACTAATCTAGTTTACAACACTAAACATACAACATGATCATTATAAATCCTAGGTTAAACAACCTATTTTGAACAAAATCAACAAGATCATACAACTTACTTAACCCTAAAACACATAATAATCACATAATACTTCATGATTAGAAAGTTGTTAAGTTTTGTTTAGGGTTTTAAGTTAATTTTTTCTTGATTTTCAAGATGATCCACTAGTACTTTCATGATCTACACATAATAACAAGCTTAGAAATGGTAAGAAAGTGGCTTACAACTTTGTAAGTGCCTTAAGATGATGATTAAGAAGTGTTTATGCTCCACACCAAGCACTAAAGATGCTCCATATGTTAGTGATGCTTAAATGATCTTATGTAGGCTTAATTTAAGTGAAAATGGGGTGATTTCTAAAAGAAAATGGTGGGTGTTTCTTGGGTGAAAGTGAGCCGAGATTGGGGGTGCAAGGAAGGGGTGTTTGGTTTTTTTTTTTTTGAATGAACAAAGTGATGGAAATGATAGATTATGATATGATAAAGAGTGGTAAGAAAAGATAGGTAATTATAAAAACTCCCATGCCATACTTCCAAGATATTCAACCATTCTTGCCATGTTGTAGGTGGATATGGGGGGGTCCACTATGTTGACAGATCTGGGGGGGAGGGGTATAGTTTATATTTTTTTATAAAAGTTATATAATATAACAAAAGTTGTAAAATTAAGTAAAGGTTTAGGGATTTAGAGAATTAGAAAAGTTCTCGTACCATTAATGTTCCGGCAATATTTTTTACGCCAAAATGTGGTTAACTAGTTCACTAAGATGTTAGTTTAGGTGTTTGGGTGGCGAAATGTCGCAACCCCCGAACCATTTTCCCCGGGAACGGGCGGACGCGAGCTTAGTGACGGTGGTATCAGGTTTCTTTTTAATTTGGCAGCGGAATTTACATCAGGACCGTAGTTAGGAAATATTTATTAGAGTAAAACCACCATATTTCATATTAATAAACACATGGGTAAAACCCAAGTTTCTTATTACAATACATGTATAGGGATAAACCCTATTTTATTGAATTTAAAACATCATTTATTAGGTAACTTTTATAGCCACATTTTCCCAAGCCTTCAGTGTTCTCCAGCTGGCTTTTTACTAATTGGCTGTTACATTGTGTTACCTGAAACGCGTTTTAAAAACATTTGTCAGTCGGAAATACTGGTAAGTGAATCCCAGTTTAATCATGTTTAAATAAAAAGTCACAGTGAACAGTATTGAGAGCGATCACATTGTTTATTTCTACACAATTACTCCATTTAGTACTGTCAATCCACTGACTTGTGGGTCATATTACACATTGGCTAACTCATTGTCCAATGGTAACGTATTGTCATCCCGACTTACTACTCACAGTGTAGTAAATTTTGTATACAAAACCCCAACATACTGGCAGTAATTGAAGAACTACAAAGACTCAATCATTGCTAAATTTCGTTGTAAAACATTTAAGATTTGGCAAAACATTACCAAAAAGATTAACAAAAAGAGGATAAACTCACTTTGCTATCTTAGACTTCGCGTAAGGGTTTCCTGGATATAATCTATAATTTATACAAATGTACATTGGTTAGTATCATAACCCTTTGAAAATATTAATGATACCCTCCCCGAGACGGCATTCCAACAACTACGTCGGGCAGAACCACGACAGTTGTTACGGAACCCTAAATCAATCGGGCAGCATATCTAGTACGAAACCGGGGTTATAATACTTACAACGGAGCAGAACTTCGCTAATTAGGGGTATAATACCCGTCTATAATGCCTCTAATTCAGAAAGTAAGTTTGAGAATGAAATTGTGAGCGAACTGAAATGAGATCCGATGCCATCTATTTATACTTGCTGAATTCGACTTTCAGGCAGCCCGCGTAAGGTAAGGCAAAGCCTTACGCGGCCCGCGTCAACACCCGGTCAACATGTAGCTTAGCTGGGTCAGCTTGTAGACCCGCCACGATGTCGACACGTGTCAGCTCAGGGCTGCGCCACCATTCATGACTCTCGCGGCCCGCGTTAACTTAAACGGGGTCTTACGCGGCCCGCTTGAACTAAAGAAATCAAACGGAATCAGGTATCCACCTTGATACCGCCCGCGTAAATGGTTGGGGTGGGTCTACGCGGCCCACCTCAGCTTAATAATTATTGTTTTTAATTTATTTTATATGTTATAACATAATTCAAGCTCGGTTTTTACATACGGGGTGTATATAAAGACATATGAGGGTCTTTTAAAATATACAGAGGTGTCGGAAATATTATGAGAGTGTTGATTTTACCGAGGGTTATTACATTCTCCCCACCTTGTTTTAGAGCTCGTCCCCGAGATCTACTGAACAAGTGCAGATATTCCTTTTGCATTTCAGATTCAAGTTCCCATGTGTATTCAGGTCCTCTTTTGGATTCCCACTTCACTTTGACCAGAACTAATCTCTTATGCTTGAGATTCTTGATTTTCCTGTCTTCAATTTGTAGAGGTCTTTCTACAAACTTGAGTTGTTCATTTACCTCTATATCCTTAAGAGGCACTATCAGTGATTCGTCAGCTAAACACTTTTTGAGATTAGATACATGAAATACATCATGTATTCCTGCCATTTCCTCTGGCAGTTGTAACTGATAGGCTACAGATCCTATTCTTTTAATAATCTTAAAAGGTCCAACATACCCGGGGCTTAGCTTTCCCCTTTTTATGAATCTTACTACTCCTTTCCAAGGAGAGACTTTCAACAATACTTTATCTCCTACTTTAAACTCCAATGGTTTGGGTCGGTTATCAGCATAACTCTTCTGTCGATCACATGCTGCTTTCAGTCGTTCCTTGACTTGAATAATCTTATCAGTTGTTTCTTGAACTATCTCAGGTCCAGACAGTTGCTTTTCCCCAATTTCTGCCCAACAGACTGGGGTTCGGCACTTGCGTCCATAAAGTGCTTCAAATGGTGCAGCATTGATACTTGTGTGATAACTATTATTATAAGAAAATTCTATCAAAGGTAAGTGATCATCCCAATTACCTCCGAAATCAATTACACAAGCTCTAAGCATGTCCTGCATTGTCTGAATTGTCCTTTCGCTTTGTCCGTCCGTTTGAGGATGATAAGCTGTGCTTAATTTTAACTTAGTTCCCATTGCTTTTTGGAAACTTGACCAAAAATGAGAGGTAAATCGGCTATCTCTATCAGAAACAATTGATAAAGGAATGCCATGTAAAGAAACAATTTCATTTACATATAATTTAGCTAATTGTTCCATACTAAAAGTTTCTTTCATTGGTAGGAAATGAGCTGACTTGGTTAGCCTATCTACAATCACCCAGATTGTATCATTTCCTTTCTTTGTTTTGGGTAATTTAGTAACAAAATCCATTGTTATCAATTCCCATTTCCACACCGGCATTTCTAATTGTTGTAACAAACCTGAGGGTTTCTGGTGTTCTGCTTTGACTTGTGAACAAGTTAAACATTTAGAAACATAGGCTGCTATGTCCTTCTTCATTCCTATCCACCAGAAATTTTTCCTTAAATCCTGGTACATTTTATCACTTTCTTGATGCATTGTATACTTAGATTTATGTGCTTATTCTAATATACGATGACGTAGGTTTCCTAATTTAGGTATCCACATTCTCTTTTTATGGAATCTCCAAATTCCATCTGTTCCTTGTTCTAATTCTTTTAGCATACCTTTTAGCTTTTCAGTATCTTCCTTGATTACTGATTCTTGTGTTTCTCTTGTCTGATCATTTAAATCTACTTGTAGATTTAATTTAAGAGAACGTACCCTTTTTGGCTTTTCATGATACTTTTAACTTAAAGCATCTGCTACTATATTTGCTTTTCCTTCATGATACTGGATATCACAATCATAATCACTAAGCATTTCCATCCAGCGTCTTTGTCTCATATTCAACTCCTTTTGTTTGAAAATATACCTTAAACTCTTATGATCAGTGAATATGGTAAACTTACTACCATAAAGCTAATGTCTCCAAATCTTAAGAGCAAAAATTATAGCTCCTAATTCTAGATCATGGGTTGAATAATTCTCTTCATGATTCTTAAGTTGTCTAGATGCGTAAGCTATAACCTTTTGTCGTTGCATCAATACACATCCATAACCTAATTTAGAAGCGTCACAATAAACTACAAAATCTTCAGTTCCTTCTGGTAACGCTAATATGGGTGTATGGGTTAATCTTTGCTTAAGAATTCTAAAAGCTTCTTCTTGTTTTAATCCCCATTAAAACTTAACAGATTTACAGGTTAACTTAGTTAAAGGAATGGCTATTCTAGAGAAATCTTGAATAAATCTTCTATAATAACCGGCCAATCCTAAGAAACTTCTAACCTCAGTTGGTGACTCAGGGGTTTTCCATTCGATAATCGCCTCAATCTTTGTTGGATCTACATGAATTCCTTCATGATTGACTAAATGTCCAAGGAATTGTACCTGTTCTAACCAAAATTCGCACTTTGAAAATTTAGCATAAAGCTTTTCCTTTCTTAATAAACTTAAAAGTGCGTGCAAATGTTTTGCATGATCCTCTTTATTCTTAGAATAAATTAGAATGTCATCTATAAAAACAATTATGAATTTATCCAAATATGGCTTACATATTCGGTTCGTCATGTCCATAAATGCAGCTGGGGCATTGGTTAAACCAAATGGCATGACAGTAAATTCATAATGACCATACCTTGTTCTGAAAGCGGTTTTAGGAATGTCCTCTTCCTGTACCTTTAACTGATGATATCCTGACCTTAAATCGATTTTTGAGAAAAATCGAGCTCCTTGCAGTTGATCAAACATATCATCTATTCTCGGTAATGGGTACCGATATTTAATCGTGACTTTGTTTAATTCACGGTAATCAATACACATGCGCATTGATCCGTCCTTCTTTTTAACAAATAAGATGGGTGCTCCCCATGGCGACGAACTCGGGTGTATAAATCCTTTCTCCAACAATTCGTCTAATTGTTTCTTTAATTCTTGCATTTCTGCAGGTGCCAAACGGTAAGGTGCTTTGGCAATTAGTGATGTTCCTGGTAGCAGGTGAATTCTGAATTCAACTTCTCTGTCGGGTGGTAGTCCTGGTAATTCTTCTGGAAATATATCTGAAAACTGAGATACTACTGGAATATCTTTTAAATCATTTCCTTTAGTGTTAGTGATTATAGAAATCAAATACACTATAGAACCTTTCCTTATATAACCTGCAGTTTTCATCACATAGATGAATTTTGTGGATCTATTTGGTTTATCTCCTTTAATTGTGATCATTTTACATGTTGGTGCATTTACTTGGATTGACTTTTGATCACATAAAATACTGGCTTTATTGGCTATTAACCAATCCATTCCTAAAACAACATCAAATCCTGCCAGATTCATAGGATATAGGTTTGCAACAAATTTCTGATTTAAAATTTCTATTCTTGCTTCCTGCAAGATTTCAGAAATTCTAACAGTTTCTCCATTAGCTGTCACTACTAAGCATTCTAGTGGTAGTTTAGTTAATGATTGATTTAGAAATTTGCAAAATGATGTATTAATAAAACTTTGGTTTGCACCAGAGTCAAATAATACTTTAGCAAAGACATCATTAACTAAAAACGTACCAGCTATGACATCTGGAATCATCTTGGCTTCATCTGCCGTTAGAACAAATGCTCTAGCATTTTTGGTATTCTTGTTGTTTGTAGCTGGAGCTAATTTCGGACAGTTTGGCCTGATATGACCTTTTTCTCCACAATTGTAGCATAATCCATTACTGGATTTCTTCCTGCAATTTTCTTCCTTGTGTCCTGGCATCTTGCAATAATTGCAGAGAGTGGAGCTTTTTCCCGAATGTTTTTTCTTGCAGACCTTGCAATATGGTGCAGATGTAGAACCCATATTCCTACGATTGAAATTTCCAGAACGAAATTCTTGAGTAAGCCTTTGGGTTAGGTTCCTCCTCTGATCCTCTTCTCGGGTACGGACTAATTCATCTGTCAAGGTATTGGCTAGTTCTACAGTTTCTTCTATAGTTTGAGGTCTAGCTGCCTTGACTACATGTCTAATCTCTCTAATTAATCCCCATATATAACGGGAGATTAACACTGGTTCTGGGGAAGCAAGGGTTGGCACTATCCTAGCATATTCAAAGAATAACTTAGTGTACCCCTTACTATCCACACCAATCATCCTAAGGTTTAGGAATTTGTTTGCTATCTGTTCCTTTTCATTAGGAGGACATAATTTTCTTTCTACCATATTCCTAAATTCTTCCCAATCCATACTATAAACTCTATCACTTCCTCTATACTGAAGGATAGTGTTCCACCATTCTAAGGCTGAATTCTTGAATAGATTGGAAGCAAACATGATTTTGTCTTCTTCCGCACATTTACTTATTTTTAGAACAGCCTCAGTCTTTTCTATCCAGCGTAGGGCTGCAATAGGTTCTTCATTACCCGAGAATTCTATTGGTTTACAGGACCAGAATTCCTTGTAAGAACAACCATGAGGCATGATTCTTCTTCTTTTGGGAATAGGCAATTGAAGTATAGGTCCATTGTTCACGCTGTTTTCGGGTTCGATCGGCCGCTTACTGCTATGCTTACTTTTATTATTCGCTTCTTGAATAGTTTGAATAATAAATGGCATTGCATCTATAATTCCTTGTGCCACTATGTGTTGGACAGCACTATTGTCCATTTGGTTTTCGTTGTTATGGATGCTTGGATTCTCATTAACCACGTTAATGTTACTCTAGTTATCATTATTCAGATTTCCTTGATTTCCTTCGTCGGCCATCTGAATTTTAAACATTTACCCCATATTAATATCACAAGATAATAAGTAATATAGTTAATCACATGACACACAATCTAACCAAAAACGTCGATCATTGCGACTTGTACTCTATTTCCATATACTATGCGTCTATTACACACTAGTACTGAAATAAAATTACAATACCAACAGAAACAAAATCACACTCATAGTAATATGCATCCGTACACACATATTTTATTTTATTTTATTTTATTTTATTATTATTATTATTATTATTATTACTACTACTACCATTTCCTCCATTCTCACATTCACGGATATGGATTTATCCAAAAATCCATATTGTGTTCATCGTATTTCCATACGAGACGCTGTCCCACCTGTCTCATTCTCTTACTGCTTTCTAAAATTTCCTCCCCAAAAGTCCTAAGTTCTTGGACGTTTTCTGCACTCATTGGGGGTGCAGGTTCTAGGACTGGGTTTGGAATCTGGGGTGCTGGTTCCTGAAATTGGTAAGGATCCTCTAAGATTTCCCTAATATAATCATCTTGGTAATAGGGATCTAAAGGGTCCATACCTGGGTAGGCTTCTATGTTCTGTATGGGGTTGTCTTCCTGAATTGGGTAACGTTGCACAAAGTCCCTAT
Source organism: Helianthus tuberosus (assembly GCA_030545235.1). Classification (NCBI taxonomy): domain Eukaryota; kingdom Viridiplantae; phylum Streptophyta; class Magnoliopsida; order Asterales; family Asteraceae; genus Helianthus; species Helianthus tuberosus. The sequence goes on along the minus strand of CM060393.1, from coordinate 173,437,258 downwards.
TGTCGTCCCACCAGGGATCGTAATTTGGGTCTAGGGGATTTGGTGCAGGTATCCTAGGGATTTCTTCTAGATTAAAGTCATGCATCTCCACTTGGTTTTCCGGGTTTTCTATATCCATGGGTTGTTCTGGGATTTGCAATTGTGGTTGTGGGGCTACTAATTGTTCCAGACTTGGGTCAGCAGCAGTTGTGGCTAGGATATGGAAATTAGCTAGGCTTCTATTAAGCATATCCTGTGTATGGGCATCTGTCTCTCGCTTAGCAGCTGCTAGAACTCTTTGCTGCTGCAACTTTCGCATTCTCTTCCTGTTATGGGTGAAATTCTGAGCTCATATCCTGGGAAATATCTTGATTTATATCTTGGTTGTATGATATATGTTCATGCCCGGGGTGCTCATTCAGGATATTGGTAACATCTTGAATGGTATCCTGAGGATTACTGACGGATTGTGTGCAGAAGTATGAGTCCAAGTTCCCAACGTTCACGAAGACCCTTTCTCCGCAAGACTCGGTCCAAGTCGTTCAAATGAAGACGTTGAAGCCGCTTTACTCGGTCCACAACGTTAATAATGGAATATTCGGGAGCATCCCACATTTATAGGAATTTTAGTTTGTATTTCGTAACTATAAATAGATGGATAAATCAGATCAATAGGACATCACAACTACACTCACTACTCACTCACACTTGTTCTCTCGCAACTTTCACTTTCACAGAAAGCATTGTAACACTTAGCGATCTGATCAATATCCTACATTGTATCCTGACGTTTGAAGCAATAAGAAGAACTAGGCAGCTGCGATTGTCAGCTCCCGAGGTTTTATGCCGGCGATCTAGATTGATCAAGGGCTTTCCTCGTACATCTCGTGTCATTCCCTTTACTTTTTGCTCATAGTTTGATCGTAGATACAGCTCGATATCCTGAGCCGTATCCTGAAAACTGTTTTTACAAACAACTTAACCAGCATATTTCCAACACACTTTTTAGCACACTACCTCACTTAACTAATTTGATCACTTAATTGCTTCAGTAATTTTTGACCAAAACAATTTGGCGCCCACCGTGGGGTAAGTGGTGCTATCTTTACTAAAAATCTTTGTGAAATCGTTAATTGGTTTTCTGTTTTCAAAACTTTTTGCCACATTGTTTACAATGGCCTCAAGATCAAACATGAGCTCCTCCATTGTGTCTGCTACAACTTCTGCTACTACTGGTTCGGTTCTTCCCCCACCTCCTCCAAGGATTCCAGCTTCTTCACAACCTCAGGAGATTATCCCTACTAGGAGTGTTCAGGGATCCACTACCGTTTTAGCCTCTAATGAAGAAATTCTAACCTTATTTGGAAGTGTGCAGGAACAAATGAGGCAGCAATAGGAAACAAACCAAATGTTGTTAAGAGAAATACAACTCTTAAAATCTAGCTCGAGCAGATCTGCTGAGGACATTGTCACTCCTTTACAACCCAGAACTTTGAACTTCAGTTCGGCTGTGTATACTGAGGATAATAGGGGGAATATTGTGCCTAGCCATTCCCAGAATCATACTCCTGAAATACCCTCCTCGATCAGGATGTCAACTGTGAGGAGCTCAGGATATGCTTCAGGATATGGCCAGAATCCTCAGACTGGTAACGTGTCAAATAATAATATTCATGCTACTAACAATGGTGGGTCTTTGCAGGATGCAGGTATGACGTCAACATTTACTAGGGAACTTCAGAAATTGAAGGACATGATATCCAGTGTACCTGGAGTGGTCCAGCCAATTCCGGAAGTGTCCCAAGACAGCCACATGATATCTCGTTTCGCATATCCTATCTGTGATGCTGAGATCCCGAAGATATTTCAAACCCCCAACATGAAGCTCTATGATGGGACTACGGATCCTGAAGAGCATATTGCCCAGTATAGGGAGAGAATGGAGATTAATCCTATCCCTCTGGAGCTCAAGGAAGCGTGCCTATGCATGGGCTTTGGTTCTACCTTAACAGGATCGGCCCTGAAATGGCTCTTAAATGTTCCTCCGCATTCGATTACATCATTTGCTCACTTAGTGAATTTATTTAATAGTCAATTTTCTTGTAGTCGGAGTTTTGAAAAACTAACAAGTGATCTTTACAGGATAACTCAAGGACCTCAGGAATCCCTAAGGGATTATGTGAACAAATTCAGCAGGGAATCCTTGGATATCCCACACCTTGATGTTGCTACAGCGGTCCAGGCATTCAAGATAGGACTACAAAAGGATTCTCAGTTTTATAAAGATCTTGTGATGAATCCTTGCAGGAACTTGGACGAAGCTCGAAACAGGGCCTTGAGATATATCAGGCTGGAAGATGATAAGAAAATGCAAGAGAGGATGAACTCATCCACCACCTATGAGTCAACTAATAGGAAGTCAGAATCCTCATTTAAACCATATCGCTCTATGCCGTATGGTAGAAATGAAAACAAGAAAGTGAATGATGTTGAAGACGAGGATCCTGAAGAATATCCTAAATTATCCGAATATTGTTTTTCTGTTAACATTCCTGAATTAATGTATGCTATGCAGGGTTTGGGAGACAAAGCTAGGTGGCCTCGAAAGAATCAACAAAAAGCTGATTGGAAGGATAAATCGAAATGGTGTGCTTTCCACGAAGATTTTGGACATGTAACTGAGGATTGCATTGCTCTAAGAAAATAAATAAGCTATCTTCTTAGCAAGGGATATCTGAAGGATCTCTTAGGAAGAAAGAAGAATAAGGGTCAGGATACTGAGAAGGATCCTGAACGAGCAGCATCACCTCCTGCGGATGCCAAGATAATCAACTTTATTTCGGGAGGATCCGACATTTGTGGGACTTCGTATTCTGCGGCCAAGAGGCATGCAAAAGAAGCCAAGACCGAAAGGGGAGACAAACCAGCCAGGGTGACTACCCTCACAACTGATAAAGTGATCACTTTCGATAGTGATGACAGGGATACTGTCCAGGATCCTCACCATGATGCTCTTGTAATAACATTATATGTGGCTAACCATTTTGTACGCAGGATATTGGTGGATAATGGCAGCTCCGTCAACATAATCCAACTAGAGACTTTGAAAAGAATGAATGTATCTCCAATGTATATCACTTCGAAATCCACCGTGCTTGTTGGGTTCAGTGGAGAGGCTAGGAACACAGTGGGAGAAATAAAGTTACCAGTATATGTTGAAGGGGTCAACTCGATACAACGTTTCTGCGTGATGGACTCCCTATCCTTCTATAACATCATACTGGGCAGACCATGGATCCATGATATGAAGGCTGTGCCATCAACTTATCATCAATGTGTCAAGATCCCTACCCCTTGGGGGGTTGTCAAGGTTGATAGTGATCAGCAGGAAGCGAAAGAATGTTACTCATCCTCAATGAAATCCTCAACCAAGCCTAGTACAGCATAGCAATTAAAGATGCGGGCCCAGGATATCGCGGAGGCTTCAGAGCAGGATATGAAGAAAGTTATCTTGGATCAGGATAATCCGGATATCTCGGTGCTCGTAGGAACCAATATCCCTCAGGATATTGAAGAACAATTAACTAACTTTTTGAAGTGCAGGATGTCAACATTTGCATGGAAGCATGAGGATATGACAGGTATATCCAAAGACATTATCACTCACAAGCTTGGAATTGACAGGTCGTTCAAGCCTGTACAGCAAAAGCGAAGGAAGTTCGCCCCTGAGCGAAATACAATTATCCAAGAGGAAGTTGAAAGACTGTTAAAGTCCAAAATTGTTAGGGGAGGATTTTCCAAAGATCAGTGATCCTCAATTACTGACGGGCTTAAGGATCCTTAATTCTGTTTGAATTAGTGATCCTTAGAGAGTATTGTAGGATCAGGATCCAGGATCATTGTAGTGATCCTTACACTAACAATTGTCTGCTTTGAATATGATGTTGTTTTGCAGGAGTACGAGCTTGGACTTGGTCTTGGCGATATTCCTGGAGCATATTCTCTTTTTATTCCGCACGTGCTTGACTAATATGAACGTTATGGAGGTCGTGGAAGACTTGCATGAAATGCGGATAGTTAGTTAGCTTAGATATTTTCCAAATTTATAAGGGGATAGCGAGCTAAATTAGAACACTTGGCTATTTTTGGCTAAACACACACACTCGTAACTGCTCTCATCAGCTCTCAACAGTTTGCTCGGCGATTACACACTTTTTTGCACATTACACTCTAGTGATCCTTGTAACAAGCTCGCTATCATCCAAAGTTGTAATACATTTTCTGTTAAATCTGAGTTGGTGATCGGTAGTTTCCATTACCCGAGGTTTTTTATGCCGGAGATCAACTTTTGATCAAGGGCTTTTTCCTCGTATAAATCATTGTGTCACTTGTTCATTACATTTCTGAGTGATCCTTAATATTGTTCATTGATTCAAGCATCACACCTCACAACAGAAAGTTTGGTTGCATTATCTTTGCTTGATTTTTGACCAAAACAGTTTAGCGCCCACCGTGGGGCAATTGGTGCTTCATTCCTAAGAAGATTCATATTTTTGTGGTCATTTCGGTTCGTTACAACCAAGCAGGTGGCTTCTTCAGCGAAGAACACTTCAAGTTCAATGTCGGCAATCAGTTCTTCACAAGGCGTTCCACCTTTGCCTCCACCACCTTCTGGATCCCAGAAGAATGCTAAAAATGCTGCGAGGAGACAAACCCCCATTTTCCCAAAACCACCAGCTTCTTCTGTTTCCTCTAATCCGACTACTAATGATCATTTTACTCTGATTTTGCAGATGAGGGATCACGCACAAGAGCAGGACAAAACCAACGAAAGGATCCTCCGGGAGATCGCTGAGATCAAGAAACAGAAGAAATCAGTGGAGGATCACTCTCCTCTGATACCAAGGTCATTGAATTTTGACACTCCAGTTGTAACTACCCTACAATCGGCAGTTCCGGGCATCCAGTATCAAAGTGGTCCATTAGAAAGATGTTAAGGAACAGCAATTATGAGTCAAGCATTTGGCTCTCACTCCCAGCTTCAGGGATCCTATTTTCAGCCATCGGGATCCTCTTTTCAGCATCAGGGATCCTTCATCAGCTCAAGAGGATATTTGGGAATGCACATAGTTCAAGGATCCTCCCAGGTCCAAGGATCCTCCCAGGTTCAAGGATCCTCCCAGGTTCAAGGATCCTCCATGGCTCCAGGATCCTCCCAGTTTCTAGGATCCTCTCTGCCCCAAGGATCCTTTCAGGTTCAAGGATCATCTCAGCTTCAAGGATCCAACATCTTTCAGGATCAAGGATTCTTAAGAAGTATGCAGCCTCCAAGCTCGGATGTTCATCAAGGAGACTTCATACCAATGCAGACCATTGCTTCCTCTGGTCCTTCAATCATACCAGAGTCCCGTCAATATGGATTCACATCTGGAATTCCAAACACGAATCCTCTGGGAGGTAACACTTTTAATAATTCATATAACACTAACCATGGCTCTATGCAGGATACAGGTATCAATCAGGCTATGGCCAGGGAGTTACAGAAGCTTAAGGATATGATATCCAGCGTACCAGGAGTGGTTAAACCCATTCCTGAAATTGCAGATGGTAGCCATAGGATATCTCGCTTTGCACCACCTATTTGTGATGCTGAGATACCCAAGAGGTTCCAAATACCAACTATGAAGCTATATGATGGTTCAACGAATCCAGAGGAACATGTAGCTCAATACAGGGAGAGGATGGAGATCAATCCAATTCCTGAGAGGTTAAAAGAAGCACGTCTATGCAAGGGTTTTGGATCCACACTCACAGGATCTACTCTTAAATGGCTGCTAAGTCTTCCCCCTTACTCTATTACTTCATTTGCTAATCTAGTTAATTTGTTTAATAGTCAATTCTCTTGTAGTAGAAAATTTGAACGATTAACTAGTGATCTATATAGGGTAACACAAGGTCAAAATGAATCACTTAGAGATTACATCGCTAAATTTAGTAAAGAATCCTTAGATATCCCTAATCTGGATATAGCTACGGCTGTAGAAACCTTTAAAATGGGTTTGCTTAGGGATTCACTGTTCTATGATGATCTTGTTATGACCCCATGCAGGAATCTTGATGAAGTAAGAACCAGGGCCCTTAGGTTCATCCGTCTAGAGGATGATAAAAGGATCCAGGAAAGACTGATAGGATCCTCAAAACAGGAAAAGCAAGGATCCTACTTCAGGAACAACAAATCAAAATCCTACAACAAATTTGATAACCAGAATGTGCATGCAGTGGAACAGGAAGAGGATGATGAGGATTATCCTCCCATTTCTGAATACTGTTTTTCTGTTGATAACAATGAACTAATTCTTGCAATGCAGAATCTAGGTGAGAAAGCTAGGTGGCCGAGAAAAAGTGATAAACCAGCTGCTACAAAGGATAAGTCCAAGTGGTGTGCATACCATGAGGATTTCGGGCATCTCACTGAAGAGTGTATTGCACTTAGAAAGGAAATTGGTTACTTGTTAAGCAAGGGGCATTTGAATGAGCTTTTGGGACGAAAGAAGTCAAGGATCCAGGATCCTGAAAGGATCCCGGAAAGGGCTCCTACTCCTCCAGTAGATGCACAAGTTATAAACTTCATATCTGGTGGATCAGACATTTGTGGTACTTCCTTTTCAACAGCCAAAAGACATGCCAAGGAAACCAAGATGGATAATGGATACAGACCCATCCGGACGTCCACTGTCACCAAGGATAAGATCATAACTTTTGATGAGGATGATCGTCTTGATGTTCAGGATCCTCATCATGATGGCCTTGTTATTACCCTGTTTATTTCTAATCATTTTGTTCGCAGGATCCTTATAGATGGAGGAAGCTCAGTGAATATCATTCAGCTTGATGTCCTCAAGAAGATGAACATTCCTGAATCAGACATTGTCCCAAGATCCTCAGTCCTTGTGGGATTTAGCGGGGAAACCAAGAACACATTGGGGGACATCAAACTCCCTATCTATATTGAAGGACTCCATTCTTATCAGAAATTTTGTGTTATAGATTGCTTATCATGTTGTAATGTTATCCTTGGCAGGCCGTGGATACATGACATGAAGGCAGTCCGATCCACATATCATCAATACGTAAAGCTTTCTAGTCCATGGGGAGTGGTGAAAATTGAGAGTGATCAACAAGAAGCTAAGAATTGCTATACCTCATCAATGAAGCCAGCCTCAAGACCAAGGGAGCAATAGCAATTAAAGTATCCTTCAAGAGATGTCTTGGAGGCAAAAGAGAAGGATGTAAAAGAAATCCTCATGGATCCTCATGATCCTGAATCCAGGATCTTCATAGGATCAGGGATCCTTAGCGACATTGAACAGGATCTAGTATCCTTCCTTAAAAGAAGGAGAACTACCTTTGCCTGGAAGCATGAAGACATGACAGGTATCTCTAAGGATATAATCACTCATAAGCTTGGCATTGACAGGTCATTCAAGCCTATACATCAGAAGAGGAGGAAGTTTGCACCTGAAAGGAATGTTATTATCCAGGAAGAGGTAGATAAACAACTTCGGGCAGGTATGATAAGAGAGGTCAAGTATCCAAGGTGGTTAGCCAATGTGGTTGTTGTTCAAAAGAAAAATGGAAAGTGGAGGGTATCTGTCGATTTTACTGATTTAAACAAGGCATGTCCCAAGGATCCTTTCCCATTACCCCACATTGACTCCATGGTGAATGCTACCGCGGGTCATGAGTTGTTGACTTTTATGGATGCTTCATCTGGATTTCAACAAATTCAGATGGAACCATCTGATCAAGAGGATACAGCCTTTATGACCCCAACTGGTATATATTGTTATATTGCTATGCCATTTGGACTAAGGAATGCAGGTGCTACTTATCAAAGGCTAGTCAATATGATGTTCAAGGAACAAATTGGACACACTATGGAAGTCTATATAGATGACATGGTGGTTAAGTCCAAGAAAGCTGAGGATCACCTCAGAGACTTGGAGGAAGCCTTCGATATCCTTGATAAATTTAATATGAAACTAAATCCTTCCAAGTGTCACTTTGGTGTTAAAGCAGGTAAATTCTTAGGCTATATGGTGACAAAAAGGGGCATTGAAGCAAGTCCAGAGCAGATTAAGCCTATTTTGAATATCAAATCTCCTGCCAATACCAAGGATGTGCAAAGATTGACAGGCAGGATCGCAGCCTTGAACAGGTTCATATCCAAATCCTCAGAAAAGTGCAAGGAGTTCTATGACATCCTGAGGAAGAACAAGAAATTTGAATGGACTGAGAAGCATGAAAGTGCCCTCAAAGCTCTTAAGGATTACCTATCCTCAGCCCCCTCCTTGATGAAACCAGAAAAGGGGGATATATTATCCTTATACCTAGCAGTATCCTCAAAAGCAGTAAGTGCGGTCCTTGTTAAGGATCACCAAGGTACACAACATCCTGTTTATTATGTAAGTAAGAGTTTACTTGATGCTGAATCCAGGTATTCACACTTAGAGAAACTTATCCTTGCACTAATTATGGCATCTACTAAATTAAGACATTATTTTGAAACTCATGCCATTGTTGTTAAGACTAATTTTCCAATTAAGAATGTTCTCAGGAAACCTGAAATGTCAGGAAGGATGGCTAAGTGGGCAGTGAAGCTTAGTGCTTATGATATAAGATATGAACCAAGGACTGCCATCAAATCCCAAGCCTTAGCTGACTTTGTGGCAGATTTTAGTAGTGACTTGCAAAAGGAAGCTGAGTTAGAAGTCCAACAGCTGGAAGAAACTAAGGATCCTTGGATACTCTTCACTGATGGCGCTTCTAATGTCAAAGGAACAGGGCTTGGAATACTACTAAAATCGCCACATGGGGACATAATACCCCACTCCATAGTTTGTGAATTTCAAACTACCAACAATGAGGCTGAGTATGAAGCCTTGATAGCTGGTTTGCAAATTGCTAAGCATATGAGGATCAGGTATCTTGAGAGATAGTCAAAGAATTGGCACTCTCTTTTGTTTCCTTTAGTTTGACACAGGTACCAAGGGAAGAGAATGCAGAGGCTGATGCATTAGCCAATCTAGGATCATCCTTGAAGATCCCGGAGAATATCAAGATCCCTATTATCCATATCCTGACCCCTGCTATCGAGGATCATGTAGCCATGGAGATAGGAGAGGATTCTGCAATCATCCCTAGTGATGATACTCAATCTCATTCAGGATCATGGATCCTTCCAATCATGAGATACATACAACATGGAGAGATTCCTACAGGAGAAAACCCCAGGGCTTTCAAAATCAAGGTATCTCAATTTACAATATTGAATAACATGTTATATAAACGATCTCTTGCAGGTCCATATCTAAGATGCATTGAGGATCCTGAAATCCAAGAAGTCCTAAAGGATTTCCATGGAGGAGATTGTGGAAACCACACTGGGGGCAGAGCATTGTTCTCAAGGATCCTGAGGACAGGATACTATTGGCCTACTATGAAGAAGGATGCTGTGGAATATGCCAAGAAATGTGATCCTTGTCAGAGACACAGTAATATCCTTCACCAACCAGCAGAACTTTTGCATCCTATATCCTCTTCTTGGCCATTTATGAGATGGGGAATGGATATAGTTGGTAAGCTTCCTAAAGCACCTGGTGGAAAAGTATTCATGCTTGCTATGACTGATTACTTCTCCAAGTGGATAGAGGCTGAAGCCTTTGCTCAAGTCAGAGAAAAGGAAGTGATATCCTTTATTAAGAGAAACATTATTACTAGATTTGGTATCCCTTCTGAAATTGTTTGTGATAATGGATCCCAATTTATTGGGAGTAGAACTACTAACTTTTGTGACAGTTGGGGGATTAAGATGATAACATCAACACCAGTCCACCCACAAGCTAATGGATCCCAATTTATTGGGAGTAGAACTACCAATTTATTGGGAGTAGAACTACTAACTTTTGTATTTCGTAACTATAAATAGATGGATAAATTAGATCAATAGGACATCACAACTACACTCACTACTCACTCACACTTGTTCTCTCGCAACTTTCACTTTCACAGAAAGCATTGTAACACTTAGCGATATGATCAATATCCTACACTATATCCTGACGTTTGAAGCAATAAGAAGAACTAGGCAGCTGCGATTGTCAGCTCCCGAGGTTTTATGCCGGCGATCTAGATTGATCAAGGGCTTTCCTCGTACATCTCGTGTCATTCCCTTTACTTTTTGCTCATAGTTTGATCGTAGATACAACTCGATATCCTGAGCCGTATCCTGAAAACTGTTTTTACAAACAACTTAACCAGCATATTTCCAACACACTTTTTAGCACACTACCTCACTTAACTAATTTGATCACTTAATTGCTTCGGTAATTTTTGACCAAAACACTTCCTACGAGCAAAGGCTTCCTTACTGAACCATCCTCGTTTCTTATGAGGGAATGGCTCTTCCGACTGAGCTCTAAAGGCAAATATTCCTTCTTCCTGATCAGCAGAATACCCAGAAAGGGCAGGCTGTGATGAAGTACCTTCACTCCTAGGTGAATCAGACAACTGACGACTCATGTCTGAGGGTCCTTGATCACTCATACTGTAAACTAACAAATAGTCAAATAACACATAACAAATAAATATAGTTATGCATTTATTTTCATAATTTATTTCCTAACACAAAATTTAAAATTTAATTGTCAGCAGAACACTTCTTTGGCTCAGACCAGTGGCTAGGCTCTAATACCACCTCCTGTCGCAACCCCCAATCCCTTTTCCCCGAGAACGGGCGGACGCGAGCTTAGTGACGGTGATATCAGGTTTCTTTTTAATTTGGCAGCGGAATTTACATCAGGACCGTAGTTAGGAAATATTTATCAGAGTAAAACCACCATATTTCATATTAATAAACACATGGGTAAAACCCAAGTTTCTTATTACAATACATGTATAGGGATAAACCCTATTTTATTGAATTTAAAACATCATTTATTAGGTAACTTTTATAGCCACATTTTCCCAAGCCTTCAGTGCTCTCCAGCTGGCTTTTTACTAATTGGTTGTTACATTGTGTTACCTGAAACGCGTTTTAAAAACATTTATCAGTCGGAAATACTGGTGAGTGAATCCCAGTTTAATCAAGTTTAAATAAAAAGTCACAGTGAACAGTATTGAGAGCGATCACATTGTTTATTTCTACACAATTACTCCATTTAGTACTGTCAATCCACTGACTTGTGGGTCATATTACACATTGGCTAACTCATTGTCCAATGGTAACGTATTGTCATCCCGACTTACTACTCACAGTGTAGTAAATTTTGTATACAAAACCCCAACATACCGGCAGTAATTGAAGAACTACAAAGACTCAATCACTGCTAAATTTCATTGTAAAACATTTAAGATTTGGCAAAACATTACCAAAAAGATTAACAAAAAGAGGATAAACTCACTTTGCTATCTTAGACTTCGCGTAAGGGTTTCCTGGATATAATCTATAATTTATAAAAATGTACATTGGTTAGTATCATAACCCTTTGAAAATATTAATGATACCCTCCCCGAGACGGAATTCCAACAACTACGTCGGGCAGAACCACGACAGTTGTTACGGAACCCTAAATCAATCGGACAGCATATCTAGTACGAAACCGGGGTTATAATACTTACAACGGAGCAGAACTTCGCTAATTAGGGGTATACATTAGTTATAAGTCTTGCGGACACTAAAATGATAGATCCTAGTGTCGCGGACATTTTAGTTCGGTTATATTTTGGCGCAGAACGGACAAAGTGCATTTATAAGTGTTTACCGGAAAGTTGAGGTGTTTTAGTGATTTGGGTCCCTAGTTAGGGATTTTCATTTGTATTTCATCTACCAAGTGCGTTCATGCCCTTCGTCGCTCATTCCGACAGTTTTCGGAACTTTCTGGCATGAATAGTGTGATCCGGTGAATAGTGTTTTCAGCATTTCGTCAACATATTAGGACATAGTTTGCAGTTTTCTTGCGACATGGCGATTGTGTTAATATTGTTTAGCATATTTAACCATATCCTATGATTGCTAGACTTTATACGACCTAATCGTGTAATAATTAAATCGTAATGAGAGAAATTAAACGTTAAATCAAGTGTTTAAGTTGTACGGAATTGCCATTATTTTTTCCGGTTGTCACACTTCTTTCTTTTAAATGGACCACCTCAGCTGGATTGTTTATTTCTTTAATCTGGATGGACTTAAAGTCCGAATGGCCAATTTATTATCGGATGGGCCCAGTAATGTCCGGATGGACTTTCAAACAATTCACGGCTGGACTTATCTTAGCGGATGGGCCTTGAAAGGCACTGTTCACAGCAACGAATAACATACTTTTTAGTCTAGTGTTTCAATGATTTCTCACAAATTACTCAGAATTTTGTTATGAAAATTTGTAGGATTATACAATCATTATTTTCGCACAAGATATCAAAAATTTTTAGCCAATTTTATCCACTAAATCACTGTTAATTTTGAGTTTTTAGTTCAAAAAGTGAGAAAATGAGATGAAGAAGAAATGTGACAAATCTGATGCAAATTCAACTCCGAATCTGATGAAATCTCGTAAATTCTTGTATCTCATATTATAAATGATCGGTTTGGTGATAAGAAATGAGTAGAAGATAGAAACGACACCGAACAGTCACTTATAATCAGGTTTCTATTGATTGTAGAACAATACATACCCGTGAAACCAGTTGGACAGCATCTCCCTTCTGGGAACCTATAGCTTGTCCAAATGGGAACCCCAACTCCCTATTTATAGGCAAAGCCTATTCGTCTGAATGAGCTAGTGTCCATCCGTCCGGATGGACTTGACAATTACAATACATATTCGGATTGGGGTTTAGACATATATGTTGTTCATCAGTCCGGATGGACATTGGCAATATCAATACCGTGTCAAACTTTCACTATTCTATACAATATTCAACACACACTCTAACTAGCATATTAGTACAGTGGCGGACATACACAATATGCACCAACAGATTCCCCCTTGGCCGTCACTGTCGAATCGTCACGTTGAAAACCTTGAGCTGTGTTTGAAAATTCTGCAACTTCAAATATACTGCAACTTCAATCAGGTATCTTGAAATCTTCAATAGATTCCCCCTTGATTGATGATCCTGGTTTGCTTTTGATGGTGCTTGAACAAATTCCCCATGAAATTAATCTTCAGGTCTTTGTTTGCACAGTACACGACTTTCCTCTGATTTGCTAAACTGCAATCTTCACGAACAATCACCAACTTGAAACTAATTAATGCAACATTCTCTGTTTCAGCTTTAACCATATCCGCGTTCAGTTTTTAGATACAACCTTTTAGCACCAAGATCTCGCATTCCGCTTGCTCAATCTGAGAATGTACAAAAACTCAACCGGCAATTGATAGAAACTTCAAATACCCCACTGGTTAAATTCAAATTAATAATTCCCCCTGGAGATCTGATATCCCATTTTCTGTGATCACTTTTAAGCACCTTCCAAGATGATTGATCCGTATAAACGGTATTCTCCACAATCAGCAAATCTTCATTGGATAACGTATTATCCAGTAACGTATACTGATCTCCGAAGCATTCGTCCATAATTAGATTCACCCTCTCGGACAATCTCAATCTCGAAAGCATCCATCCACAATCAGATTCACATTCCCGGACAATTCTGAAGTCAGAACTACCCGAATACTGTTGTAGTGTCACGAATTTCAAAAATGTCAGAATTTCAACATATGACATTGAAATTTTTATTCCCCCTCATTTTTGCAAATTCTGGCATCTTCTCACTGAATTCCCCCTCAAAGTGAGTAATTCAATCTTTTGTCATCTCTGAAAAACTTGACTATATGAAGAATATGACAATTCTACCACCAGAAGTTAGTTTTCCATCTATGCAGATTTAACAGTTTTTGCCCCATAAATAGTTAGACACCCCGGATGATAAACATATGCACCAGTATGCTGACTACCCCACTACTTCTTCAATCCGTGGACGTATCATCAACTATGATCTTTGAACCTTGGAACGAATAAACTTGTTAACCCAGAGTGTCCATACGTGCAAAACAACACATTCTCATTCGAAAAATTTGACAAAATCTTCATTCGGTTCGAATGTGCAGTTCCCCATCCATCCGGATGTACACGAGTCCGGATGAGCTTGAGTCTATCCATCCGGATGGTTTATCCGTCCGGATGGGCATGTCGTCCAACCGCCCGGATGTGCGAAAGCCTACCTATCCGGATAGGTGCCTGTCCATCCGTCCGGATGAGTGCATCCGTCCGGATGGGTCCATCCGAACAATCATGTTCGAACTTCTCAAGAACACTCCCAATCACATTTTTCGATCCAAAATCCTCATTTCTTTGAATTTCATGATGAAACTTCACAGGATTGTGAGAAAATCAATTCCGATCAGAATGATGTCTTCAAATTTGAATTCCATCCGTGAATTGATCTTCAATTTGATGTTTTTTCTGATTTTTTTTGTCAAAACTCACTACACATCCAAAATTATTGAGCGTAGGTGATTCAACCAACTATTGGATCGATTGAATCGGTGCCGTAGCTCTGATACCACTTGATATTCCAGGAAACGTCGATTTTGATGGAGCTTTGGTCCCGAGATGATCGGTTCGGTGATAAGAAATGAGTAGAAGATAGAAACGACACCGAATAGTCACTTATAATTGGTTTCTATTGATTGTAGAACAATACATACCCGTGAAACCAGTTAGACAACATCTCCCCTCTGGGAACCAAAAGCTTGTCCAAATGGGAACCCCAACTCCCTATTAATAGGCAAAGCCTATTCATCCGAATGAGCTAGTTTCCATCCGTCCGGATGGACTTGACAATTACAATACCTATTCAGATGGGGGTTTGGACATATATGTTGTTCATCCGTCCGGATGGACTCCATCCGTCCGGATGGACATTGACAATATCAATACCGTGTCACACTTTCACTATTCTATACAATATTCAACACACACTCTATCTAGCATATTCGTACAGTGGCGGACATACACAATATGCACCAACACTTCTAATGCTCACACAGGGTGATAAACAACGCTGATCTGGAATTGGAGAACCGTTGTGGGTGGTAGTTACCCTGTCCCCAGTCGCCTTAGTAGTTGTTACCATATCCATTATCCCCTTAGTGGTTTCTGTACCCATCCCCGCGCGACATGGTGTCTAAACCCTTAAATCCCAACGCTTCTCCATACATTCCTCATCATCGGTCTTATTTCATTACGTTAAGCTTGATCTTATTTCATGTGCTGACAATTTGTAATGATGTGAGTGAATTAAATGCATGTATGGACATATTCAGTCTAAACACATACCGACTGCATTTTCATCAATTCCACATACCGGTAATCAAGAGAAAGTAGTTCGTTAGGTCTCTATACCATTATACGGCTTGTATACAACACATACATAGTCTGTATACGGGCCGTATAATGTTATACGGCCCGTGTATAAGGTTTTTTTTGAGTAAAACCGAACAACCATTTAATAAGTTTTAGTAATTCTTTAGATAGCGTTTGTCGTATTATTTAGATATATCGGATTATGTTACGAGTTTGTAAAACGTCTATGTTACAATAGTATTGCCGTATTATTTTTATATATATCGGATAAGCAAAACATGTGCATATAATAAACAATACCACAGCAATTATTAAACAAACAAGATAATAAACAATACGATAACAATTATTAAACAAACAAGATAAAATGTAAACATAAGATTAATATTTACAATGTTTTACATCTGAAACAACAAAACATAAATATTTACAATGTTTCAAATGTAAAACAACAAAACCAAAATACAATAAGCAGCTACCCCGGTGGTGTCGGTGGTGGTGGTGCAGCGCCAGCTCGTGGAGGTAGAGGCGCGCCAGAATGCATAGCAATAATCGCCTCTACCATCCACTGTATGTCCACCCATATAGTAGCTACATCCAACTCGACCTGAGCCAGTCTATCCTCCACCCCCGCTAGAGGCATCACACGTGGTCTCACGCTCTGTCGTTCATATGAGCGATCACCCCGTACATCCTTCACATCCAGCTGCGATCTGTCGATCGCGGCATCAACTCCCCTCTCTACCCCGCCTCCTCCGCCTCCTTCTCCCTCGTCACCCTCACCCTCACCTCCCTCGCCCCTGTCCTGCCTCCCTCTGTAGTGGCTGCCCTGGGTACCACTCGGTACGACCGTCATCCAGCGACCAAATCACCCGGACCTTGTCCGGTAACACCTCGTGAGCAATCCTCATCGAGACTACTCTGGCCCTACCTACCGGATCAACCTGGCGTGTGATAGTCATATCCAGAGCCACCTGTGGGGACAAGAGGCGTGGCCAGTGCTTCGCTAGATGGGTGATGAAGCCTCCACAACTGATGTGGCTAGAGGTACGCTTAAAAGCGTATTCGGCGAAGTATGTGGCCAACTTGTATGCAAAGTTGGCCCCCCCGCCGGTAAGTAAGTCGTGCAAGAAGAACAGGTCATTTTGGGTGACCCACTCCCTTCTATCGTGATGACCCGCAATCATCACGGCGATACACCGATGTAGGTATCGGTGCATAGGGTCTTAAATGCACGACACCCACGCCTTGGGGGTCGTGAATGCGGTGTCGCGAGCGCCCCGATACCAATATGTGACAACTGTACTCTGTAATCGATGTACGATGTAAAACAATGATGATTATTAATAAAACAATGTTATTTGGTGTTACTATATGTGTTTTGATGTTATTATGTGTGTATTTGTGTTTGGTGAATTTTCAATTAGATTCAACTCCAATTTCAAGCTTTAAATCGCTTTCTGGAAGGTTATACGCAAACTGGTGCGTAAACATAGTCAGTATAACACGACAAACACTCCGTAATAGTGACATAGGCTTAACATACCTTAAATAACCTCCACATAACTTAGAAACAAGTTTTGAATGGTTTGGTGTGTTGAAATCAACTTTGTTCGATCACAAGGACTATTTGTGTCAAACTGCAAAACTATACTGATTTGTATAGTAACGAACACTCCAGAACTTGATCATAAGTTAAACATACCCTAAATATCCTTTACATAGCTTAGAAATAGGCTTTGAGGGGTTCGGTATGCTAAAACAAACTTTATTGGTCATTCAGGGACTAAAAGCGTCAAAAAGTGCACAAGTTTGTATTTTCGCGCATATCTTACGTTCTGAATATATCCGAACATCCAAAAATTTATGTAATCATTAAAATATTTTATTTTAGTGATTGGCATGATAAAATTCCATTCGTCGCTTAATTTGGATCGTTTTTGCGTTCATTACGACTTCCGTCGTAATTAACCGAACAACGCAACCGTATGACCAAACGAGCCGACATCCGAGATATTTTTGAGCATGTTCTAAGTTCCCTATACCTTAACTTCATTTTAGAGCCTTGAAATGAGGTTAATGGGGCTTAAACGTGTCAAAAATGAGCCGAAATGCAAGATTCTGAAGTGCAGGGACCTGTTTTGACAATCTGTGAAACTTCCTTACACGGGCCGCGTAAGGATTGACCATATGCTACGCAGGCTGTGTGGCCTTGTCAGACAGAAAGTTCAGAAACAACAATCTGGGCTAAATTCAGGGTTTTAATGTAATATTTGCAATACCTGGAGCTGGTTTTCGGTCCCCATTGTATTCTAATACCATTAACCCAAATGTATGGCCAAGATCACTCCCTCAAACCACTTGGAATCATCCTATTGATCCTAACTTACTATAAATAGCAACCCCCACTTCACTTCATTCTCACACTTGATCTGAAATCAGCTCTAAGTTGGGGTGTTTACACTTCATACCTGAGCTATTTTAGATCAAACATCCTTCTTGGACCCTTTGTAAGTCCTCTTCTTGCTTGTTCTTATATTTCAAGCATGAAAGTCAAACAAGTTTGACTTTCAGCTTTGATCAGTCAATGGTCAACACAAAGTTCCGTTAAACTTTGCAACGTGAGCGTAATCACGATGGTTATAGTCCCTTGTGACTATACCTACTGATTACCACGTTGACTAGGCGTAGTGACGAGTCGTAGTTTCGGCCAAAATGCGTATTTATGCGTATTTTGTAACCAAACTACTCTTGGGTATCAAAACCGTTTGTTTTGATATCAAAACCTGCTTTCTAACTTAACTAAACATGTTCTAGCATGTTTAGCTCGTCACTTTTAGTTTAGTGCTTGTGTAGAGTCGTAAGTCAAGCGGACTAAACACCCGCTTAGACTTTCGAACGCGACCCGTTTGGTCGATCATTAGGATCCGACCAAACATGTTTAGTGACCATAGTTGCATAGGGAATAACCTTCCGAGGTTATACCTTATGGTCACTTAGGTTTAATTAGTTGTATGATAAGTAGTCTATATGCCTTAGGTAAATGACCAAAATGCCCTTTTCATGCATAATTGGTAATTAAGCATATGTAACATAAAATTTTGTCACGTAACTGATTATGCAACATATTTAAACATGTTTAGGCATATAACACTTGTCATAGGACTAGTTAGACGTCTCGAATGCACTTATGCGCGCACGACGCGTTAAAGTAGCGTAAGCTACCTTAATGGGTCGCGATAGGTCGAAAGCACTTAGGTTAGGTTCCGATATAGGATGTAGGCTTTGTTAAACCATATCACATGAGTTCCAACACTCATTTGGTTTACAAGGCCTCATCCTATCCGATCTTCCGATTTAGGTGTCTATTGTTGACTAGTGATTCGATTACTAGGTGCTGTTTGATTTCTCTGGTTTGCTCGAGTTTGTTGAAGTTCTATTGATTGAGGATACTTTGCACTCCATGTGAGTACATAGTTCCCCTATTTTACTGTTTTCAATTGTTTTAGGGTGATTCATATGTGCTAAATGTTTTCAAGGTTTTAACGATGGTTTTCAAAACGATTTTCGATATTATAATGATGATTTCAAAAACGATTAAGATGGTTTATACTAAACTAATAACGATTTCAATAAAGTGAATAAACTAGTTGGTTGTAACTACATAACGAATGGCATTCATTAGCATTGATCAAGCCGACCAGTATTAGGTTATGGTACCATAGGATCTGACAAATCCCATTATATTACTGCACCCATGGTTATGTGTGGGTTAGGTGGGTAATGACTGAATCTGAATGTTAATTTACCCTTTGGTGATTTATTAATGCGAGAGCGAGATAGACGAGTCATGAAGGTTTGAATGTTATTAGCGAGGCGACCACAAATAGTTTTCACACTTAAAACGAGGATGATTTAAACGATTTAAACGAATTAACGATTTGGGAACAAATCATACAAGATTAAATGAGTTGGATAAACGATTGGTTCTTAGTTAAGTGTTTAGATAACGGGACGGGGGTAATGTGGTGAAAACATGGTAGATACGCCGCTGGTACTTCTTATATATAAGTGTTTTCATCGTATTACACACCGTGGCGTTATTTAGTTCACTTGGGTAAATTATTTTGAAAAGATGTCACACAAACGAGGTTTTCGAAATAATATAAACCATACGAGTTTTATTAACGAGATTTATTAACGAGTTTTACTAACGATTTAATACGAGATGTTTTACAAATTGCTTTACTAAAACAAATGTTTTTGGGTTAAGAATCATGGCTATGAGGTTTTATAAACTATAGCCCGCTTGATTTGAGTTGGTTAATTAAGTTGCAATATTATACTCTTTTCAAAATAAGGTTTTTAATAAAGTATTGCAACATTTAAACTAGCCATGAATCCGACACTCCTATAAAACCTATGTACTCGCCAGCATTTCTTTGCTGACTTTGTTTTTACATATGTTTCAGGTGTTGATGCTTGATGATGATTACTAGGATGCATGAGTCACATAGGATCTGGACGAGGCCTTAGTGACATAATAACAATATTAGTCGATATATAACTTGTTTGTTTTGTGTTAAGATAATGTAAATGTTTAATATTTTCAATAAAACGAAACACTTTTTGTATCCATGGTTATGAAACGATAATTCTGCCACGACACTCCCCGACGTTTCCGCCGCGATTTTGTTGTTTTAACGCGGTCGGGGTGTGACAGAAGAGTTGGTATCAGAGCCAATGGTTATAGGGAATTAGGTTATTAGTAATGCTTTGACCTAGACTATAACTTTTAGGACCCTAACGCGAAGAAATTTGCTTTTAGATTTTTAAAACAAAACTGTCACCTACCCTTAGGTGATAACCACAACGAGAACACAATTTTTGAATCCGCTTTGAAAACTAATCATCTGTTCTAGGATGATTGATTACTAGGTTTTGAACCCTTTGTTATAAGGTTTTGAACCCTTTAAGTTTTCAAAATCTCGTCAAAGTTTGGGTCTAAATAATGTGAACACGTGCAAACTGGAAGAGTGAATGCCTGTACCCTGAGTTTTCTGTCTAAGGCTAGAGTGTTCGTACAAATCCACATAATCGGACCAGTCACTCTTACCTGGGAACTCTTGGGGTGAGTGTTCACTTGTAGGCGAGCATGTCTTCGGCGATACATTATATTGACCCATTTACTTTGATTAGTCACTGCGTGTCGTTTGTTTGTTCGAGGTAACGAATAAATGATCGCCTTCCTTGTGTTTTGTCAATACCTCTTTTGTTTTTCCTAATTATCAACCTCACTCGTTTCTCATATCTTCTTGTTAGACCATGCCTCCTTGACGTGAAGCACAATCTTTTACTATTGAAGAAATCGCAGCCCTGGTCTCTCAGCAAGTGGCTGTTGTGCTTCCCGATGTTGTGACCCAAGTCCACGAGATATACAACAACAACAATAATAACAACAATAATGCACAGTGTAATTTCAAGAATTTCAATTCTGCTAAGCCTCTAAAGTTTTCTGGGTCGCAAGGAGAAACTGTGCTCCTACGGTGGTTCGAGAGTATCGAGAGCACATTCAGGCATGTGCAGTGTTCGAATGCGCGTAAGGTTGAATTTGCATCAAGCGTGTTTGAGAAGCGAGCGCTTACCTGGTGGAATGGTATTATGCGCGATAGGGGTGCCGAAGTGGCGTTGGCGCAAACATGGGAAGAGCTTCGGGCTCTCATGATGAAGGAGTTTTGTCCCCGTCACGAAATTCGAGCTTTGGAACGAGAGTTTGACGATTTAAAGCAAGATGGGGCTGAGCACCGTGCGTACACGGATCGTTTTGAGGAACTCAGTCTATTTTGTCCCACCATGGTTACCCCACCAGAGAAAGCAATTGAGAGATATATCGATGGTCTACCCGATTCTATGCTGGATATTGTGACCGGTGTTAATCCTACTACCCTTCGTCAAGCGATCGAGTTGTCTGCTACCCTGACTGAGACTCAAGTCAGGAAGCGTAAACTCACCCGCAAGGATGATAAAAAGAAGGCGACTGATTCTGGGAAGGACAAGAAAAAGGGTAAGGGTAAAGAAGGTGAGTCATCGAAGAAATCGAGGAAGCGAAAGGGTGCCCAGAATTTTGCTGTTACGGCACAGACTGATCAGAACCCACCGGCTCAACCTCCTGCGAAGAAGGCATATGCTGGTACCGCACCTCATTGTGCTCGCTGCAACGGTCATCATGTTGCACAGCAAGCTTGTAAGCAGTGCACGACGTGTGGTAAACTTGGGCATTTGGCCAATGTTTCTCGTTTAGGACAAAATCAAGTTACCCAGGTTCAAGCTCCGGTACAAGGGAATGCTGCTAGATTCCCACCAGGTTCATGTTTCAATTGTGGAGAGTTTGGTCACTTCCGCAACAACTGTCCGAGGCTGGTGAATGCAAACGCGAATGCTAATACGAACCCGAATGCGAACATCAACGCCAACGTGAATCCTGTTCGAGGGCGAGCTTACAATTTGAATGCAAACGAAGCGAGGGCTGACAACGAGGTGGTGAATGGTACGTTTCTTGTTAATAATCGACCTGCATCTATTCTCTTTGATTCTGGTGCCGATAGAAGTTTTGTTTCGTTATCTTTCGAACCTTTGCTTGTGATACCTAGAACTAAATTGAGGAAACCCTTATCTGTCGAAGTTGCTACTGGTAAACCTCATGTTCTCAATTCTATTATTCGTGGTTGTCAGTTAATCCTTGATAACCATCTTTTTCCTATTGACCTCACACCGATGCAAGTTGGGAGCTTCGACGTTATCATTGGAATGGATTGGTTAACCAAACACCACGCTGAGGTAGTTTGCTTCGATAAGATTGTTCGTATCCCTTTGTCTTCTGGCGAAATTCTAAAAGTTCGTGGCGAGAAACCTTCAGGTGGACTGAAGCTTATGTCGTGTATGGAAGCTCAGAGGTATTTGAGAAAAGGATATGTTGCTTTTCTAGCACATGTCACCGAGGAAAAAGGCAAGAGCAAGAGTATTTAGGATATTCCGATTGTTCGGGATTATCCAGAGGTGTTTTCTGATGAACTGCCTGGTTTGCCTCCAGTTCGTCAAGTCGTGTTTCATATTGACCTTGTACCCAATGCCAACCCGATCGCGAAAGCACCTTATCGTCTTGCACCGTCAGAGATGCAAGAGTTATCGAAACAGCTTCAAGAGTTATCTGATAAAGGATTCATCCGTCCGAGTTATTCACCTTGGGGAGCTCCTGTCCTCTTCGTGAAAAAGAAAGATGGGTCTTTTCGAATGTGTATCAATTATCGTGAGCTTAATAAGCTTACCATCAAGAATCGATATCCCCTACCTCGAATTGATGATCTCTTTGACCAGCTGCAAGGTGCTTCGTGTTTTTCTAAGATCAATCTGCGTTCTGGGTATCATCAACTTCGTGTTCTCGAAGAAGATATTCCCAAAACTGCTTTCCGCACGAGATATGGGCATTACGAGTTTACCGTCATGCCTTTTGGTTTGACGAATGCCCCAGCTATCTTTATGGACTTAATGAATAGGGTCTGTGAACCTTATTTAGACAAGTTCATTATTGTGTTCATCGACGATATTCTCATTTATTCGAAGACTCGAGCCGATCACGAGCAACACCTTCGCTTAACGTTGGAACTCCTTAAGAAGGAACAACTTTTCGCTAAATTCTCCAAGTGTGAATTCTGGCTTAAAGAAGTTCAGTTTCTGGGTTATATAGTCAACGAGCAGGGTATTCATGTGGATCCATCCAAGATTGTTGCTATTAAGGATTGGAGTACGCCGACGACACCTACAGAGATTCGATCTTTTCTTGTTCTTGCTGGTTATAATCGTCGATTCATTTCTAATTTCTCGAAGATTGCGGTTCCACTCACTGCTTTGACTCAGAAGAATAAGCCTTTTGAGTGGGGACCCAAGCAAGAAGAAGCATTCCAAACGCTGAAGCAGAAGTTATGTAATGCTCCTGTTCTATCTCTGCCCGAGGGAAGCGATGATTTCGTTGTCTATTGCGATGCGTCCAACTTAGGCCTTGGTTGTGTCCTCATGCAACGAGGTAAGGTTATAGCATATGCATCTAGACAATTGAAAGTTCACGAGAAGAACTATACGACTCATGATCTTGAGTTAGGAGCTGTGGTTTTCGCGCTTAAAATCTGGAGACACTACCTCTATGGAACGAAGTGTGTAGTTTTCACAGACCACAAAAGTCTCCAGCATATTCTTAATCAGAAGGAGTTGAACATGAGGCAACGACGTTGGGTTGAACTCTTGAACGATTACGATTGCGAGATTCCCTACCATCCTGGTAAGGCGAATGTCGTAGCCGATGCGCTTAGTCGAAAAGAGCGAGTCAAGCTTCACTCTGTCCGAGCTCTATCCGACATCCAATCTCGTGTCCTTCAAGCTCAAAGATCCTGTGTGATTAAAGGTTTATTGAAAGATGAGCTACCGCTTCAACTTGAGCTTAAGCTCGAAAGGAAAGACGATGGTTTACTCTACTTCAAGGATCGTTTGTGGGTTCCGAAACAAGACGATCTTTGCACCCTAGTAATGGACGAATCTCACAAGTCTCGATATTCTATCCATCCTGGTGCTGATAAAATGTACAAGGATCTTCGTACTCAGTACTGGTGGCCTGGTATGAAGAAGGATGTTGCCTTGTATGTATCAAAATGCCTAACTTATCTCAAAGTCAAGGCTGAACATCAACGACCTTCTGGTTTGCTTATACAACCAGAGATACCGGCTTGGAAGTGGGAGAACATTGCGATGGATCTCATCACTAAGTTACCACGTACGTCTAAAGGTCATGATGCTATTTGGGTTGTTATCGATCGATTAACGAAATCAGCACATTTTATTCCGATTCGCGAGGATCTATCTGCTGATAAACTTGCAAAGATTTATGTTGATAAGATAGTATCTCGACATGGTGTTCCTTTGGATATCATTTCTGATCGTGATGCTCGATTTTCATCTCATTTCTGGAAGACCATGCAATCTGGTTTGGGAACCCAACTGAATCTAAGCACTGCTTATCATCCCCAAACAGATGGACAATCTGAGAGGACGATTCAAACTTTGGAGGATATGCTTAGAGCATGCGTGATAGACTTTGGTGGTAATTGGGATTCTCATCTTCCATTGATCGAGTTCTCTTACAACAATAGTTATCATGCTAGCATTAATATGGCACCATTCGAAGCTCTCTACGGTCGAAAATGTCGTTCACCTGTCTGTTGGAACGAGATCGGTGAAGCTCAGCTTACTGGACCTGAGCTCGTTCTGGAAACAACAGACAAAATCAAGAAAATCCGCGATAATCTTGTGACAGCTCGAAACCGTCAAAAGAGTTATGCGGATATGCGACGCAAGCCCTTAGAATTTCAAGTCGGAGACCGTGTCCTACTCAAGGTGTCACCTTGGAAGGGAGTGGTGAGATTTGGAAGGAAAGGAAAACTTGCACCTCGATATGTGGGACCATTTAAGATTATGGAAAGAATTCGGAAGGTTGCCTATCGACTAGAGCTACCCCCAGAGCTTGGAAATATTCACCCGACTTTTCACGTGTCCAATTGGCGAAAGTGTTTAGCTGACGCTAATCTTCACATTCCTCTTGACGAGATCCGAATTGATGAAACGATGCACTTTGTCGAGAAACCCGTGGAGATAGTGGACCGTACTTTCAAACAGTTGAAGAACAAACGGATTCATTTGGTTAAAGTTCGTTGGGAATCTAAACGTGGCCCAGAGTTTACTTGGGAACGTGAGGACCAAATGAAGGTGAAATATCTGCATTTGTTTTCACAAGCTTCCTCTAAATAAAATTTCAGGACGAAATTTCCTGAAGTAGGGGAGACTGTGACAACTGTACTCTGTAATCGATGTACGATGTAAAACAATGATGATTATTAATAAAATAATGTGATTTGGTGTTACTATGTGTGTTTTGATGTTATTATGTGTGTATTTGTGTTTGGTGAATTTTCAATTAGATTCAACTCCAATTTCAAGCTTTAAATCGCTTTCTGGAAGGTTATACGCAAACTGGTGCGTAAACACAGTCAGTATAACGCGACAAACACTCCAGAATAGTGACATAGGCTTAACATACCTTAAATAACCTCCACATAACTTAGAAACAAGTTTTGAATGGTTTGGTGTGTTGAAATCAACTTTGTTCGATCACAGGGACTATTTGTGTCAAACTGCAAAACTATACTGATTTGTATAGTAACGAACACTCCGGAACTTGATCATAAGTTAAACATACCCTAAATATCCTTTAAATAGCTTAGAAATAGGCTTTTAGGGGTTCGATATGCTAAAACAAACTTTATTGGTCATTGTGCATATCTTACGTTCTGAATATATCCGGACATCCAAAAATTTATGTAATCATTAGAATATTTTATTTTAGTGATTGGCATGATAAAATTCCATTCGTCGCTTAATTTGGATCGTTTTTGCGTTCATTACGACTTCCGTCGTAATTAACCGAACAACGCAACCGTACGACCAAACGAGCCGACATCCGAGATATTTTTAAGCATGTTCTAAGTTCCCTATACCTTAACCTCATTTTAGAGCCTTGAAATGAGGTTAACGGGGCTTAAACGTGTCAAAAATGAGCCGAAATGCAAGATTCTGAAGTACAGAGACCTGTTTTGACAATCTGTGAAACTTCCTTACACGGGCCGTGTAAGGATTGACCATATGCTACATGGGCCGCATGGCCTTGTCAGACAGAAAGTTCAGAAACAGCAATCTGGGCTAAATTCAGGGGTTTTAATGTAATATTTGCAATACCTGGAGCTGGTTTTCGGTCCCCATTGTATTCTAATACCATTAACCCAAATGTATGGCCAAGATCACTCCCTCAAACCACTTGGAATCATCCTATTGATCCTAACTTACTATAAATAGCAACCCCCACTTCACTTCATTCTCACACTTGATCTGAAATCAGCTCTAAGTTGGGGTGTTTACACTTCATACCTGAGCTATTTTAGATTAAACATCCTTCTTGGACCCTTTGTAAGTCCTCTTCTTGCTTGTTCTTATATTTCAAGCATGAAAGTCAAACAAGTTTGACTTTCAGCTTTGACCAGTCAATGGTCAACACAAAGTTCCGTTGAACTTTGCAACGTGAGCGTAATCACGATGGTTATAGTCCCTTGTGACTATACCTACTGATTACCACGTTGACTAGGCGTAGTGACGAGTCATAGTTTCGGCCAAAATGCGTATTTATGCGTATTTTGTAACCAAACTACTCTTGGGTATCAAAACCATTTGTTTTGATATCAAAACCTGCTTTCTAACTTAACTAAACATGTTCTAGCATGTTTAGCTCGTCACTTTTAGTTTAGTGCTTGTGTAGAGTCGTAAGTCAAGCGGACTAAACACCCGCTTAGACTTTCGAACTCGACCCGTTTGGTCGATCATTAGGATCCAACCAAACATGTTTAGTGACCATAGTTGCATAGGGAATAACCTTCCGAGGTTATACCTTATGGTCACTTAGGTTTAATTAGTTGTATGATAAGTAGTCTATATGCCTTAGGTAAATGACCAAAATGCCCTTTTCATGCATAATTGGTAATTAAGCATATGTAACATAAACTTTTGTCACGTAACTGATTATGAAACATATTTAAACATGTTTAGGCATATAACACTTGTCATAGGACTAGTTAGACGTCTCGAATGCACTTATGCGCGCACGACGCTTTAAAGTAGCGTAAGCTACCTTAATGGGTCGCGATGGGTCGAAAGCACTTAGGTTAGGTTCCGATTTAGGATGTAGGCTTTGTTAAACCAAATCACATGAGTTCCAACACTCATTTGGTTTACAAGACCTCATCCTATCTGATCTTCCGATTTAGGTGTCAATTGTTGACTAGTGATTCGATTACTAGGTGCTGTTTGATTTCTCTGGTTTGCTCGAGTTTGTTGAAGTTCTATTGATTGAGGATACTTTGCACTCCATGTGAGTACATAGTTCCCCTATTTTACTGTTTTCAATTGTTTTGGGGTGATTCATATGTGCTAAATGTTTTCAAGGTTTTAACGATGGTTTTCAAAATGATTTTCGATATTATAACGATGATTTCAAAAACGATTAAGATGGTTTATACTAAACTAATAACGATTTCAATAAAGTGAATAAACTAGTAGGTTGTAACTACATAACGAATGGCATTCATTAGCATTGATCAAGCCGACCAGTATTAGGTTATGGTACCATAGGATCTGACAAATCCCATTATCGTACTACACCCATGGTTATGTGTGGGTTAGGTGGGTAATGAATGAATCTGAATGTTAATTTACCCTTTGGTGGTTTATTAATGCGAGAGCGAGATAGACGAGTCACGAAGGTTTGAATGTTATTAGCGAGGCGACCACAAATAGTTTTCACACTTAAAACGAGGATGATTTAAACGATTTAAACGAATTAACGATTTGTGATCGATTCATACAAGATTAAACGAGTTGGATAAACGATTGGTTCTTTGTTAAGTGTTTAGATAACGGGATGGGGGTAATGTGGTGAAAACATGGTAGATACGTCGCTGGTACTTCTTATATATAAGTGTTTTCATCGTATTACATACCGTGGCGTTATTTAGTTCACTTGGGTAAACAATTTTGAAACGATGTCACACAAACGAGGTTTTCGAAATAATATAAACCATATGAGTTTTATTAACGAGATTTATTAACGAGTTTTACTAACGATTTAATACGAGATGTTTTACAAATTGCTTTACTAAAACAAATGTTTTTGGGTTAAGAATCATGGCTACGAGGTTTTATAAACTATAGCCGGCTTGATTTGAGTTGGTTAATTAAGTTGCAATATTATACTCTTTTCAAAATAAGGTTTTTAATAAAGTATTGCAACATTTAAACTAGCCATGAATCCGACACTCCTATAAAACCTATGTACTCGCCAGCATTTCTTTGCTGACTTTGTTTTTACATATGTTTCAGGTGTTGATGCTTGATGATGATTACTAGGATGCATGAGTCACATAGGATCTGGACGAGGCCTTAGTGACATAATAACAATATTAGTCGATATGTAACTTATTTGTTTTGTGTTAAGACAATGTAAATGTTTAATATTTTCAATAAAACGAAACACTTTTTGTATCCATGGTTATGAAACGATAATTCTGCCACGACACTCCCCGACGTTCCTGCCGCGGTTTTGTTGTTTTAACGCGGTCGGGTGTGACACAATAGTGTGCCACCAGGGCCACAACACGTCAGAGGACGTGGTGGTCGGCGCATCCAAAAAATGCCTGGGATACTGACTCATCCTGTGAGTACAGACCCAAAGCAACAACAAACTGTGGGAGCGTCATCTGGCGACTCTCCCCGCAAAGAGTAAACGACACCATGGGGGTATCCAAAAAATGCCGTAAACCCCTACCTCGGGTGTCGGTAAACGCAAACGTAGATAAAAACTCAGTAATCTCCCTGTGGGTCCGCTCTTAGGCGGCCTCAAATAAACGGGCCCACGCGAAGGTAGCTGGCATGAACTCCCGGACCCAACCGATCGATCCAATCTCGATCAAAAAACCAATATCAATAGTTTGGGGCTCATCCAGCTCCATCTCCCGTAATCTACCAAAAAACCTGTGGGCAGCCGTACCTAAGGGGATCTCACAAACAAACTATGCCGTCTCCGTAAAATCATTCACAACCTCCTCCTCCTGACCTCGTCCCCGTCCCTGTCTGCGTCCCCGACCTCGAGGTCGACGTGCTCCAGCCGCTGATGACTCAGCCATATTGTTTGTAAACAATAACAATCACAGGTCGGTAAGGATTATACGATTAATGTTCACGCATTATACGAGGTGTATACGATCTGTACAAAACTCGTATACGTTTCGTATACGCACGTATTATACATCTCGTATACAATCTGTGTTATACCTCCCGTATACAATCCGTACAACGCTCGTATACGTTTCGTATACGCACGTATTATATGTCCCGTATACGATCCATACACAGCAACTATACGTTTCGTATACGAACATATTATACATCCCGTATACGCTAAAAATAATCAAGAAAAAAAAGAAAAAACAAAATTGTAAATTCAAGATGTATACGATCGTATATAGCTTTAATATTCACGTTGTATACGATCATATACAACGTATACGATTGTATACAACTTGAATATTCAAGCTATATACGACCATACACATTGTATATGACCGTATACACTTTGAATGTTCAAGTTGTATACGATCGTATACAATGTATACGATCGTATACACTTGAATTTTCAGTTTAATTCAATTTTTTTTTCAAATTCAATCAAACAATCAATTTCGCTACGCTAATCTACGCTATTCGATATGCTATACGATACCATAATCTGAAAGTCTATTCTACGAACGAGGCTTAGAAACGTACCGTAATAGAAGAATGATAAGAAAACGTCAAGAACGCCAAAGAACGATATCCAAGAACGATCCAAGAAAAACCAAGAGAATTTTAGTGAATTGTGAGGTCGTATGGTGGATATGTGGTCGTATAACATATTATACAATCATTTTTTGATTGTATACGACCCGTATAATGTTATACGGGTCGTATACAACGTTTATTATTTTTTTATTTGCTCGTATACTCAATATACGAGTACTGTTTGATGTCTTGTATACGAGCCGTATAACGTTATACAACCCGTATACAATTAACCAACTTTTTTTAATTAGTATATGTGGAATTGACGAAAACACAGACAGTATGTGTTCAGAACATGAAATAAGATCAAGCTTATTTTGCTTTTGCTTTATGTTTATCAACTGGTCACCTTAAATCAAACTTTTCATCATTACAAATTGTCGGAACATGAAATAAAATCAAACTTATTTTGCTTTTGCTTTATCTTTATCAACTGGTCACCTTAACTCAAACTTTTCATCATTACAAATTGTCAGAACATGAAATAAGATCAAACTTATTTTGCTTTTGCTTCATGTTTATTAACTGGTCACCTTAACTCAAACTTTTCATCATTACAAATTGTCGGAACACGAAATAAGATCAAACTTATTTTGTTTTTGCTTTATGTTTATCAACTGGTCACCTTAAATCAAACTTTTCATCATTACAAATTGTCGGAACATGAAATAAAATCAAACTTATTTTGCTTTTGCTTTATGTTTATCAACTGGTCACCTTAACTCAAACTTTTCATCATTACAAATTGTCAGAACATGAAATAAGATCAAACTTATTTTGCTTTTGCTTCATGTTTATTAACTGGTCACTTTAACTCAAACTTTTCAGCATTACAAATTGTCGGAACATGAAATAAGATCAAACTTATTTTGTTTTTTCTTTATATTTATCAACTGGTCACCTTAACTCAAACTTTTCATCATTACAAATTGTCGGAACATGAAATAAGATCAAACTTATTTTGCTTTTGCTTCATGTTTATTAACTGGTCACTTTAACTCAAACTTTTCATCATTGCAAATTGTTGAAACAAGAAATAAGATCAAACTTTTCATTAACTCAAACTTTTCATCATTACAAATTGTTGAAACATGAAATAAGATCAAACGTTTCATCATTACAAATTGTCGAATAGAGATCATAACCAACGACTACGGAAACCGAACAACTCCATCCACCAGCAATCAACATTGACTTGGGAACCACATATTAGAGTGCAATAGTTTGGAAAGATGACCGAATAGAGATCATAATCAACGACTACGGTAACCGAACAACTCCATCCACCAGCAATCAGCATTGACCTGGGAACCACATATTCATGTGTTGTAGTTTGGAAAGATGACCGAATATAGATCATAGCTAACCTAAATCCACGAATTCCTTCGTCTTGTATTTATCAACGATCTTCTGATATCGAGTTATACGTTCCTTGTAAAAGTTTTCCCAGCTCGCTGCAGATGTATATTGTGTTGGTTGTCGGCAGTACCCTGACGGGGTATGCATTAGACATTCCCCCTCTAACTTGACGTGAATAAAATGGTTCGTGTTAACATGTACGAGCGTAACAGTTTGATAAGGAACATTCGGCTGTTGTCAACATGGGAAAAACGTAGTACAATCAACATTGCTTAATAAGTGACAAATCACATTCCACCGGTTAGCTATCACAATTCCCGTGAAACGCATTGGCAGCTACTTCGTCTCCAGTGCAAACTCTATATCGTTCCAATCCAAGGAGTTTCGACCACTATAGATCGAAACCCACAATTACCATCTCTCCGAATGTCTTGTATGTGACTTAGGTATGGATGGAAGCAAGGTGGAATGAACCGTTGGTAGTGCTTGAATAGGTTAAACTGTACTTCAGGTAGTAAAGGTAACGTTAGTGCCTTTTCCATCCATTTTGCCACCTTTTTCTTACCCTTCCTTTGCCTAGCGCCCTTCGCAATCTCGTCGATGAACGTCGGTTCTTCACGATGATCACTTTGTGACTAGACAAACGAGCTATGCCTTGCAGGTTCGTTGTATGCCCATTGAATCACCATACGTGTCTGCCGATGACATAAAACTGTGTCTAGAAGGCTCCACAAACAAATCAACCATCCTTTGTTGCTTAGCCTTTAAAGTTGGGCGACCCCGTGGGTTTTTCTGCACGACTAGCTGTTTGACCTTTGTCTGATTGGGGTTAACCATCTCCTTTATCTTCTAGAACAAGTTTATCTTTATCGCTCTCAGCTGCCCCATTATATGTTTTTTTAAGATTCGCTAGTTCGTTGTCTATTTCGAGATACTCCGCCTCGCACCCTTCATTTAAAGGTTTCAAATCTAGCTTTCGCCAAAAGGGGTTTATCGACTCCAACAAAATCCTTTGACCTAAATTAAAATAAAACGACAAACAACAGAAAACGTTAAAATCATTACGTGATGAAATGCGCTTATTATAAAACGTGGTAGGTCGAAGAATGTATTACGATTTTGTATATACGGTACCAACCGGCATGCGCATGGCAACCAACAGCTTGTAAACAAACGGCACGCGCATGTACCGTTAGCTGCTTTTAAGATCTC
Organism: Helianthus tuberosus; assembly: GCA_030545235.1. Taxonomy (NCBI): domain Eukaryota; kingdom Viridiplantae; phylum Streptophyta; class Magnoliopsida; order Asterales; family Asteraceae; genus Helianthus; species Helianthus tuberosus. The sequence continues at coordinate 173,404,756 of CM060393.1, read as the reverse complement.
TATTACTTGAACTTCGTTCGATAACAGGTCCAGGCATGCATGTGAAACCTTCTTTCGTATGAGATCAAAAACAGGTTTGTTATGTGGATCCATTGTCCGACTCCTGCTTGCTTCAATGCTTGCTTTTATTTCTGTGACATGGTTTTTCATGAGCTGATCAACAAGCGGTACAACCTTATCCAGCGTGTTGTTGGGTTCGTCGAGGTATTTCTTCAAGAGCACATATTGACTCTCTACCCTGTTGGTTGTACGTTGTCTGAAGTTCAGATGTTGGTCGGTCCAGAAAGCAACAAACTGGTCTCCATATGGTTCTAACCAGTTTGAAAATAAGTAATCCATGATCTCTGAAAACAAAGTGAAGTGCAGTTAAGACAAGACCAGTTAGATAAGTACGATTAATAAGAAAATTACTAGGAAACTTACCGTTTCGTTTTTTGCTTGGCAGTCTTGCTCGTATCTGCTCGTACAAGTAGTTGTAGGCAACATCTGCCGTTGAGTTAAACAGCATGCCCCACTTGTATACAAACTTTTCCCAGCCTTCTTCAGTTTTAAAGCTTGGCTTGCAATATTTTGCGATGTTTAGCTGTATGTGCCACCTACACAGTGAATGTCTAGCTTTCGGAAATACGCTTGCACATTCGTTCATGAGGGCGAGATCTTTGTCCGTTACTATTACATGAGGCTCCATAACACCGTCCAGTGAGTGTTTAAACCTCTGTAGCACCCACGTGAAGTTTTACTCTTTCTCGTTGGTTATGAACGCATGCGCAATGCAGAACGATAAGTATGTGGCTGTGACACCGATAATCTAAACTAGGGCATTTTGTACTGGTTCATCTTGTATGTGGAGTCTATAAACAACACATGCAGGAAGGCGCGCCACAACCTGTTCGACTCCGTGTGGATAAAGAAAACATCATGTACCCTTTCGTCGTTTTCAGATGTTCTGTGGAAGAAAACAAACCCAACTGTCTTCAACCGGTGGAAAAGTATCTGCATTGGAGTCTCGCCGACTTGCTCAATTCGACCCAACTTGGCCCGGCCGTTGTATATGGTGTTTCTTGTTGAGACATTTTCGGGGTTCTGTTCTTTAATAAGAATGTCTCGTGGTTTCATATCTGATACATCAGTTGCTCTAACGTCCTCTCTTCTACTGGAGTCAGCCTCATTAGGGACGAATGACCCTCTGGATATAGAAAGGGTTCGTGGTTATGCTAAGCTTTGTCAACCCTTAGATCCCAAAACCGTGACCTCTTCTATATGTCCCGATCAGTTGGAACTCGCAACCGGTTTTTCTGCTCTTGGTCCGTCTGAACGTGGCTGTTGGCTTGTGGTGGCCGGCACAATCGCACGTTAACCAAATTTTTAACGGCTGCCCGCTTGGCGGTTTCTCGTAGATTGTGCGTTTGGTGACTATGGCGTACCTATTTTGGCGTCCGACTTCTCTACACCACTCCACCAATTCATCCATGCTATCGAATTTCTAACGAAACACTTATATGTGAGAATTAATGAAAGTATACGGGTCGTATAACGTTATACGGGTCGTATACAACGTTTATTATTTTTTATTCGCTCACATACTCAATATACGAGCACTGTTTATGTATCGTATACGGGTCGTATACAACGTTTAGTATTTTTTATTCGCTCGTATACTCAATATACGAGCACAGTTTATGTCTTGTATACGGGTCGTATAACTGTATACGACCCATATACAACTAACAATTTTTTTATTAGTATAGGTGGAATTGACGAAATCGCAGTCGGTATGTGTTCCGAGATTAAGTTTACTTTGCTTTACTTTTGCTTCATGTTTATTAACTGATTGTTTGTTTTTAACTGGTCGTTTGTTTTACATCAAACGTATAAACAGTAATATCAAACGTACGGTAAATAAACGTATAAGTAAATGTTATACCTGATTGGTTTGAAACTCACTAGGTTCCTGGTCACTGTTTCGACCCTCAGATGGTCCACCATTACCGGGAGGAGATTGAAAACTACCGGGCAGCGGTCCACCACTACCAGTAGGAGATTGAAAACTAACGGGCGGCAGTGGATAATAACCAGCATAATTACCCTGAAAGGCATCCAAACCCCAAGGATCCTGACCTGCATCAGACGCAAGATTGAGATCGAACGAAACATTTAGATCAAATAAACCCGGATTGTTATTTTGATGACTCCCCTGATTCGACTCGCTAGCCGAGTCACTACCGAAAAAGTTTCCGTCACCCCAAAACGACATTGATAACGTAATATAATTTGAATACAGAGAAATATAGAAAAAACGAATAGAAGCTGAATGAAAATGAATAAGATTAGTGTAATTTATATAGACATTTTTACGGAATATTACATCGTTTCAAATGATTAATACGCGAATCGAGGAATCTAACGTCGAATCAAATAACTCGCACGAATATCGAGGAATATAACGTCTAATCGCATGACTGGCACGAGAATCGAGGAATATAACATCGAATCGAAGAATCTTACATCTAGTCAGACGGTTAAAATTAAAAAAAAAATACGACATTCGAAATATACGTGCCGTATAACCTTATACGACCCGTATAAATGTGTCGTATACATTATATACGACCAGACAAAAATTTTATTTTCACATGGTGTATACGGGCCGTATAAGATTATACCGTCCGTATATATCATGTGAGAATAAGATTTTACTATATGGGATTATTAGGTGAGAATAACCATATTGGATTATTACTTCCGAAATCAAAATAACACGTGTACAGGTACTACGCAACCTATAGAGACAGTTTCCAACTCCAATGCACTTTCAAGTTTCAATAACATCATCCCCGTATCTTTCAATTCGCATCATCCCCCCTAATCAAAGCCCTAATTTTTCAACTCATCTTCCACTTCTTCACAAATGTTATTGATCTTCAGGTACCTCTGCAATTTTACATTTCTGATAAATAATTATCCCTCTTTCTGTAATAATCTTTAGTTTGATGTTCTTCAAAATTGCTACATTGTAACATATACTTGTTTTAGTTCTTTAATCTGTGTTTTTGGGTTGTGGGTATGTTAAAGATTGAAGCTTTTTTTAGTTTTGATGTATGCTAGGGGTTCAAATATCTGATTATTTTGTGGTTTTTGTGATTTTTGTTCAGCTGTGAAGATGATGCTAGTTCCTAACTGAATTAGGGTTAGAAAGTGTTTGGTTTTGTTGAATGTTGTTCATATGGAAACCGTAAAAGGTTCGGAAACCGTCATCAAGGGTTTAGGGAAAGAGAAATGTGTTGAGTCTGTGTTTGCACCAGTTGTAGAAAGGGGGTGCATTGACCCGTGTAAAGTCAACGGTTTTGACCCGATTGATTCGATTAGTCGTGGAGGTGTTAATGTTAAAGGTATTTCACTTTTTGTTGAGTTAACCGGTGGAGTGACAAGTAAAACGGAGCGTGAAAGCGTACAAGATGTTGATCAAAACGAGTTTAGGGTCAATGTTAAATCGGAACGTGAAAGCGTATGCAATGTTGGTCAACACCAGTTTAGGGTCAATGTTAAACCGGAGCGTGAAAGCGTAATCGATGTTGGTCAACACGAGTTTAGTGTCAACGTGGGTGATCTTGTGTGGGCGGTAATCAGGAAACCGAACAAATCATCATGGTGGCCTGCCGTTGTTTGTGATGGTTCTGATGCACCAAAAGCTGCAAACGGGCCGACAAGAGAAGATGATTATTTACTTAGGTGTTTTGGTAACGGGAGTTATATTTGGTGCGCTGCATGTGAAGTGAAGCCGTTTGTCGGGTATTTCGACCAGTTACCTAGTCAAAGTACAGCGAAAAAGTTTCTTGACGCGATAGATAATGCTGTTGCTGAACTTGGTCACCGTGTGAAAACCGAGTTCACTTGTTCGTGTTTCCGCAAGATGAAAATAGAGAAAGCTGGTAACTTTGGTGATCTTTCAGTGACCCGATTTGAACCCGCGAAGTTTCTTGATTATATTAAAGATCTTGCGAAAGTTATTTCTGTTCCTAACAAGATTGATTATGTTGTCAAACAGAGTTGTTTATCTGCTTTTTATTGCTCATTAGGGCATCTCCAAATCCCGATGCATCAGCTCGAAATGACTCTTGGGAGTCCATCGGAGGTAAAAAACGAAGAGGAAAACAGGTATTTTTATTACGATTTTGAAAAATCTGAAAAAACGTTTGAGACGAGAGAAAGAAAAAAGAGTAGATTTCTTTTGTATCCAGGAGAATGCGGAATTGCAGGGTCGATGGTAAATGTTAATGAAGGAGTTGACTTTAGTTTGACTAATGGTCAAAGTCAACAAGTGAAGAAGCCACGGAAGAAGTGGACCAAAAAGAGTAAAGGGGTACAACTACAAGCGAACGTATGTTCATCAGAGGTGCTTTCGCAGCTTCGATTTGCCGGTCAAGACTGTCGTTTTCCATCCGAAAGTAAGAATTTTGATTTGGTTAAACGGTTTATATCCGGACTCAGAAAACGCACTTTCGTCAATGAGTTCAGTGAAATCCCCATTGAGATGCTAAATCACCCAAACTTACAAGAAACGGTACCCAAGAAGGTGAAAAGAAAGAAGGACGAATCCATCATTTCACCAACACTCGGAAACTATTTCAGTTATGATTCACTAATAAAAGCTTTCCAATCTCTTAATCTTGAAGCTCAATCATACTGCAAACTCGGGCCTAAAAGGCGAAAGAAAACCACAGAAAACACTACTTATACACCCACCTGGAATGCTAACATGAGCACATACCCTATTGTGAACGGACACATGGGGGGGTTATATCAAGCTCCTATATCTCACTTCACGAATGCATTCTGGTCAACCGCACCATGTTTTACTCAAAACCATTGTGAACCGCATGCGGGTCTTGGTCCAGCCGGGTCGGGTCACGTGCCTAAGAAAAGAGGGAGAAAGAAGAAAAACATAGACTCGCAGGCTAACCCTGGTTCAATCGTAATCCCGGTGGGTCATGTTCCATCTGGGTTGGGTCATGTGCCGAAAAAACGAGGGAGAAAGCGGAAAAACGTAGACTTGCAGGCTAACTCCGGTTCAACCGTAATCACGAATATGAATGATGGCACCGAGGAAAAAACAGAAAAAAAATTAAACGTAATAGAAGTCGGGGTACCGTGTGTCGATCTCAGTTATAAAAAAGTGCAGCAAGATAATGTAGAAGAAGTTAAAGGTACTGCCTTTCTGTTAAAGTTTTCACCGGATCATCCTTTACCGGCTAATAAAGATCTAAATTCGGTATTTTCAAAGTACGGAGCATTGGTCGAATCTGAAACGCAAGTATTGAACGAAAATCTTAGTGGTCAAGTCGTGTTTCGTGATTCTTCGAGTGCCGGAGGGGCATTTTGGGGCTTACAAAATGATAAACCGTTCGGGCCGGTTCTTGTTAATTACAAGATTCAGCATCTTTCCAGTGATGAATCAGTGGCTACGTTCAAGACTCCTATCCGGAGTCCATCTGGGCTCAAACCGATGAATTCGCAACCTCTCATCGGTTCAACCATGACACTGAATTTAAACACGAACTCAACTGAAATTCAAACAGTTAAAAGAAGTAAAACGATTGAAGAAGTTACAGGTACAGCCCTTCTTTTAAAATTCTCCCCAAATCGCCCTTTACCGAGTTTTCAAGACTTAAATTCGACATTTTGTAAATACGGGGAGTTGAACGAATTTGAGACACATGTTTCGGGTCATGACTTCACGGGTCAAGTTGTGTTTGTGAACGCATCTACTGCTGGAGACGCGATTCAGAGACTGGAAAAGGACCAACCTTTCGGGCCAGCCCTAATGAGTTATCGGGTTGATCATTTATATAGTGTTCAATCTGCTATACGCGTTAAAAGCCCGGTAACCATTCCTTTGGAGTTGAACCCCTGTCAAGATCTTGAGGGTACAAAAAAGAATCGGGTTGATCATTTATATAGTGTTCAAACTGCGATACGCGTTAAAAGCCCAGTAAGCGTTCCTTTGGAGTTGAAACCTTGTCAAGGTCTTGTGGGTATAAAAAAGAATCTTGAAATGATGAAGTCAATGTTGGAGATAAATGGGGATAGTTTGTCACCAGAGATGAGAGGGAAATTGGAGAGTGAGATTAAAGGGTTGATGAACAAAGTGAATGTTATGGATGGTTGTTCTTCTTCTTCTTCTTGTATATGATTGGTGGATGGTGGGTGTTGTGGGATAAGGATTTTGGAATGTGGGCCCCTTTTCTTGTGTTTTTGCCTCTCTTTTTGGTTGTTTATGGTGTAAGTTAAAACCTAACAACCTTATTTTGTAGTACATTGAGGGGGGGGGGGGGGGGGGGGGGGGGGGGGGGGGGGGATGTTTTAGGCAGTTATGTATGTATGTTAAGTGCTTTTAGAAATATGATTGTGGGAATCATCATCAATTAAAAAGACTTTTTTCATGATTCTGGAATTTTATTTTTTACATTTATGATTTCAGTTTGAGTAAAGCTAAAGATATATTTATAAGTGAGCTATGCTAAATTGATTTGTTTTATTGTATTTCGAGAAAAAGAAATATAGAAGTGATTTGTATTCTACTTAATTCACATGGTATGCCACTTGTGGTATAACGCATCCGGGCGGTTAGGTTATTGCCTCAAGAATAACCTCACAACGACTGAGACGAGGTGTGTACACAATGTGCTTTGTCGAAATAATTGCATTTGAATGTAATATTCAAGACCTGGCTCACAATTTTAGTAGTAATGGGAATGCACCTTAGACTGACTATGTGTTGTGGGTTTGGAAGAAGGGGCTTTAAGATGAAAAAATTGTTGCCATGACATCACGTAACGCCACACTATTGAGCGATAATAATCCACAGTAGCACCTTATGCTTTTTTAAAACACATTTCACCGCAAATACTACATTAACATCACAAAGTTACAACATCAATATCATAAAGCTTTGTGATGTACCAAGAGTATATACAAATCATCTGAAAACAACCCTGATTTTATGATAGTAACTAAAATTAGAAGAAATCACCCCAAAAAGTAAATCAACAAGAGAACCAGTGAAAGTAGACAATTGAAAAAAAAAAAAAAAAAAAAAAAAAAAACCACTCTTGTTCATTGCTAACCCCATTTTCACCTAGCCAACACTATTTTGACCCACAGCTATTCTTCCAACCATCAAGAAACATTTAAAACTCAAAATCAACAGTCTTAAAACATCACTCCATTACAGCAACACCACCAGCAGCTTTAATCTTCTCTATTATCTCATTAGCCTCTTCTTTAGTAACACCTTGTTTAACCAAAACAGGAGCTTTTTCCACCATTTCTTTAGCTTCCTTTAATCCAAGACTTGTAAACGCGCGTACCTCTTTAATCACCTTAATTTTAGTACCCGCGTCGAACTTCTCTAACTTAACATCAAACACTGTTTTCTCAACCTTTTCTTCGGTCTTGGCTGACCCGCCTTGCGCACCACCCAAGTCAACCCCTTCAACCGAAACTGATTGCATCAACGGGTGCATTAATCTCTCTCTGAGCGTGGGACCTATTTGCAAACGCTCTTCAGGGAGTAGGGCTGCGATTTTTTCAGCAAGTTGGATGATTTTATCGGAAGGTGGTGGTCTCGGGCCGTATGGATCATAGGATGAGGGTAGTTTGTACTTTTTGGGCTTGGGTTTGGGGTCTGCGGGAACAAAATCGGGTTGGAAAAAACGAGATTGTAGAAACCCTGTTATGTTACATTGAGTGGTCCGGGTACGAATGGATCTTAGAAGTGTTAAAGATTTCATGGTTAGGTTGGTTTTAGTGTGAGAGAAAATGTTTTTATTGTAATATGCAATGATCTAAGAAAAATGCTTCTCCAATTCTGAAATGAACCTTAACTGCATTACAGTTCTTACACCTGAAAAGGACACACATTATACATGTTTTATCTGGTATTAGTGAGGAATCTGGAGCTACAAGCAAACAGACAACTTTATAGTGTAATAGAGGAGCAACATTTTTTTGTTGTCTTTCTTCTATAGATCAAAGCACAGCATGCAAAAGCTATGCATATTAATCAAGTACACAACTAGAAGACTAATCACAGAAGCTGCATAATGTAAGTGACCTTGGTTAAAAAAGGCGCACCTGATGTGTGACGTGCACGAGGCGATCAGGAAAGCGCCCGAGAGCCTTGAGGCAGGGCCTCATGTATTTTGGTTCAAAATTGGTCAAACTTAAGGTTTGTAAGAAACTGATATGTAAAAACAACCAAAGGGATGAAAAAAATATGAAAGGTTTGCCTGATAAAAAGGTTGATATGTAAAACATTCGAGAGAGGCATAGCTTCTAACTGTAAATAAAGCTTATTTGGTTGTACATAGAGCAAGTGCGCGCCTCGGCTCTTCGGACCTAAGCACCTCGGAGTGCCGAGCGCCTTTCTACACCAAGTAACATACCATCCAAACACATCATCTTACATGGGCATGATTTGCTCATAATTAAGACAGTTTTTCTTGCATCTCAAGTTTTATGCCACATCTTCATCTAAAACGTTTACAACATTTGATTACCTCATTTCCGTTCTTTGGCAAGGTATAAACAGGTTAACAAGTTTACATTGGGAATGCTTTCATTGCCAATAGACTACTCCATCAGTTCATATATGCTTGAAGAAAATAAACTACCGTTTATAAGATCACACCCTATAACAATTCGACTACAAATTTGACAAGGATTTGCTACAAACCAAGCACCATATCTTAAATTAATGTATACTTATAAGAACACATTTACTTGTAACTATTCTGTTAAAGATTCAAACTTCACATATCGAGTTCACACATCATTCTTTAATCTATTTCGTCAACTAATAAAAAATGACACCAAAACCCCGAGCAACAAATGAGTATGAGACATTACATCGAGCATACGCAATGCATCTCAAACCACAAATATTCATCCCCATCTTATATGCATATACTAAAACATACAGATATCGAAAACGATGTTGATGAACAGAAGGCGGGAAAATCAAATTCACTGATAAAGTTACAATAACACAACCATACACTAATCTACATTTCACTATAAAGTATATTGCTTTTAACGTCATACCCATCTAACAAATTCTACTGAGACATTTTATCGAACACATGGAGCGCGTCTCAAATGACCCAACACATAAAAAAGATTCAATCCCACATCACAGAATTCATGCTTATATCTATAAAAATACATAATAAAACCACAATGTATCGAAAAACACAAACTTTATTAAGAATTAAATTGACACGTTAACTTGTAACACAAGAGGTTGTTATATCGATAAAAATAAATATATAAACGAATTGAAATAGTAACAAATGTAGCAGGGGATTAAAGTTAAACCATTCTACAAACCATGATTCTGAGAACTTTGAAGTTTGGAGGAGTCGCTGCCAAAGAATTTAGAATGAGTGATCGACCTTGAAAAACCTATATATTTGCCATTTGGCTCTTAATTACTACTATGGTATTTGTAGTTTTATACTTTGACATTTTTTACCATCATGTTTTTGAGATAAATTACACTAGTAGTAAGACCCGTGTGAACACACGGGTAAGTTTAATAACGATCGAAATCAAATACTAAAAAACAGATTATAAATATATCATTTAAATTGTTTGTATATAGTTAGTTACATATGATTATAAAACAACGTTAAAAACAGTATGTGTTAGTATTATAAGTATAATGTGCAAAGTTTTTGTCTATATCTATATGTAAAATATGATGTGAAATTATTTAATGAGTTCACATTCGTATTATACTTATGAATTGACAACAACATCAGGCATAAGTCATAAGTGAAGCTACAAAACATTCAGAAACAAAGGTCTTCTGTCTCTGTTTCAAGCCAATAATTGACCTTGAAACCGTATCTGCAAGCGGCGCTGAATTTCTTGGTCTCAATACCCAACCTACCTGAAATTGACAATGACTATCCCGTAAGTTTCAAAACCGCATTGAAAAATCATATATAACAACCTAAGTTTCGAGATGTTTTAAGGAAAACCGTTACCTGAGATGTAAACGGAAAGAATGTGATGGCTCAATGATGATTGCTGCCATTAGGTGCACTGAGACCTAATGGAAAGAATTTAATGGCTTAAGTATAATTATAAGCTTATTAACGAATGAGACCATATTAATTTAAAATTTAACCTTATGATAACCAAAAGGCAATCTTTGTATAGTCTGAAACATAAGTCATCCTTGAACTTGGGTCATCGGCCAAATCAAATACTAAAAAACAGATTATATCCCTGCATGAAAAACAAAATGGATAAATTTAGGGAAAATGGGTTTGAAAGATGATAACCCTGTTGGAATTATATGTACGGGTTCGATAAATCAACGCTGCTGACCGAGCTATGACCCGTAAGAGTTACACCTTGGGCAACGAATATTAAATCCACTTAACTTAGTTAACTGGTGATCACGAACAATTAACGGAACGAAATATATAAGTATCTAGAATAATTATATATCCATGAGAAATGGAGTTTATTATTTATACGGGTTATAAATAATATATCGTTTAATTACTTATTTAATTAAACCTTGTTTTCGGGTTTCGTATCGCGTCTGGGCTTGAACTTATTATATTGGGCTTCAGGGCCTAAGATATAATTAGGGTAGTTAACCTAATTTATATCAATATATATATAATTTTGAATCATATTCTTTTGAATATGAAGTTTTCTGCCGCAAGCACAAAAGGAATTCCCCTTTTGCTTTGTGATACAATTATAAAGAAAGGAACAGCCACCAATTTCCCAAGAATCGGTGCCGCCCTTTTTGCTATCATCTTACGATAGTTGACCGGCAAAGCCAAAGCCGTCGCCGCCGCTCGGTTTGTGTTTGTGTCTAGCACCCGTTCGTTGTACCTCGGTGTCTCACACGGTTAATCTTTAACCACTAAGGTATATTAAATCTCATCAGTAGATTAATAATATTGCTAATCGTATTTGCATATTTGTAACCATGATCCTGTTCGGTTCACTTTCGGTGTCGATTTTTATATTTATTCCGCTGCGTGTTTTATTAATTATATATTTAGTTAATAAAATATATCAAACCTGTTTTGATAAAAAGTAAATTTGACACCACTGAACCCAACAGTGGTATCAGAGCCATGCTTACAACATGCAAACCGGAACCGGTCCTTTTAACTGGTTATAGATCTCAAACTTTAACTTGTTTAAAGTTTCAGATCTAAATATTTCTTAAGCAAAAAGTTATTTGGTCAAAAGTTTTATTTGACCAAAAGATTGCTCACTTCAATATGATTGTGTTGAATATGTAAATCTGGCCGACCTTGTACTTGTATTTTTGTTATTGTTTTGTTTTATGGTTTTGGCCCACTTTGTGGCTCAAAGTTGTAATAGATTAGGGTTTCAATTCTTGTTATATTTTTATATTATAATATAAAGTTGAAGACCCGAAGACAAAACTGAAGACATTACAGGAATCAAGGAGGTGCTAAAGACAACTAGATGCACTAGGTCCATCCTTGTGGTTGTTTGTTACCCCGTGACCCAGTTTGGTATTGCTATTTGGCTCTAGCAAGATCAAACAAAATGGCCTAAAGATTTACATATTTATTTTTGCTATTATGGTTGCTTTTATCATATAAGGTGTTATATAACATACCAACCTAATACCAAACTTTTAAAATGTGTTTAAATTGATTTTTACAACTTGTAAATATTTGTGATAAAACAAATAGTTTATTTTAAAATAAATAATAACCATTAGAGTTTTTGAAATTTAACAAGTTTTAACCTTCTAAAACTCATAACTTAGTAGTTTTAAAACTTTTAACTTTTAAATGGTTATACAAGTCGCGACAAACTTAGTTTTAATAGGTTATTTAAAATTAAGTGTCCAGAGAGATGAAAGGCTTCATCAAGATGTCACGACTAAATATATACTAAAATTGGCTTTTACAACCCTATTTGGTAAATATTAAATTAACCCATAATTAAAATCAATAGTCTATGCCATCCTATCACAAGCTACACTTGGAACATAAAAGCGAACCATCAGTGTTTGGAGCCACAGCACCACACTTGATGTCTAGCATATCCTTCCAAGGTGCAAGGGTTTCGTTGACACATCTGACCCTTCCACACGTACCTCTTTTAGGATGACTATTACTTTTTCTTTTCTCACCACATGCTCCAGCTGTCTCGAAAGTAGAAAGTCGGCATAGATGAGGCTAAACGTATCAATGCATAGACAAGAATTGTCTTAGCGGCCTCATACTCGAGAGTTGTGCAATTCTCACAATTGACACTCGTTGTCAGTCTGCCTAGTCACTTACTAAAGTGCATGCCATAGCTGCCTTTACTACTGACATAACCAGATTCTCATTCCTTGTTCTTAATTACTGTAATGTGTCATTAATTAAATAAGGAAATATACATCAAAAATACTAATTAAAATCTCTTTGCTTATGTAACAGATGTCTAATGAAAACAACTCCTTCGTTCTCAAGTCTATACTTGAAAAGGAAAAACTGAATAACACCAACTTTCTCGAATGGCACCGCAATCTGAGAATAGTTCTCAAGATGGCGAAAAAGCTATATATCTTAGATGGCCCAGTCCCTACCGAGCCTGAAAGTAACACTACTACTGCTCGTAAGGCACTGGAAAAGCATAACAAGGATGCCATTGAGGTAGCCTGCCTTATGCAAGCCACCATGTCTCCTGAACTTCAGAAGAACATGGAAGATAAAGATGCTTATGACATGATCCAGCAACTGAAAGGCATGTTTCAGAAACAAGCCCGACAGGAGCGATATGACACCATGAAGCAGCTCATAAGCTGTAAAATGCAAGAAGGATCGTGTGTCAGTACTCATGTGCTTAAGATGAAAGGGTACATTGATCAGATGAACAAACTTGGTTATCCCCTGCAAGATGAAATGGCAGCGGACTTTATCTTGAACTCCCTCCCTAGCTCATATGACCAGTTTATTATGAACTATAATATGAATGCTTGGGTGAAGACTGTGCCTGAGCTACATGGTATGCTCAAAACGGCCGAGATGAACATTCCACATAAAACCAACCAAGTTCTGATGGTCAAGTCTGGTGGTGTTAAGAAGCCTAATAACAAGAAAAAGGCTCATTATAGCAAAGGCAAGAAAATGACTGTTGTTGCTACCAAACCTGCCACCAACAACAAGCAGGTTCCTAAACCACCCCCTCCCCAGGAGCGTCAGTGCTTTGAATGCAACCAAATAGGGCACTGGAAAAGGAACTGCCCTCAGTATCTAGCCAAGCTGAAGGCGAACAAGGCCAATAACGTTGGCACTTCTTCAGGTATTCTCATTTATGTTATTGAGCTTTTTACTGTCTCTAGCAACACATGGGTATTTGATACCGGGTGTGGTTACCACATCACTAATGTTTTGCAGGAGCCTAAAAAGTGGAGGAAGCTGAAACAAGGCGACATGGAACTCATTGTTGGTGATGGGAAAAGAGTGCCCGTTCTTGCAACTGGCACATTTCATTTTTCATGTCCTTCTGGCCTTGTAGTTAATTTAAACAATTGTTTGTTTGCACCTGGTATAACCAGAAACATTATTTCGGTTTCCCTTTTGTTTGAACAAGGTTTCAAGTACGTTTTTAATGGTATTTCTATTTCTGCCTACTTGAATGATGTCTTTTATTTTGAGGCTAAACCTCGAAATGGTATCTATGAGATTGATGTGCAAACATGCAATAACATATATCATCTTTCTAAGCGTAACAAAGATGGTATTAATGAAACCTTTCTATGGCATTGTAGACTTGGCCACATAAGTAAGGCACGCATAAAATGGCTCCAATCCGAGGGGATTCTTGAATCCACTAGACAAGACTCCTTTAATGATTGTGAATCTTGCTTACCTGGCAAACTCACAAAGCATCCCTTCACTGGTGTTGGTGAACGAGCCAATGGTCTGCTAGGACTCATTCACACTGATGTATGTGGCCCTTTCAGAACCATGACAAGAAACCATGAAAGATACTTCGTTACTTTCATCGACGATTATAGTCGATATGCTTATGTCTATCTTATGAAGCATTAGCATGAAATTTTTGAAAAGTTCAAAGAGTTTCAAAACGAAGTAGTAAACCAACTTACTAGAAAGATAAAAATACTTCGATCAGATCAAGGTGGCGAATACCTCAGCTTAGAGTTCCTCAATCATCTCAAAGAGTGTGGAATAATTTCAGAACCCACTCCACCTGGCACACCCCAACTTAATGGCGTGAGCGAGAGGAGAAATCGAACCTTACTTAATATGGTTCGATCGATGATGTGTAGAACTAACTTGCCTCACTCCTTTTGGGGTCATGCTCTTATGATTGCCGTCCGCATTGTCAATATGGCTCCGACTAAAAAGGTAAACAAAACCCCATATGAGATATGGCATGGGCGTAAACCCAATTTGGAATACCTAAAAGTATGGGGATGTGATGCATACATCACAAGTGATGCTGATGATAAGCTCGATCCTCGAGGCGAAAGGTTGTTTTCGTCGGATACTATAAAAGAAGCGGATATTATTTCTACCATCCTGATGCAAATGTTATTTCCATCAAAAGGAATGGGCGTTTTCTCGAGGAAGAACTTCTTAATCGAGGAACTGGAAATAATGTGTTTGATCTTGAAGAAATTCGAGAACCAACTACAACCGCTGATGAAGTCGGAACGTCTGAACAACAAGAAATTGTTGCTGATGAATCAGACATGAACACAGGCGTTCACAGAAGTAGAAGGACTCGTAAAGAACCTGACAGATACCTTTGGCATCTCGAAGGTGCTGAAGTCTTGGTAGTAGATGAGTCTAATGACGAACCTACTAACTACAAATCTGCTATCTCAGATCCTGAATCTGCGAAATGGCTGGAAGCCATGAACACTGAGATGCAATCTATGCGTGATAATCAAGTCTGGGACTTGGTTGAGCTACCCCCCGAATCTCGGGAAGTAGGGAGCAAATGGGTTTTCAAGAGAAAAACCGATATGCATGGAAATGTACACACCTTTAAAGCACGCCTAGTTGCAAAGGGTTTCACTCAAACTCAGGGTATTGACTATGATGAAACTTTCTCGCCCGTTGCTATGATCAAATCGATTAGGATATTGCTTGCCATAGCCGCGTACTATGACTACGAGATATGGCAAATGGATGTCAAAACCGCTTTTCTTAATGGGCATCTCTTTGAAGATGTCTATATGGTTCAGCCAGACGGTTTTGTTGATCCAAAATATCCTAATAGGGTGTGCAAGCTGAATAAGTCCATTTATGGACTCAAGCAGGCGTCTCGTAGCTGGAATCTTCGTTTTGACCAAAAGATCAAAGAGTTTGGTTTTGTCAAAAATGAAGATGAGCCTTGTGTTTGCAGAAAGGCTAGTGGGAGCACTATATCATTCCTCATCCTGTATGTGGATGATATACTGATCATTGGAAACGGCGTCCCTATGCTTAACGAAGTTAAACACTATTTGGGAACTTGTTTCGCAATGAAAGATCTTGGAGAAGCAGCTTATATTCTAGGAATCAAGATCTTTAGGGATAGATCTAAGCGACTTCTTGGGCTAAGTCAAAGTACATACATAGACAAAATGATGACACGCTTTAAGATGGAAAACTCCAAGAAAGGATGTGTTCCTATGATTAAAGGAACTGTGTTGAACAAATCGCAATCTCCTTCAACGGACATTGAAATTAAGCAAATGGAAGGAGTTCCATATGCTTCAGCGATTGGCTCTATCATCTATGCTATGTTATGTACTAGACCTGACGTCTTGCATGCTTTAAGCATGACTAGTCGTTATCAGCAAGCTCCTGGCATCGCCCATTGGACTGCTGTCAAGAACATTCTGAAGTCTCTGAGAAGAACTAAAGATATGTTCTTAGTATATGGAGGAGTAGAAGAAGAGCTCACTGTAAGATGTTACACTGATGCTAGTTTTCAAACTGACCGAGATGATTCTCGCTCACAATCAGATTTCGTATTCACTCTAAATGGAGGAGCTATCTCATGGAAGATCTCCAAGCAGAGTGTGGTGGTGGATTCAACCACCGAATCTGAATATATAGCCGCATCAGATGCTGCAAAGGAGGCTGCTTGGATGAAGAAATTCATAACCGACCTCGATGTGGTTCCAAGCATTAAGAAACCCATCGAGATATTCTATGATAACACAGGTGCTATTGCTCAAGCCAAAGAGCCCAGGTCTCATCACAAGGCCAAGCACATTCTAAGAAAGTTCCACTATATACGGGAAATTGTGGAACGTGGAGACATCGTGATAAGCAAAGTGGACACAGATCAAAACCTAGCAGACCCGTTTACTAAGCCCATGACTCAGGACAAACATGATCAGCACATGGGTGCTATCGGGCTTAGATTAGCTAGCAGTATGTTTTGATTTAGTATTTGGATGCACGAACTTATAACAATTGTACTTTTGAATTCATTGTTGATTTACTAGTTAAATGCAATTCTGAATCTTATAACTGTGTTCAATTTTAATACGTTTAATCCATGAATCTTGCATTCTAAACTATCCGTAGTCGGTCAGACTCGTGGGAATGATTCTGAATTAAGACTACTCTGACTTTGGACTCAAGGAGTTGAATTCCAAATTCACATACCTCATTGAGAATGACGTTGGATGTAACTCGCATCAAATCATCTTCAAGGATCTTAGTCATAAGATGCTTTGATATTGGTATACTCATTTAGTATCCTTTGACCTGAGATACATATCAGAACTTCCGTTTACCATGGACTATTCTCTGATTACTGTCAACCGCTATCGCATAACTGTCAGTCATAAAGGCTTTAATTAAGAATAGTTCTGAAGTTCAGTGGGAGTTGTATGTAGTCGATATGGGATTCTGTACTCTTACATGATATGTAACAGTTAGACATTGTGGCGCCCTCATTGATTCAAACTGGTGAAGTGTAAGGCCTTGTTGGTGCATGCGTCTGTCGACTTCGTCTTGTATCGAGTCTTGTATTGTATTAGATAGATTAGGGCACACAAAACGAGAATGTGTGTTTATAGGTAATTTCGCTTGAAATGACACAGTGTCATTTCAAACGAAATCAAGTGGTTAATTCTGTTTGAAATCAGATGTTGATTTCGTTTGTGCCATTTCAAGCGGAATTAGATTCCGCTTGGGCAGTTTCAAGCGGAATTACACCTCCTATAAATAGATGTCACCTGATTTCGTTTAAGAGAGTTCTGGAATTCCGGTTTGAGAGCCGAATTACTGACGAAGTGTCTACTCGCTGTAAATCTTTGTCAAATCAATCAAAACACAGTTTAAAGTGAATATCTAGCTGAATTGTGTCACACCCCGACCACGTAGAACATACAAAATGTGGCGGAAATATCGGGGAGTGTTGTAACAGAATTAATTGTTTCAAATCCATGGCAATTGAAGTTTCGTTTTATTGATTAAAAGTGTTACAATGTCTTAATAAACAAATAAATACAACATAATTAACTAGTCTTGCATCTTTTATTGTCACTAAAGCCCAAGTCTGTCTATGTGTAACTTGATCATCTTATGCAACAGCTCCTGAAAAACACATGTGAAAATAGGTACGTCAGCATAAAAATGCCTGTGAGATACATAGGTTTTGTGAAAATAAGATTCATGACTTATGTTTGAGAAAATGTTTAGTCATGAACCTTGTTATTTGCTTTGTCTTTTAAATCATTTGAAAAACGATAAGATCAGATGATAAGTATAAATAAATGTAAGGTTAAATGAATAACCAAGTAAAATGTGTTTGCATAAGATGAGTTGTTTATAAATCAATGTCTTGTGAAAAGTATGTTATTTGTATGAAATGTTCTATGTCTCAAACTGAAATGATTCAAATAACGTTACGACATGTAATACCATACAAACACTTATATATAGGAAGTACCAGCGGCGTATCCACCATGCTTGTATCATATTACACACGCATCGTTACTTAATCACTTAATCAAACCAAATCAAACAATGTAAAATGTTCATGTCAAGATGTAAATCATGTCAAAATGTCTATGTCAAATATCCATGTCAAATGTCTATGTCAAATATCCATGTCAAATGTCTATGTCAAATATCCATGTCAAATGTCTATGTCAAATATCCATGTCAAATGTCTATGTCAAATATCCCTGTCAAATGTCTATGTCAAAATGTCATGTATGGCAAGTGAAAGGTCTCAACTAAACCATATGCACAAAAACAAAGTATTGAAGTAAAACTTGGTTTAAATCAAAGCTATGTTTTGTGTAAATGCATGCAAATATTTAATATGAACATTTATGCGGTATTGTGAATATGCATACATCCAAGCCTGGCGACTGTGGTGATAAACCCTTTAAACAAATTAAAGGTCTATCTGTCTTATATCAACGAATTCGGTCATTCCTTTCATCCCCTTTCCCTGGGACGTCCGGAACGGGAGTTGTCAATTCCTATGGTACCACTACCTACTAACGAACGGCATGATCGGTGTTAATGAATGTATTGTCCCATGTAAACAAACCAAATGTCATACCAAAATGTAAGCATGTGATGAAAAACAATGTACTAAGTATGCACGCAATGGACATAAATAGCATAAAATGTAAATGTAAAACGATGTACTAAGTATGAACGCAATGGACATACATAGCATAAAATGTAATGAAATCATGTACTATAATGTACTAACGAACATAGCAGTATATGATGTTAAAACAGGAAAGCATGAAAGTAACAAGTAGGCACATGTGTTCCACCCCAAAACAGTTTGGAAAACAGTAAAAGAGGGGTCTATGTACTCACTTGAGATTGCTCAGTAGTCCTTGAGTAACAACTAAACAATGCTAGAGATCGCGGATATCAAACGGCACCTAATATAGGTAGCTATATTAATAAACCGGACCTAAATCGGAAGATCGGGTAGCATGAGGGTTTGTAAACCAAACGAGTGTAGAGACTCGTGTCATTTGGTTTAACAAAGCCTACATACTAAATGAAACTTAACCTAATTGTATACGACCCATTACGACCCGTTTTGGAAGCTTATGCTACTTTAACGCGTCGTGCGCGTGAAACGCGTTCGGACCGCCTAACTAGTCCTATGACAAGTGTTATATGCCTAAACATGTTACATAATCAGTTATGTGACAAAAGTTTAGGTTACATATGCTTAATTACCAATTATACATGAAAAGGGTATTCTGGTAATTTACCTAAGGCATATAAACTACCTATCATACAACTACTTAAACGATGTGACCATAGGGTATAACCTCGGAAGGTTATTCCCTACCTACTATGGTCACCTAATGTATTTGGTCGGATCCTAATGATCGACCAAACTGGGTCGGGTTCGAGGTATAAGCGATTTATTAGATCGCTTACCCTACGACCCTAGACAACGTGGTAATCAGTAGGCATAGTCCCAAGGGACTATGACCATCGTGATTACAATCACGTTGCGAAGTTCTAACGAACTTCGCATTGACCATTACTGGTCAACGCTGAAAGTCAAACAAAGTTTGACTTTCTGACTCGAAAAGCAGTAAAAATAAGGAAAAGAACGAAAGAATACTTACGAAGGGTCCCCGAATGCTAATCTAGATCAATATAGTTCAGGTATGAAACAAAGTTTCAACTTAGAACACAACTAATCAGATTCTAGTGCCTTAAAACAATGAAAGGCATGGGGTATATATAGTTTTCGGTCCACCGTTGAGATCGTTTCTTGGAAAAGGGGAAATGATCTCGTCGGAACACTTGTTGAAAGGTTATGGAGCCACATATGCTCCTAATCTTTGTGACTAAGTAACTTAAAACATGTGGTTAAGGATCAATTGGCTGCAACTTGTGTTTAAAACATTGAATCTGGTCCAGATCACTCACTCGCGTAGCGCGACGGGTAGAGCCTTAGGGCTCGCGCTACGCGACTGCCTCCCAGTTCCAGAATTGTTTCAAACTTGGCAGAAATGGTCCCTGCACGTGTTTAAGCCCTTTTTCGATGCGTTTGAACCCCGTTAACCTCATTTCAAGGCTCTAAAATGAAGTTAAAGTATAGGGAACTCAAAACATACTCAAAAATATGCCGGATGATGGTTCGTTTGGTCGTACGAACGCGATGTTCGCTTAATTACGACGGAATGCGCATAAGCGCGAAAAACGATCCAAATGATGCGACGAATGGATTTTTCTTAAGGCGAACACTAAAATATAATGTAGTCATGTTTACATAAATTTTTGGATGTCCAGATGTATTCAGAACGTAAGTTATGCGCGAAAATGCAAACTTGTGCACTTTTTTGACACTTTTAGTCCCTGAATGACCCAAAAGTTTATTTTAGCATACCGAACCCCTCAAAGCCTATTTCTAAGCTATGTAAAGGATATTTATGGTATGTTTAACTTATGGTCATGTTCCGGAATGTCTGTTACAGTTCAAATTGGCATACTTTCGCAGTTTGTCAACTTTAGTCCCTGTAAGCGATTTAACTTTGATTTCACCACACCAAACCTTCCAAAACTTATATCTAAGTTATGTATAGGTTATTTAAGGTATGTTAAGCCTATTTCACTATTCCGGAGTGTTCGTTGCATTAAACTGGTTATATTTACGCATTAGTGTGCGTATAACCTTCCAGAAAGCGATTTAGAGCTTGAAATCGAACATGAGTCGATATGTGCAAAAGATACACATATTTATACAAGTCCAAAGTATGAAATACATTATTTCATTAGTTTGGCATTTGTTTGATGGCCGTGGAGGCACAGGTGTTACAAATTGAACTTGATACATTTGTTTCCGCCTTTCGTATCGAGCAAAAACTCTTCTGATCGACTCGTTCGGGTCACAAAACGATCCTACAAGTGGTATCAGAGCTCAGGAAGAAGAGTTCTTACAAAGGAGGTGTTAGTGATACATTCGTTCCGTTTGAAACCAGCTATTCCGCTCCAACGTGTGATTCCGTTTGAACATTTCACACGAAATTAGTGATTTCGTTTGAAAGGGTGTTAGTTCACACAGAATTAGGTATTTCATTTGATAGTGTTGATTCCGTTTGAAAAGAGTATTTCACTTGAAAGTGTGATTCCGTGTGAAGTTGGTTATTTCGTTTGAACCGGGTAATCTCGTTTGAAAAAGGGATTCCGCTTGAGAAGTAATTTCGTTTGAACAAACTGTTTGTGAAATTTTTGAAAAACCGTAACATGGAAGAGGAATTCTATAACGCATTTGCTACTACCCCGACCATTCTGGTATCTGTTACTCAGAACTTGAACATGGAAATTGAAACGGGAACTATGCAAAAACCGCCAAAGCTCATGAACATCGAGGAATACAAAGGATGGCAGGAACGTTTTGAGAATTGGGTACAAGCCAATTATCTGGATGCTTGGGAATGTGTTGAGACGAAATACATTAGACCAACGAATGATGAAGAAGAAGTGATTGCTATCAAAGATCTTACTGCTGAGGAAAAGAAGAAATATAAAAATGAAAAGATGATGATCAGTTTACTGCAACAGGCTGTTAAAGAAGATATCTTGGTCTTATTGCAACACAATGGGAGTGCATATTCGATTTGGAAAGCGTTAAAATCAAAATTTGTTGGAAGTAGTGAGATGATTAAAAACAAGAAATTGCTTTTGAAAAAGGAGTTTGATTTGTTTCGAGGCTTAAAAACTGAATCCACAAAGCAGATTATTGAAAGATACTGTAATCTTCTGATGAACATGAAGAGAGTAAGCATCACAAAAGACAATGAAGAGTTGATTGAAAAGCCGGCTAATGCTTTGCCACATGAAACATGGGGCACGTACTTGATGATGTTGAGGAACAAGAAAGGGTTTAACACGCTAACATTGAGTAAGTTCATTGAGAAGTTGGAAGCTCAAGAGATGGAGCAACGGAAGATCATCAGAATGAAGGACTTTGATGGTGAACAAGATATTGTTCTTTATTACAAAGGAGGTGTTAGTGATAAAACCAATATGTCACCGAAGATCAAAACTGCATTCAATGCTAAAGATTCATCTGGAGGGTCATCTAAAGGGTCAAACAGCAAAACTGAATTTTCTTCATATCCATCATATGATCCAAAATTTTCAACAACTAAGAATGGGAAGAAGTTACAGTGCAACATGGTTTTAGATCTTGAAAATGGTCAAAATTACACTGAAGAGGTTGCAAAAAGTCACATGTCTTTGTTAGTGACTGTGTTAGAGTCTTATGAGAGCTTAGTGGCAGGTCGGATCGGGAATCCAATGTTGACAAAAGAGGATTACGATCAGATCGATGCTGAAGAGATGGAATTAATGGACATAAAGTGGTGTTTAGCAAGTATGTGCGGAGAGCTGAGAAATTTAAACAGATCACAGGAAGAGATGATTTCCGTAATGCTAATGTTTCTACTTTAGGTTTTGATAAATCTAAAGTTACTTGTTTTCGTTGCAGGGAAAAAGGACACTTCAAGAGAGAGTGCACAAACCGCGAAGCAAGTGGAGCTCAAAATCCGTTCAACAACAATGATTACTATCGAAAAGCAATTTATCACCAAGTTTCTCAACAACCACAAACTGCTCATGCCAGAAGGGAAATTGAAGAACCATCAAAAAGAGCTTGTATGGTTTATCAGGGTGATAAAGAAAAGGCTTTTAGTTGGGACAAATATGTTTCAGCTGATAGCAAAGCTTGTTTGATAAATCAAGACGATGAAAAATTACCAGAAGGGTTTAGCTGGGAGAATTTTAGTTGGGGATAATTATTGTCCTGATAAAGAAATGTTAAAGTCCAAAGCTTTTGTTGCTCGAATTGAAGAAGATAGTGATAATGATGATGATTATTATGCAAAAAGAATGAAGGAGCACTTAAAAATGCTTGAGGAAAGTGACAGTGATGATGAAAAAGCTAAAAAGAAAAAGAAGAAAGTTAAAACACCAGTTAGCAGTGATGATGAAGAAGTTCAGGAGGTAAAGAGAAAGGTAAAAGAAGTTCCAGTTTTCAAAATCAATGAAGAAGGTGATGCAAGAAAAATTTCGATGAATTGTGAAAGTTGTGAGATCATGAAGAAGAAAAACAGTGAATTGATTAACAACATGAATAGGCTGAAAGAATCATATGATGTTTTGAACAAAGCCATGAATCAATACAATGAGTCCAGCAGTAAACAAGCAACAACAATGAAAACACTTCATGGAGCTTTCATGACGAAGCATAAAGTTGTTAACAATTATATTGAGAAGTGTGCTGTTCTGGAACAGAAATTGGAAACTCAAAGAATTGAAACAAAAAGAGTTAATATGTTGTTAAAAAGTTACTCATGTACTTCTTATGTCATTGACAGGATTTATCCAACTGTTGAAGGTATGAAGGCATTTGAAGAAGATGAAGTAATTGTTGAAAAGAAAAAGGAAAAGAAGATAGGAAAGAAGAAGGATACTGAAGTGAAGACATCTGGTAAGAAACAAAGTGCCAGTTACAACAAGTGTCCACCCCCGCTTGAAAATGGATATTCTCCAAGAAATCCAAATTCAGAAAGAGTAAAAAAGGCAACCAATTTACAGTGGGAGTCTGAGTCTACAGAAAATTTGCCAGACAACATTGATGTTACTTTCACATCGTCTGACACTGATCATGAGTCTGTATTAATAAAGAAAGTGGTCGATCAGGTGTTGGATAACGATGAAACCGAGGAGTCAAAGTCGGAGTCAAAATCAGAGTCAAAGCCTAAGTCCGACATGTCAAGTTCGAAAATCAAATAGGGGAAAAAGAGTGTACAATAAATAATTCCTGTTATCAAAATCTAATTTGAATGACGAAACATTCAAAGTGGCATATACTTTGAATGATTCAGACAAATTATATTCTGATGAGGAATTTCCAATAAGAGGTGTTAAACCAGAAATGATAAAAAAGGTTTTCAAATTAACAGAAATTAATATTTCTGAAATAAAAGATGTAAATCTTTCTGAAAAACCTAAATCTTACACTTCAAGAGTTAAACAAAGAGAAAACAAGAAAAAGGGTTATAGTTCTGGTTCTGGTTATCGAAAGAAACCAAACCATAACGGTAACTTCAAAAAGAAAGGTCTTGGATTTATTCCACCAGAAAATTATAAAAATGAAAAATATGTTCGAGATTTTAAATCAAAAATGATATTTGTTTCAGGGACATCAACTGAAGAAGAAAAGGAGCAATTGTTCAGAAATCAATCAAACAGAGATTTCCTTGCAAAGAAGCAAGAAGAGATGAAGTCTGTTGATCAGAAGAAGGAAACTCGAACCTGTTTTAAATGTGGTAGAATTGGACATCTTGTTGTGAAATGTTCACAAGCAAATCAAACCAAACAGGAAGTTTCTAAACTGAAAGATAAAGAGATTGAGTTTGAACCACCAATTGAGAGATCAAAGAATTTCAAAAATTGAAAATTTGAAATTGGTGAATGTTCAAACAGGTTTTACAAGAAAAAATCAAATCTTGACAATCAAAAATGGGTTGTTAAGAAATCTGATGATAGTTCTAGCAATGATTCTGATTCGTTAAAATCAGAGGAGCTATTTTCAGGCAACGAATCTGATTCCACAAAGTCAGAAGAGCCACGTGTTGAATTAAAATTGGAAACGTCAGTACCTACAATGGATGATGCAAATTTTCCACCATTGCGAGCTGAAAATTTTAAACAAAAAGTTGGTAAAATTGAGATTTTAAATCAATTTTTCTTTGAAAAGAAAGAATTTGATATTGAAAAGGCATTTAACCACAAAGTGCAACATATTTTTAGTAAAATGATTGATGGGAAGGTTAAAGGGGTGAAGGAATTTTATGAGAAGAAAATGAAGAAACCAGGTAAGGATAGGTCGTCCCAGGTTTGTGACTGGGATGGAACCTATTATGATGAGTGAAAAATCCGGACTTGCCGGAGCTCCCAGGTTGGTAAGAGTGGAGCAGGAATCGGCATCTTTCTTGAGAAATTCACTCTAGTGATATTTTGACTTACAAGTGGTAAATCATGGACATTAAGTTGTACTTGATTTTCTACAAGTGATTTTTGTTGATTGAATCTAAAATTGTTAAATTTTTCAAGATGAAAGAACAAGGTGATGAATTGATCCCCTAATCTACAAGTGGTTTATAAAATCAACAAAACTTATTTTCCGGAAAAGCCATTCTGATTAAAACAAACTTCAATGTTTTGAAATCAAATGGGAAAATATTTTGTTGTGAGGGGGAGTTCTGATTGTTTATGCCAAGTGGATGGCGATTTGAAGTGATTTGATATCAGTTGTCATTTTATTTGTACAGTTTGTTTTCAAATTTCTTTTAAATGATTTTGAATTTTAGGGGGAGTAAGAATTTCAGAAAATCCAAAAACATTTGAAAAATTTGAAAAAGCCAAAAAGATGATAAAATCAAAAAGAGTTTTGTTGTAAAAAGAGGAAATGATAGTACATCAGTGGACAATCACAGCATGCTATAGAATTGGAAAGTTAAAATGTGATAAACGGTCTCACTGATGATGTGCCAGTAGGTTTTTACATATTTAGTAGATTGTGACGAGATATAAACCTAAATTTCAAACTTGCTTATATCGTAGGGAACATCACTCGG
Source organism: Helianthus tuberosus (assembly GCA_030545235.1). NCBI lineage: Eukaryota > Viridiplantae > Streptophyta > Magnoliopsida > Asterales > Asteraceae > Helianthus > Helianthus tuberosus. The sequence goes on along the minus strand of CM060393.1, from coordinate 173,379,078 downwards.
ATATATGGGTAACCCCCGAAATCTTGTTTGAAAGGTCCCTATTTCTGATATACTAGGTCTTTATGCTTAGTGATATCTGGGGTATTATCCCGGGACTTCTGATTTTGCAGAAGCAATGGCCTAGTCCCCGGAGAATACTATACGCTTGCTTGAAATAAAAGCCTGCCCTCAGCATAAAAATGATGAAACATTGAAAAATGCTACTCATGTGCTGTTGTAAAAAAGATCCTCTAAAGGGGACCCACCAAAAGTCGAAGCCGTCATCTCTCTGCTGAACGGAAGTTCTGACCTGAGCTCTCATGGTCCTCGCAATTTAACCCCTTACAGATATCATCTAGGTATACTCACCTGTGAGACTGAATATTGGGATTTGAATACGGGAGTATATTCTGAGGTGGGACACGCGATTAAGTTTAAGTGCTTATAACATTAATCTTGTATCTCGAAACAGTTGAACTTTGTGTGAAAATTTAAGTGGATCAATATACTGACAATCTAAGTGAATCGTTTAGAACTTAAAATGTTTAAAGCTTAACGGTGTCGGTGATTTTTCTCATAAACTGATATGATCCTCTTACACAAACTCACAAAAATATTGTTTGTAAATATTTCTTTACTGCATTTCTTTTAAATTCAAAAATCCAAAAAGATTTTCAGAGTGTTTTAGCATAAACTTTTGAAAAATGCAAAAAGATTTTCGACAACTGATGTTGATGAGCTGATTTTCAAAATTCCGAGTGCTAAACATGATGAACAACTAGGTTGGGAGAGTGTGTTTGAAAAGAAAATTGATATTTCTTCAAGTGGTTCATCAGATATTAACATTGTAAAATCATTTGTTGTGTATTTGTGTATTCAAGTGGTAAGCAGAGAATATAATTGTCAAAATTTTAAATTTGAGAAATTTATTTCTGGGTTAAGAATGTGTAGGTTAGCCAGGCTTCGATACCTGAGCAGGATGTGAGCCAGGTGACGATCTTGAACCTGTGAAAGCCAGACTGCAATCCCAGCTTATCGAAAGGGGGAGTCTGAAGACATCCGAGGGAGGATATTTGTTGGTGCTGTGATAAAGAGAAGAGAGAGTTGGAGAATACTTGCATTGTTAGATACTTCGGCAGAGAGGTCGAGAGGACTGATAAAGACTGAAGATGTGAAGACTCGACACTGAAGACTCGTCAACATTCGAGGGGGAGTCTGTTGGTGCATGCGTCTGTCGACTTCGTCTTGTATCGAGTCTTTTATTGTATTAGATAGATCAGGGCACGCAAAACGAGAATGTGTGTTTATAGGTAATTTCGCTTGAAATGACACAGTGTCATTTCAAACGAAATCAAGTGGTTAATTCCGTTTGAAATCAGATGTTGATTTCATTTGTGCCATTTCAAGCGGAATTAGATTTCGCTTGGGCAGTTTCAAGCGGAATTACACCTCCTATAAATAGATGTCACCTGATTTCGTTTCAGAGAGTTCTGGAATTCCGGTTTGAGAGCCGAATTGCTGACGAAGTGTCTACTCGCTGTAAATCTTTGTCAAATCAATCAAAAGACAGTTTAAAGTGAATATCTAGCTGAATTGAACTTGATACGTTTGTTTCCGCCTTTCGTATCGAGCAAAAACTCTTCTGATCGACTCGTTCGGGTCACAAAACGATCCTACAGGCCTTACCCAAACTTACTGTGTGTTTGTTCGGACCACTTTGACTCTTGATCGAGAACAATAACAATTGAACACCATATGAGAATGAACTTAATCCATGTCTCATTGATTCAATTTATGTCTTTTACAGAAAGGATGAATGACAACAATTACCATAAGTCTATTGTCTTGCAATAGTAAGTTTTTACTAATTGAAGGTGTTTTGGTTAATGACTTTAAAGTGTCATACCTTGTTGGGGGCAGCCATGTGCAGCTAGAGCGCCACTGACTGTCTGCGTTGTGGATTTTATCGAAGGTCGTCTAAGTGGGAGATTGTTGGAATTATATGTACAGGTTCGATAAATCAACACTGCTGACCGAGCTATGACCCGTAAGAGTTACACCTTGGGCAACGAATATTAAATCCACTTAACTTAGTTAACTGGTGATCATGAACAATTAACGGAACGAAATATATAATTATCTAGAATAATTATATATCCACGAGAAACGGAGTTTATTATTTATACGGGTTATAAATAATATATCGTTTAATTACTTATTTAGTTAAACCTTGTTTTTGGGCTTCGTATCGCGTCAGGGCTTGAACTTATTATATTGGGCTTCAGGGCCTAAGATATAATTAGGGTAGTTAACCTAATTTATATCAATATATATAATTTTGAATCATATTCTTTTGAATATGAAGTTTTTTGCCGTAAGCACAAAAGGAATTCCCCTTTTGCTTTGTGATACAATTATAAAGAAAGGAACAACCACCAATTTCCCAAAAATCGATGCCGCTCTTTTTGCTATCAACTTACGATAGTTGACCGACCAAGCCAAAGCCGCCGCCGCTCGGTTTGTGTTTATGTCTAGCACCCATTCGTTGTACCTCGGTGTCTCACATGGTTAATCTTTAACCACTAAGGTTTATTAAATCTCATCAGTAGATTAATAATATTGCTAATCGTATTTGCATGTTTGTAACCATGATCCTGTTCGGTTCACTTTTGGTGTCGATTTTTATATTTATTCCGCTGCGTGTTTTATTAATTATATATTTAGTTAATAAAATATATCAAACCTGTTTTGATAAAAAGTAATTTTGACACCACTGAACCCAACAAACCCAACAGTAGAGGATCTCATTCTACATCTTCGATAAATGTAAGGGTATTCTCAAATAATGGTTCCTAGATGTTTGAAAACCAACAAAGATCGACAAATGTCAACAGTATTGATATTCTTTGGACATTTGTCAGTCTTCAAACATCTAGGAAGCATTATTTGAAAACACCCCTGAATTTATCGAGGCTGTAGAATGAGATCCTCTACTGTTGGGTTATCATCTTTCAACCACATTTTCCCTAAATTTATCAATTCTGTTTTTCATACCTCCCAAAGCCACCTATTCTCCTGCAAACAGATCGAGAAAGCTTGAAGTATAACCTATAATTAATTATATGGCACCAGATTTTCACTGATTCAAGAATCTCAACATCAGCTGACAACAAAGAACCAATTAACAAACATCTTAATACCAATCCATAATTCAGATTATTAACTTCTGAATGCACTAACCGTTTTTTCCTGAAGAATTGTTGTCCAGTCTGTGTGATGTGGTGTCAATTGTTGTCTAGTGGATCTAATTCACCAAGATCTGTTGGTAAAACCACCATAGCCACACGACCACATGTAAAACAAAACACAGGAATCAGGTCCAAACGTCAATTTATATGACCGATCTACAAACGAAAAATTGGAAAACTTATCGGCGTCCTCATGTACAGGTAAATAGGCATCTCAGACCAACCAAACTCCATTTTCTTGTATAGATGTGACAACAATTATACACGATCCCTTTTCAAAACCTTAATCACCAACACAGCGTCGACGAAGGTCATTCATGGTGAAGTTGCAAAACATTTGTATTGTTAGAATGCCAGGCTCAGATTGTGCATAAAGATGACAACACCATGGCTGCAAGAGAGGTTGCATGAACAACTGCCATCCTACAACCTTGCCATACCATAATGCTATCTTCATTCAATTTTTACTCAGATCTACAAAATCATCATAGCCTCATGTTGAAAGGACAAGAAAAATGCACTTTGCATTCATTTTTATTCATCATCACAGTCAACACTAAATGATTTACTAAAGTAATACAAATGATTTGAAAATGTCAGACCTCGCGTATATTCGGGCCGACGTTTGCTTCATCATAGTTTTAGTCTCAGGTGAGAAGCATCTCATCAACATCATTGACTGAATATCCCTTAGGTGACATCGATCTCATCATCATCAACCAAACATCGATTACACCTAACGCTACCTAGAACAGCCGCGAACGGCAGCCGACAACGATTAGGACATGTTGCAACAACATGCCAGATCTCGCCATCATAGCCTCATATGACAAAATCATCTTCATCGGTCTGAGTGACAAAAGATGGTGATTCACCGACGGATTTCTTTATGGATGACATGGTTCGTGTGGAAGATGAGGAAAATAAACCCTGAAATCGCCTGTGAGTTTGAAATGAGAAGAAAGAGAAAGATGGAGATTAAAGAGTGAAGAAGAAAGAGAGAGTTGAGATATGATTACTTCTCACAGGTGCATTAAATGCACAGTTCAACACCCCATGCATTTTCAAAAGTTCCCTCCTAAAAAAACCAATTTTATCATAATAAAAATAATAAAAATCTGATTATTATATACAATCTATACTATCTAATTAAGGGGATTAGACGCTGACCTCATTTTAACTTCCCTCTATAAAAACCTAAATAACCATTCATAAACTAAAAATAAAATAAATGAAAAAGTATAAAAACTTATAAACAAATGAGTGAAAATAAGAACTCACCAAGGAAAAAAGATACATTATATTCTCCTGATTGCAATGTGTCACGGCCCCCGACCCGGTTTGACCCGTTTCAGGAGCCGCGGGACAGAAAATCCGGTGCTATTTATTTAACAGCGGAAGTTTTCTTCAGGATCTTTTTAAAACTGCAATTTTCCCTTCTCGTTTTATTTCATAACTCGGGATAAAACCCCGGTAATTTACAATCATAAGATTTCATGGAGAAATCTTTTATTTTACAAAACATGTTTCTTTATTTTATATTGAGCCACTTCCTTAAGCTTGTAGTGCTTCACGGCACTTTTCCTTGATCACAACAGATCACCTGAAACATGTTTGAAAAAGGTTTTGTCAGTGGGAAATACTGGTGAATCATTCTTTTTACTAAAACGACTCATTTGTTATAATTTACAGTATTAAGAGAGATTACAATGTTTCCAGATATCAACCAACTACCCACAGTATTTGTCACTCGACTTGTTTCTGTGACTATGGTCAGATCACCCATTGGCTAACTCGTTGTCCAATGGTGACGGGAAATAAGTAATGTATACAAACCCCCACATACTGGCTGTAATTTGGTGATTACATAAACTTAATCCCTGTAATTATAACTTTGAAAATAAACATGCTTTTGTAAACAAATTTGATAAAAATAGAATGACTCACATTGCAGATTTAATTGAGCAGAGCCTAGCCTACTGATTAGCCTTTTAACCTAAATTAATAACATGCACACAACTCGGTTAGTAACTTAATACAGCATTTACGATAACTCACGAGATTAAAACCTTCACAACGAATGACAAAGTGCGATACTTAAACATCCATTGAATTAACAATGAATGACAAAGCATAAACCCTAATGTGGGCAGCACTTAAACATCCGTTGGATAGTTTAATCGATCGGACATTGAATCGTAGCAGCGATCGAGTTATTACCCTGTATTGCGACAGCACTTCATGAATCGTGTGTGTGTTTTGGACTGTTTTTACTATAACTCAATGTACGAAATGACTTTGAACGTCAAATCAACGCAGGAATTCAAGTCCCACAGCCTACTATTTATATCTGAAAAACCATCCCCCTCGCGCCACGCGAGAGGTCCTCTTGTGCGCGTCGCGTGGCGCGAGAGACCCTAGTCTACTATAGGGTTGCTTTGTGACCTAGTAGCTTATCTGAGTTGGTCTCGCGTTCATTTTAAATTTTGACAACAAACTGTGTGGATATTACCGATTATGGTTTACCCCCCCCCCCCTGAGTTTTAGGGGCCCTAATCCTGATTCCGATTATTCTGAAAATTTTAGGGTTGATGCAAAATCACTTGGGTTTCTCAATTAGGGTTTCCTATTGGACAATTAAAATAATAATTAGGACTTTTTAATGAGAGTTGTTACATTCTCCCCACCTTAATAAAAATCTCGTCCCCGAGATTTACTGGAATAATTGAGGATACTTTCGCTTCATCTCTGATTCCAGCTCCTAAGTGTACTCGGGTCCTCGTTTTGAATCCCACTTGACTTTGACTAGTACTAGTCGCTTGTGTTTGAGAAATTTGATCTTTCGATCCTCTATTTGGATTGGTTTCTCAACAAATTTTAGCTTTTCATTTACCTCTATATCTTGAAGAGGTATTACCAGTGATTCGTCTGATAGACATTTCTTAAGGTTGGATACATGAAATACATCATGTACTCTAGCTAACTCTTCTGGTAGTTTTAAACGATAAGCAACTGGTCCTATACGTTGGATCACTGGAAATGGTCCTACGTATCTTGGACTTAACTTTCCTTTCTTTCCGAATCGAACTACTCCTTTCCAAGGAGAAACTTTCAATAGTACTTTGTCTCCAACTTGAAACTCCAACGGCTTCCGTCTATTGTCTGCATAACTCTTATGACGATCTCGAGCCGTCGTTAATCTTTCCTTGATTTGGGTAATCTTGTCGGTCGTCTCTTGTACTATTTCAGGACCTGACAATTGACTTTCTCCTATTTCTGCCCAACAAACTGGAGTTCTGCACTTTCATCCATATAATGCTTCAAATGGGGCAGTTTCGATGCTTGAATGATAACTATTGTTATAGGAGAATTCAATTAATGGTAAGTTATCGTCCCAATTCCCACCAAAATCTATCACACATGCTCTGAGCATGTCTTCTAGAGTTTGTATCGTCCGTTCACTTTGCCCGTCTGTTTGTGGATGATATGCAGTACTCAGATTTAGTCGAGTTCCCATTGCTTCTTGGAAACTTGTCCAAAAATGAGAAGTGAAACGACTATCTCTATCTGATACAATGGAGAGTGGAACTCCATGTAAAGATACGACTTTATCTACATACAACTTTGCCAATCTTTCCATGCTAAAGGTTTCTTTCATAGGTAGAAAATGAGCTGATTTGGTTAATCGATCCACAATTACCCAAATCGCGTCATTACCTTTTCTGGTTTTGGGTAACTTAGTAACAAAATCCATTGTTATGAGTTCCCATTTCCATACAGGCATCTCTAGTTGTTGTAGTAGACCTGAAGGTTTCTGATGTTCTGCCTTAACTTGTGAACAAGTAAGACACTTTGAAACATATTTAGCTATATCCTTTTTCATTCCTATCCACCAAAAGTTATTTCTTAAATCTTGGTACATTTTATTGTTTCCAGGGTGTATGGTATACCTGGATTTATGGGCTTCTTCTAAAATCTTATTTCTTAATTCTCCTTGCTTAGGTACCCAAATCCTTCTTTTGTGGAATCTCCAAATTCCATCAGTTCCGTGTTCTAACTCTTTTATTCTTCCTTTCATTCCTTCAGCATCATCCTTGATTGCTGTTTCTTGAATATTCTTCAACTGTTCCATTAAATCTAACTGTAGATTTAACCTAAGAGCACGAACTCGTCGTTGTTTCTTATGGTACTTACGACTTAAGGCATCTGCAACTACATTTGCCTTTCCTTCATGATATTGAATATCACAGTCGTAGTCACTTAGGATTTCCATCCATCTCCTTTGTCTCATGTTTAATTCTTTTTGCCCAAATATATATCTTAAACTCTTATGATCTGTATAGATAGTAAATTTACTTCCGTACAGATAATGTCTCCAAATCTTAAGGGCAAAAATTACTGCTCCTAATTCTAAATCATGAGTCGTATAGTTCTCCTCGTGCTTTTTCAATTGCCTTGAAGCATACGCAATTACCTTCTTGCGTTGCATTAGCACACATCCAAATCCTAGTTTTGAAGCATCACAATATACTTCAAAATCTTCAGTTCCTTCTGGTAAGGCTAAGATGGGAGCATTGGTTAATTTTTGTTTCAAGATCCTAAAGGCTTCTTCTTTCTTAGTTCCCCATTCAAACTTAACTGCTTTACATGTTAGCTTAGTTAATGGTACAGCTATCTTGGAAAAATCTTTAATAATCCGTCTATAATATCCGGCTAAACCTATAAAACTTCTAATTTCCATTGCAGATTGTGGAACCTTCCATTTGGTAATTGCCTCTATCTTAGCAGGATCTACATGAATACCTTCGTGATTCACCATATGACCTAGAAATTGCACTTCGTGCAACCAAAATTCACACTTCGAGAATTTGGCATACAAATTTTCTTTTCTTAACAAAGTTAAGAGTGCATGCAAGTGCTGACAATGTTCGTCTTGACTTTTGGAATAAATAAGTATATCGTCGATGAAGACAATTACAAATTTATCCAAGTACGATTTACAGATTCTATTCATCATGTCCATGAATGCAGCAGGTGCATTCGTTAATCCGAATGGCATGACTGTAAACTCGTAATGACCATACCTAGTTCTGAAAGCAGTCTTAGGTATGTCTTCTTCTTGTACCTTCAACTGATGGTATCCGGAGCGTAAATCGATCTTAGAAAAATATCTAGCTCCTTGAAGTTGATCGAATAGATCATCAATCCTAGGTAATGGATATCGATTCTTAATTGTAACCTTATTCAATTCTCTATAATCAATACACATTCTCATCGAACCATCCCTCTTCTTTATAAACAACACTGGTGCTCCCCACGGGGATGAACTAGGTTGTATGAAACCTTTACTTAGTAATTCATCTAATTGGTTTTTCAGTTCTAGCATTTCTGTGGGTGCTAACCGATAAGGTGCCTTAGCTATTGGTATAGTTCCTGGAATCAGATGAATTCTAAATTCTACCTCCCTATCTGGTGGTAACCCTGGTAATTCTTCTGGAAATACATCTGGGTATTCTGAGACTACAGGAATTTCCTTAAGTTCTTTACCCTTAGTACTAATGATTACTGAAATCATATATACTATTCCTTGTTTTCGTTCATAACTAGCAACTTTCATTACTGATATGAACTTCATGGGCTTACGCGGTTTATCTCCTGTAATCATAATTACTTCTCCGGTGGGTGCCTGAATTTCTATGGAATTCTGGTCACAAAGAATTCGAGCATGGTTAGCTACTAACCATTCCATTCCTAACACAACATCAAATTCGGCTAATTTCATAGGTAACAGGTTTGCAAAGAATTTATGACCTGAGAGTTCTATATTTTCCTTTTGCAAAACTTTATCTATGCTAACATAATTTCCGTCTGCCGTTTCGACTGTAAAAATCTGCCTAAGGTTGGTTAAAGGTAAGTTAAGAGCTTGGCAGAATGAAGTATTGATAAAACTTTGGTTTGCACCAGAGTCAAATAATACTTTTGCATACACGTTGTGGACTAGGAACGTACCATCTATCACATCTGGAATGAGTTCTACTTCTTGAGTGGTTAGCTGAAATGCTCTGACATTCTTTTTAGTAGCTCCATCGGCCGTCTTGGCTTTGTTGTCTGCTGGTTTGACCAATTTAGGGCATTCTGGCTTAAAATGTCCTGTTTCTCCACAGTTATAGCAGACTCTTGTTTTCTTTCTGCAGTCTTCTTCGCGATGTCCTATGGCTTTGCAAAAGTTGCAGATTACATTACATCTTCCATAATGTTTCTTTCTACAATTTTTGCAGAATGGCGAAGTTGAAAATTGACCTGTTCCTCTTCTTTTAAAATTGCTATTATTACCCACACGAAAGCCTTGGGTAATTTTCTGAGCCAATTCCTTTTTCTTATTTTCATCTCTTGTGCGTACCAGTTCGTCAGTTAGGGTGTTAGCTAATTCTACCGCATCATCAATAGTACGAGGTCTCGCAGCTTTAACGATATTGCGGATTTCACCAATCAATCCCCAAATATAGCGAGAAATGAGTACCGGTTCTGGTGAAGCCAGTGTTGGTACTACTCTAGCATATTCAAAGAATGTCGAAGTATAACTGCGACAATCTACACCCATCATTCGATGGTTTAAGAACTTATTCGCCATTTGATCTTTTTGATATTCGGGACAGAATTTTCTTTCTACAAGACTCTTAAATTCTTCCCAATTCATAGCATACGCCATCATCCTTCCTTTTGCTTGTAACACCGTGTTCCACCATTCTAGCGCCCCTTCTTTAAAAAGATTTGACGCGTACATGACTTGATCATCCTTGGCACATTTACTTATTGTAATCACTGCCTCGGTTTTCTCTAACCAACGCAGTACCGCAGTTGCTCCTTCATTGCCTGCAAACTCAGATGGTTTACAAGCAAGAAATTCTTTATAAGTGCAACCAGATGTTGCAGCTTTCATTTTCTTAGGGAGCGGAGCCCGCCGTGGATTATTATCGTGATTAGTATGATTACCGCCTCCATTTATGCTATTACTGAAGTTATCTTCAGAAATACGTTTGCTAGGAATGATTTGTTGAGGTTCGATTGGATTTCTAATAGCAGCAACTATTGCTGGAATAGCGTTGGTTATCCCTTAAGCAACGATATTTTCTATATCTTGCCTATTTAGAAATTGATCCTCCGGGTGTTGCTCAGATTGATTAACCTCATTAACTGGTTCATTATTAGCGTTTTCCATCTGATAATATATATAATTTATTAGAAGAGATTACATAACAATTATACATAAAATAATCATACAAATTTCAAATACACACATATAGCCAGAACTATCGATTTCTCGATTTCCATTTTTATATTTAATAGTATGCATCAATACACACCATTATCTTACAAAGTTTTATTTTAGGTTATTTCACAAGATTATATTATTATTGCTATTATACAACCACAGTCTCATAAACCCCTTATCCCTCGTCAGTTGATATTTTAGTAACGACGTTCCCTTTCGTCGTATTTCCAGGAGATCTGTTCTCCTACTTCCCTGATCCTATTTCCTGCATCCATTAACTCCTCGCTAAAGTGGTGGAGTTCAGCTAAATTCTCATTGCTCATAGGTGGATTAGGTATAGGTTCTGGGTCGAATTGAGGAAGAAAGGAATAAGGACTGTTGAGCAGGTTTTGGAACTGCCAATCATTCGTCCACCACTCGTCCATTCCTAAAGGTTGGGTGTGAATTATAGGTTCTGGGATTGCTGGTTCTAAATTCATTGAAAGTTGGGTTTCAATAGGATGAGTAAAAACATTTTGATTGAGAGGCTTAATAGTATCACAGCTTGCCAATATAAAATCTAGCTCTTCCTGAAATGTCATTTCCTGGGTTTGTTTAGAGCTTTCTCCAATTTCTATCTGGGTTTGTTTAGAACCTCCTCCAATCTCCATTTCTATTTGTTTAGAATATTCTTCAGACTGTATTCCCATCTGCCTAGACTCTTCCCCGACTTCAATCCCCTTCCCTTTGTCTAAGGGATTTTCTATTTTGGGAATCTTTCTAGTGGCGGGTTTCCTCCTACGCACACGTCTCCATCCCACAAATCTCCTCCTTTTCTTGGGCTTGGGTTTCTCCGGAGGTGGAGCATTGAATTCCATAGGTTCTTCTATGTCGGGTATATACCTATTGAAATCTCTGGAAACCTCTATTTTTACTGGATAGAGATTTAAATTCTGAAGGGCGTCAGACAAGTCACTCATGCTGTTATGCAAAATACACACAAATACTAAATTAAAAATTTTATAATAAAATTTTATAGAAAACCTTTAAATATTATTTCATACTGGGTAACTACAAAACAACTGAAAAAAAAAATTAAAACATACTAGGGTTTATTGTAAACTTATTTATTTACTGGATAAGGTTTCTGGATTGTAAGTGATAAGGTTGCTAAAACTTAAGTCAAAGTATTAAAGATTTGCATTTGCTGCTACAGTGGCTAGCATATAGAGATCTGCCCATTTTTCATCTAACTTGTCTTCCCAAGGTGTTTTACTGGTTAATTCCTGGGTTTCATGTTTAATCTTCTTTTCTCAGAATTTCTTTATTTTCTCCTGACTTTTCTTAAAAATTAAACTTCTTTTATTAGAAGAAAGTGGTTCCTCATATTGTGCCTTTCGCACAAATATTCCTTCTTCAGGAATTACAGAGTGATTTGAGGATTTGGTTTGGGATGAACTTCCCTTCTCGTTTGATGACCTATCTAATTTAAGATAGATGTTTGACAGCTTTTGCTTACCCATACTGTACACAAATATTCAAATAAGAAAACACATAATCACAAAATCACAAGTAGAAAAATTAAGTATTTACTAAATACTTAATTGGCTTAAATCAGTGGCTCTGATACCACATTTTTCTGTCACGGTCCCCGACCCGGTTTGACCCGTTTCAGGAGCCGCGGGACAGAAAATCCCGTGGTATTTATTTAACAGCGGAAGTTTTCTTCAGGATCTTTTTAAAACTGCAATTTTCCCTTCTCGTTTTATTTCATAACTCGGGATAAAACCCCGGTAATTTACAATCATAAGATTTCACGGAGAAATCTTTTATTTTACAAAACATGTTTCTTTATTTTATATTGAGCCACTTCCTTAAGCTTGTAGTGCTTCACGACACTTTTCCTTGATCACAACAGATCACCTGAAACATGTTTGAAAAAGGTTTTGTCAGCGGGAAATACTGGTGAATCATTCTTTTTACTAAAACGACTCATTTGTTATAATTTACAGTATTAAGAGAGATTACAATGTTTCCAGATATCAACCAACTACCCACAGTATTTGTCACTCGACTCGTTTTTGTGACTATGGTCAGATCACCCATTGGCTAACTCGTTGTCCAATGGTGACGGGAAATAAGTAATGTATACAAAACCCCACATACTGGCTGTAATTTGGTGATTACATAAACTTAATCCCTGTAATTATAACTTTGAAAATAAACATGCTTTTGTAAACAAATTTGATAAAAATAGAATGACTCACATTGCAGATTTAATTGAGCAGAGCCTAGCCTACTGATTAGCCTTTTAACCTAAATTAATAACATGCACACAACTCGGTTAGTAACTTAATACAGCATTTACGATAACTCACGAGATTAAAACCTTCACAACGAATGACAAAGTGCGATACTTAAACATCCATTGAATTAACAACGAATGACAAAGCATAAACCCTAATGTGGGCAGCACTTAAACATCCATTGGATAGTTTAATCGATCGGACATTGAATCATAGCAGCGATCGGGTTATTACCCTGTATTGCGACAGCACTTCGTGAATCGTGTGTGTGTTTTGGACTGTTTTTACTATAACTCAATGTACAAAATGACTTTGAACGTCAAATCAACGCAGGAATTCAACTCCCACAGCCTACTATTTATATCTGAAAAACCGCCCCCCTCGCGCTACGCGAGAGGTCCTCTTGTGCGCGTCGCGTGGCGCGAGAGACCCTAGTCTACTATAGGGTTGCTTTGTGTCCTAGTAGCTTATCTGAGTTGGTCTCGCGTTCATTTTAAATTTTGACAACAAACTGTGTGGATATTACCGATTAGGGTTTACCCCCCCTGAGTTTTAGGGGCCCTAATCCTGATTCCGATTATTCTGAAAATTTTAGCGTTGATGCAGAATCACTTGGGTTTCTCAATTAGGGTTTCCTATTGGACAATTAAAATAATAATTAGGACTTTTTAATGAGAGTTGTTACACAATGGCAGGTAGGTACATTTCCTATAATCAGTTCTAATTATGTCAAAAACTAAACAAATTCGAACTGTATCAGATTACAAATAAAAAATGAATTTAAAACAACACTTTAAATCATACATCACGTTATCACCATTATCTGAATCGGAACCGGAGTTGAATACCGTAGTCCAAACCTTTATCTTATTCAAAACCTACAAAACAAAATTTAGGGTTTACATGAGAAAGAGAGTATCTGAGAGAGATGATTTTTAGAGAGCATCTGAGAGAGATGATCTTACTCTTCTTCACCAGAAGAATCAAAAGATTCCACTGAAGGAGTCTTTCTAGCCTGTAGGAAAATAAAAACAATGATCAGAAAAAAAAGACAATGTTATAAAAGCGGCTGCTAAACGGGCCGTGTTCATGGGGTGGGGATCGATCCTGATCATATAAAGTTAAATAATTATATATTAGTAAATGACAGTTGAGAAACAAATAATTATCATTATATACTTAAAATACCAACTAACTTAAAAAAGAAGCTTAAAACACATTCACAAGTTTATATCAACCTCATTATGTTATATGATTCTCACATAGACATTTTATCGAGCAGGTGGTATGCATACTTTCAAAACAACGTATTCATCATGTCTCAGATAAATGTCGGAAATACTTTAAAAAACCTAAAAGAAACTGTGTGACATCGAAGGGTGCCTGGACAGGTGCAAAAGGGGGAGTAACTGGTCTGGCAAAAGGAGGATAGTCATCGTCATCCTCAATCCACCCATTGCGGGTGTGAGCATATCTAGGGTCAACGTGTGTAGCAAAAGGGGCGCGATCAACAAATACAGGTATAGGGTCAGGCAGAGGTGCAATAACTGGGACATCAACAACCGGTGGTGCAATAACTGGGACATCAGCAGGGATAGGGTCATGCACAGGTAAAGGGTCGTGAGCAAAAACGGGCTCTGGTGCTATCTCAGGCTCTGGATCAGCTGGAGCAAGCTCATGATCAGCGGGTATATCAAGGGGCTGATCATCAGGAAAAACAGGAGCCTCGACAGGCTGCTCCTCAGGGATAAACTCAACCTTATGGTCTGGATCGAAATCGTGTGGAAACATAGGGTCAATCTCATCGTCGGGGTCAAAATCCTGCGGCGAATCAGGCGCTGCAGACATCGCAGTGTCGGAATCAGTGTCTGTGGGATATCGCTGTAATCCCAGTGCATGAAGAGTAGAAGATAACACGGACTCAAACGAATCAGGACCAGACTGGTTAGATAAAACCTCCATAAAGGAACCTCGACAGGAAAAGCAATGGCATCAACAACTGGAACCTCATCAACAGGAATAGCAACGTCATCATCAATCGGAGCCCCGCCATCCTGGTCATCCTCAGGGGGACCCTCGATGAAGAGATCGATGTTATCGTCCGACATATCGTCGAGAGGTAGATCCTCAACAGGAAAAGCAGCAAGAGGAATAGGTGCAGGGATCTGAGCAAGAGGTAGATCCCCATCGAGAAAACCATCAGCTAAAGGTAAATCATCTCCGAAATCCGGTAAGGCGAAGGGCTGGAAGTCATCGTCGTCACTACTCGTAGTATCTGAAGTGTAAACCTCGCCCTCTGGAAGGATCTCATCATCTGATACTATAGCTATCGGGTCTATGGTGTCTGACACTCCACTCTCGGAGGATGATGACATGGTGTCTGTGGCAAAACAACCACACATATGCACATATGTCAATAAACATCAAATAAGCACGTAAGTAATGACAGTGTAAGCATGTAATCATCCTGGTCTTCCCCAGACTATCCCACCCAGCCTCTTAGACTGAACTCCCTAGTCTCTCAGACTAACTCCCTGGTCCCTAAGACCAAACCTTCCCAGTCCCTAAGACTAACTCCCTGATCTCTAAGACCAAACCTTCCCAGTCTCTAAGACTAACTCCCTGGTCTCTAAGACCAAACCTCCCGGTCTCTAAGACTAAATCCCTGGTCTCTAAGACCAAATTTCCCCAGTCTCTAAGACTGACTCCCTGGTCTCTAAGACCAAACTTCCCTAGTCTCTAAGACTAAACCTCCCCAATCTCTAAGATTGAACCCCTAAGTCTCTAAGACTGAACCTCCCTCAGTCTCTAAGACTGAACTCCCTCAGTCTCTAAGACTGAACTCCCTCAGCCTCTAAGACTGAATTATAAATATAAGTTTTGAAATGTGTATGTGTGCCTTTTGTTTGTAAAAATGTTTGTTCCCTGGATCTGGACGTTTTGTGTATGCAATGTAAAAATGTTTTCGTGAGAGCCCTGATGATCATAGTCTAGACTCGAGAAAGAATCCTAGTTCGCTATGATCGAGGCTCTGATACCAAGCTGTCACACCCTGGCTTTTGCGGAAGCGTGGTTTATTTGGTGTGACTTCTTAATACCATAGCAACAATCATAACAATGCTATATGATAAAAACACGAGATGTTTATCCATTAATAAAGTTTAGAAACTACCACAATACCATTGTTTGAAAACATCAATACCGAATTAAGTTACAAACCATGACGTGTTTAAACGAGTTCACAAGACTCAACAAAAGAACTTAAATAAAATCCTGAGTTTAGAATTATGTATCCCATCCAGGAAAGTAATACACCCTCTAAACTCAACAACCATGGATAACATCTTTTATTCAAACGCAGCTTGTCACATGCATACCCCGCCAGATCCACTAGTTTCCTGAAATACATGTAATTTGAAAAATCAACAAAAAGTTGAGCGAGTTCATGTGTATGTCTGTGTGTATAAACCTTTAAAGTATGTCTGTATGTATGAAAGTCCCTGGTATGTAGCAATTAAGGAAAAAGAGATCACCAATGGGTTGCAAAGCCAATGGTATGTGTGAAATGGTGCAGGAAGACTCAAACCTAGCAAATTTGTTACCGGGCCTCCGGCTGGAAGACATAGTCACCACTATGGGCCACCCTGGTCCCCATGGGTGTGGGCTCGCTACACCCAAATAGATCTATCACTCATGTCCCTCGGTCCTACGACGAGGATTGATGGCCTTAAGTGTCGTACCGACCCTTCACATGATCTAGTAGTAAACCCTCCTTAAGCTAATCATACCATGTAATAAACGTTTGTAATAATTGTAACATGTATTTCACCCCCGAAGTATAAAACTGAAAACAGTTAAGAGAAAAGGGGGACATGAACTCACAGTAGTGCGTCTTCTGTATCGTCAACTCAAATCTCCGCAGCTAATCACGACTACCTACAGCATACTAATGTCTATTAGACGAACGGGCCGTGCCTTGGCTTAGAGTTTAATGTTTTGAGTTGCGTTCCTTATGTTATTCCAAGTTATAATTATTTGTTAAAATAATAATTATTTTAACTTTAAATTATATTTAATTTTGGAATAATTGTTTAATCAATATTTCACATTAATACTTCTCAAGTATTTTAACTTCGTATTTCCTTCCCAAGGATGGGGGTATTTATACATGTATATTGTTCCGAATTAATATATTTTTAAGTCTCACTTAGAAAAATATATATATAACTTATTTGTCAAAAATAACGTATTCCAAAATATATATATTTTTCCCAAAAATAATATATTTTCACTTCTTGTATCCAAAACAATATTTACCAAAAATATATTTGTAAGAGTGTTTTTCCGGAATATTACATAAGTTACGATTTTGCGTTCGGTTTCACAATAACAAGTGTGTAACTTAAATATGTATTCCTTGTGATTTTTGGTATTATTTTGGAGTTGTAAATGTCATGGTAATTTGTAAGTTATATTATTTTACCCTAAAATAATATAACTAGTTCACAAAATATTCAAATATTCACACAAGTGTCTTAGTATAAAATATATATTCTAAATATATATTTACCCATTTTGTTTACAAAAACCAACCTCCGATACTTTGTATTTTTGTAACAAAACCTATGGCGAAGTTTATTTTGAAAAACAAAGTTAAAAACATATTTGTAAACACTTGTTAGAAAATATTTTCTAAGTGTTGGAATTTTTAGAAAATTTCGCCATAGTTTCCTTTGTAAATGGAGGTGTCCATGCTAATAAGCATATCATTTTCTTTTCCAAAAATCATTCAAACCATCAACAATCATACTCTAAACAATATTACACTTACCAAGTGCAAAACTATTCCATTTATAATACAACATGAACATGATGTTTTATAAAAACGCGTAGTAACTTGGTGAGGTATTTAGTGGTCTTAGTTACTTCCCAAAATATATTTACTTTTGTTAAAATCCCATTCTCGGAATTTCTAGATGTTCACAACTTGTGAATACTTTTTACAAAAATATTTATTTACCACATCTTCTTGTTATACTAGCATCCATATACTTATTTTATTTCCAAAAATAGTGTAAGTATATGTAAGAATCATGATCCTTCAAAAATCATCTTTTTAACTTGGTTTGTTTAGAAAAGTCATTTGTAAATCTCGGATCTACATGATCATCAACCTACTTGTTTACTTATATTTCAAGAAATCATCATTATTATCAAGTTCATGTCTAAGTAAGAAGATGATTATTTTATGACAACACATAATCATCTCCTAACTTGTTAAACCATGTTTTTAATCATACTCTAACAAGTTCCATATGATGATCAACATCATATTATCAAGAAATCAATAATCAATCATCAACATATACAAAACAACATCATTCTATCCATTTTTCATCTTATGAAACCTTTATGATCAAGCCTTAAGTTTATGTTCTTTAGTGTTCTTGTATAAATCAACATGATATATCTTTTAACCACTAAGAATATGAAGTAACAAGGATCAAAGAAGTCTTACAACTAGCTTAAAGCTAGGGATGAACAAAGGTGGAAATGTGGTGGATAATAGCACACAAGAGAGGTCCTTCAAGATCCGTGAACACCGAGCTTCGTTAGACACCTTGTAACACCTTGAAGTACACTTGGATTGCTTGAACTTGAAACAAAAATGGTGAGTGTGTGAGGGGGTATTTCGGCTGAGAGTTTAAGGGGAGAGGAGAGATGAGTGAAGTGGTGAAGATGATGAGTGTTTATGCTTACATATATCCTTCAAGTCCCATTGTCCAAAGGGTAATGTGTCTAGAGAAGTACAAACCAAATCAACTCAAAATCCAAGAAATATTATGGAAGGGATTTTAGAAGATTAAGGAGATCTTGATGTGGGGCCCTCTTGGGCCATAGACAATGGAAGGGGGGGTTAAATGTAAATTAAATGATAAGTAGGTGATTAGTAAGGTGTTAAGTGTAATATCTAATGTTTAGTGTGTTACATGTATTATGTAGTGTGTTATAGTGCTCGGGAACCATAACTAGCTCAGAGAAAGTGAAACAATGTTTCTGGTAGTATTTTGGTGTTCCGGGTAATGTCTGGTTGTTCGGTTAGATACCGTTCCGTTAAAGTGCTAAGTTATATCGTAAAGCGTCCTTTATGTAACTTTTTGTGACACTTTTAATTCCCGACACTTAGGAAAGCACGCAGGACCATTTTGCCATATTTTTGCACATTACTAGCATGTTAAAATGCTGAATTTTGTTGGTTAATGCGGAATTCTGCATTTTAAGTGGGTTTTAGGCACTTTCCGGCACTTAAACTATCACCTAGTGACGCAGTTTTATGGTCCTCACTTCCCTACACTCCATACTAGTGTAGTACCTTGTCTCTGGCTCATACTGGGCCTCAAAACATTGTCTGTCTATGTACTGGCACTGTCAGCATATTTCTGAGTTATCCGCTAACCGTGCTAACTGTGCTTTGTGCATCAAGTATGTCACTAAAGTTTGTATGTAATAAATGGTGTGACAGTATGAAATGTGATGCACATGTATGTATGATACAGAAATCATAAAGCAGTTTATATCATCAGTTGTAATCAAGCACAGTCATTAAGCACAAATTTAATATTAATTAATTGTACGGATACCTGTAATTTTGAGGGTTGTCACATTCTCCCCCTGTTAAGAAAATTTCGTCCCGAAATTTTAGTTCTGCTACTAGATGCAGGGGCCTTGGGGAATAAATGTGGGTACTTGGCTTTCATACGATCTTCACGTTCCCACGTGAATTCCGGGCCATGACGTGCATTCCAACGAACCTTGACGAGTTTGACACTACTCATGCGTGTCTTGTTAACCATCCAATCAGTAACCTCAACGGGTTCTTCACTAAAGTGGAGTGTGTCGTCAATATGAACTTCGTCGGCAGGAATGACAACTGTCTCTTGAGTTGGACTCTTTTTCAAATTTGATACATGAAATGTATCATGAACGCCATTTAGTTCAGCAGGTAAATCCAACATGTATGCTACAAGACCAATCCTTTCCAGGATTTTAAATGGTCCAATGTACCTGGGGTTCAACTTCCCAAACTTCCCAAAGCGTGCCACACCCGTCCAGGGTGAAACTTTTAACAGCACCATAACTCCCACCTCAAATTCCAGAGGTTTCTTTCTTAGGTCCGCATAACTCTTTTGTCGATCACGAGCCGCTTTGATGCGCTCTGGGATTTGTGCAATCTTGTCTGTCGTCTCCTGAACCAATTCGGGACCAACAAGCTGTCTTTCACCCGCGTCAGCCCAACAAATCGGTGATCAAAACTTGCGTACATAGAGAGCTTCGAACGGTGCGGCTTGGATGCTTGCATGGTAACTGTTGTTGTATGAAAATTCAACCAATGGTAGGTGAGTGTCCCAACTTCCACCTAAATCCATTACGCAAGCTTGCAACATGTCTTCCAGCGTTTGAATCGTTCGTTCGCTCTGTCAGTCTGTCTGCGGATGAAAGGCAGTACTCAGATTCAACTGAGAACCAAAAGATTCTTAAAAGGATTGCCAAATCCTTGACATGAATCTTCCATCTCTATCAGAGATAATTGAGAGAGGCACTCCATGTCGTGCAACAATCTCTCTCATGTATAGTTCAGCCAGCTTACTCGTGTTGTCTTTCTCCTTAATTGCCAAAAAGTGTGTAGATTTCGTTAAACGGTCTACGATTACCTAAATCGTATCGTGACCTCTAGGCGTCCTTGGCAATTTCGTTATAAAATCCACGGAAATTTGTTCCCATTTCCATTTGGGTATTTCAGGTTGTTGCAAGAGACCTGAAGGCTTCTGGTATTCGGCCTTTACCTTGGCGCAAGTTAAACATCTGCCAACATATATCGCAACATCGCCTTTCATTCTCGGCCACCAATAGAAATCCTTTTGATCTTGGTATATTTTGTCCGATCCTGGATGGATCGAGTACCGTGACTTATGAGCTTCGTCAAAAATAACATTTCTCAAACCACCAAACAAGGGAACCCAAATTCGTCTCATGAAGCACAAAGTTCCTTCCCCGTTTGGTACCAACTGCTTCTCCATCCCACGGAGATATTCATTTTCAAGATTCCTTTATTTGAGAGCTTCTCTCTGCGCGGCACGAATGCGCAATGAGAGGTCCGTTTGTATGATCATTTCCAAAGCTCGAACCCTTATAGGCTTGATTCTTTCCTTCCGACTCAGGGCATCGACGACCACATTCGCTATCCCCGGGTGATACTTAATTTCACAATCATAATCATTCAATAGCTCGACCCAGCGTCTCTGTCTCATGTTAAGCTCTTTTTGATAAAAAATGTGCTGCAGGCTCTTGTGATCAGTATAGATGGTGCATCGCGTGCCATATAAATAATGTCGCCAGATTTTCAAGGCAAACACCACCGCGCCTAATTCCAAATCATGCGTGGTGTAATTTTTCTCGTGGACCTTCAACTGGCGAGAAGCATAAGCTATGACCTTCTGTCGCTGCATTAACACGCAGCCTAAACCTTGACGCGAGGCATCGCAGTATACCACGAAGTCATTCGTGCCTTCGGGTAGAGATAAGATTGGTGCGTCACAAAGCTTGTTTTTCAACAACTGGAAAGCTTCTTCTTGCTTGCCTCCCCATTCGTACTTCTTGTCTTTCTGCGTGAGGGAAGTCAAAGGTTGAGCGATTTTCGAAAAATCCTCAATAAACCTGCGGTAGTACCAAGCCAAACCTAGGAACTGTTGAATCTCGGTTGGCGTCTTCGGAGTCTCCCAGTTCTTGATCGCCTCGATCTTTGTGGGATCCACATGAATTCCATCTCCGTTAACTACATGACCAAGAAACTGGACTTCGCGTAACCAGTACTCGCACTTCGAGAACTTTGCGTACAATTTCTCCTTCTTAAGCAGCTCTAGAATGGCACTTAAGTGTTGCTCATGTTCCTCTTTCGTCTTTGAGTAGATCAAAATGTCATCAATAAACACAATCACAAACTTATCAAGGTACGGCTTACAAACTCTGTTCATCAAATCCATGAATACAGCTGGCGCGTTTGTCAAACCAAACGGCATAACCAGGAACTCGTAATGTCCATAGCGAGTCCTAAAAGAAGTATTGGGAATACTTTCCTCTTGAATACGCAGCTGGTGATAGCCTGATCGAAGATCGATCTTTGAGTAAAAACTTGAACCTTGTAATTGATCGAACAGGTCATCTATCCTTGGCAAAGGATATCTATTCTTTATTGTCAACTTATTCAGCTCCCGGTAGTCGATACACATGCGAAAATTACCATCCTTCTTTTTAACGAATAAAACTGGAGCTCCCCAAGGCGAGAAGCTTGGTCTGATAAATCCCTTATCCAATAGCTCCTGGAATTGTGTTGACAGCTCTTGCATCTCTGAAGGTGCAAGTCGATAAGGTGCCTTAGCTACAGGCGCGGCGCCTGGAACTAAGTCAATATGGAACTCGACTTGCCTTTGTGGCGGCAATCCTGGCAAGTCTTCTGGAAAGACTTCAGGATACTCCTTCACGACTGGAATATCTTCTATCTTTGGTTCAGCGGCTTCTTTATCCATGATGTGTGCCAGGAAGGCAACACATCCCTTCTTCAAACATTTTCTAGCTTTCAAACAGCTAATGATCCTTAGAGGCATATCGCGCTTCTCTCCGTGTACCACAGTCGTTTCTCCATCCGCCATTGGGATGCGAATGGTCTTCTCGTGACATACAATCTCGGCTCTGTTACTTGACAACCAATCCATCCCTACTACCACATTGAAGCTTCCCAACTCGACTGGCAGTAGATCCAGTTTAAACTCGTGTTCTCCCAGCTCTATTACACATCCTCTGATGACTTCATTCGTTTCAACTAGCTTTCCATTAGCCAGTTCAATTGAGTACGGAATGTCTAACTTACTAGCAGTTAACCCAAGCATTTTCTTAAATTCCAGCGATACAAAACTATAGTCGACACCAGTGTCAAATAGTACAGATGCAAAGCGTTGATTAATAGGGAACGTACCAGTAACGACATTTGGATCTTGGCGTGCTTCCCTCGCACCAATATTGAAAACTCTTCCTTGTGCTTGATTGAGTTTCGGGCATTCCCGCTTAAAGTGCCCCATGTCTCCACAATTGAAACACCCTGGTCCTCGACCATTCCCATTACCATTACAGCCTCGATTGATGTTCGCTCCCCGGTTACCAGCTTGATTCCCAGCATTTCCACAATTCCCATTCCCGCCATTTCCTTGCGGACGGTTTCCATTACCATTTCCATATCCTCGCTGACCACCACGACCAGCACCAGTACCAGCCCAACATGTTTCTTTCGAGTGACCAGTCTTCCCACAAGACTCACATTTCCTTAATCTGCACTAGCCGGAATGATGATACTGGCATACATCACACTTGGGCAGAGCGCCCATATATCCCTTTCCCTTGACTTCAGCAGCAGTTTTAGCTTCGACTGGTGGGTTCACCTCTTTCTTCCTGCTGGCGCTGCTGGTACCCTTTTTAAAATTAGAGAACTTCATATTGTTCTCTCCTGAGGATTCAACATGAGTTTCTTTCCTTTTCTGGTCGGAATTCGAAAACTTGTTTAGCCTAATAGCTTCCTCAGTCAGTGACACGCTCAGATTGATAGCTTCAGTAATTGTTGCAGGTTTTGACGACGTGACCATACTCATAATCTGAGGTGCCAACCCCCAGATGAACGCTCCACGCGTTTGAATTCAGGAGTAACCATGTATGGTACCACGTGAGACAGATCATGAAATCTCTGTACATGCTCGGCGATCTTTGGGCCGTCCATCTTAAGGTTCCAAAATTCAGTTTCCAGCTTCTGAATTTTGGCCCTGGAGCAATACTTTTTACGCATGAGCTCCTTCAGCTCGTTCCAAGTCAAAGCGTATGCTGCAGCCTCTCCTAGAGTTTGGACTTGGAGATTCCACCATGAAAGTGCCCCATCAGTAAACAATCCGGAAATGTAGGTAACTTGCTGTACTGGTGCGCATTTGCTCATTCGTATCACTGAGTCGGTCTTCTCCATCCATAGAACATAAGCCACAGCACCCCCGGTGCCGTCAAAGTTTAGCGGTTTACAGTCTAGAAATTGCTTGAAGGTACAGCCTGTACAAGCAACGTCATTCATAGGAAGCATTAGCAATTGCACACGAAATATCCAAAGTAACGTAATGTGTCCCAAGCGACTTAAGAATTACCATTTGGAGGGTTGTTCCTTGAGGTATTCCCGCTAGTTTCGGCGCGTGAGGCCTCGTAATCCGCTATTGCTTGGGAGATCCTTGCTTGCAATTCGGCCTCAGTAGTAGGTAAACGATTTTCCCTTCGTGGTGGCATCTTCTATAAGAAGATTGTATAGGTCAGGCCATAATAAGTATAGTAAGTACGTAACACGCGCATGTAATAACATTCATCAACACACATAACATCCCATGTTATAACCCAAAACAAATAATCCAACAACGCATGTAATGAGAATGCTGCGATTGAGCTATCATATAACAAGACCACGAATATAGTGTTTACAAGTTTCACAAATGTATCATACAACAAAAGAGACTAAGGGTCACATCGCCCTTGTCTGAATCGTCTAACAATCTACAACAACCAAAAGTCAAAGTCACACTGTGGTCTTCAAAATGCTGCGCAATCTGGCTCAATAGCTGAACTCTCATCAAAAGTAATGCTACCTGCATCAAACCAAAAACCACAAGCTGATGGGGGAGGATGAGGAGGTGGAGGGATGAAAAGCAAACGGCGCAAATGCACCAAATCCTCCTCGAGTGCAAGAACAATACGCAACAAACAAGCAATCTGCTGCTCCATAGTCAAAAATCGGATGTCGAAATCTGGGTAAGGAAATAGTGGAGCAGGTGGGACAGCAAACTGTGATGGACCAGCACCAAAAGGAGGATGCGGGATCCTCTCTAGCTCAGCGACTCTCCGACTCAACATATCCTGCTGTAACTGCAAGGATAAAAGTATATCATCCGTAGAGTACCCAACGTGAAAGGGATGGTAAGGATCCGATAAAGGCATGACGTTGGGCGAAGACCACATGAATGGCTCGCCCGTGGGTGCAGAAGAAGAAGCCATGTGTGGAAACTGTGGCATGAACTGATCGGCTCCTGACACAAAAGGTACGTGAGTGTGCTGCTAACTAGAAGGTCCTTCCCCTGGACGGGGAGGAGGAATGTCCTGAAGGAAAGTGACGGGTAAATCAGTGAGATGAACGTCTGATACGTGTGGGTGAAACTGTGTGACATCGAAGGGTGCCTGGACAGGTGCAAAAGGGGGAGTAACTGGTCTGGCAAAAGGAGGATAGTCATCGTCATCCTCAATCCACCCATTGCAGGTGTGAGCATATCCAGGGTCAACGTGTGTAGCAAAAGGGGCGCGATCAACAAATACAGGTATAGGGTTAGGCAGAGGTGCAATAACTGGGACATTAACAACTGGTGGTGCAATAACTGGGACATCAGCATGGATAGGGTCATGCACAGGTAAAGGGTCGTGAGAAAAATGGGCTCTGGTGCTATCTCAGGCTCTGGATCAGCTGGAGCAAGCTCACGATCAGCGGGTATATCAAGGGGCTGATCATCAGGAAAAAACAGGAGACTCGACAGGCTGCTCCTCAGGGATAAACTCAACCTCATGGTCTGGATCGAAATCGTGTGGAAACATAGGGTTAATCTCATCGTCAGGCTCAAAATCCTACGGCGAATCAGGCGCTGCAGACATCGCAGTGTCGGAATCAGTGTCTGTGGGATATCGCTGTAATCCCAGTGCATGAAGAGTAGAAGATGACACGGACTCAAACGAATCGGGACCAGACTGGTTAGATAAAACCTCCATAACAGGAACCTCGACAGGAAAAGCAATGGCATCAACAACTGGAACCTCATCAACAGGAATAGCAACGTCATCATCAATCGGAGCCCCGCCATCCTGGTCATCCTCAGGGGGACCCTAGATGAAGAGATCGATGTCATCGTCCGACATATCGTCGAGAGGTAGATCCTCAACAGGAAAAGCTGCAAGAGGAATAGGTGCAGGGATCTGAGCAAGAGGTAGATCCCCATCGAGAAAACCATCAGCTAAAGGTAAATCATCTCCGAAATCCGGAAAGGCGAAGGGCTGGAAGTCATCGTCGTCACTACTCGTAGTATCTGAAGTGTAAACCTCGCCCTCTGGAAGGATCTCGTCATCTGATACTATATCTATCGGGTCTATGGTGTCTGACACTCCACTCTCGGAGGATGATGACATGGTGTCTGTGACAAAACAACCACACATATGCACATATGTCAATAAACATCAAATAAGCACGTAAGTAATGACAGTGTAAGCATGTAATCATCCTGGTCTTCCCCAGACTATCCCACCCAGCCTCTTAGACTGAACTCCCTAGTCTCTCAGACTAACTCCCTGGTCTCTAAGACCAAACCTTCCCAGTCCCTAAGACTAACTCCCTGGTCTCTAAGACCAAACCTTCCTAGTCTCTAAGACTAACTCCCTGGTCTCTAAGACCAAACCTCCCAGTCTCTAAGACTAAATCCCTGGTCTCTAAGACCAAATTTCTCCAGTCTCTATAACTAACTCCCTGGTCTCTAAGACCAAACTTCCCTAGTCTCTAAGACTAAACCTCCCCAATCTCTAAGATTGAACCCCTCAGTCTCTAAGACTGAACCTCCCTCAGTCTCTAAGACTAAACATCCCTCAGTCTCTAAGACTGAACTCCCTCAACCTCTAAGACTGAATTATAAATATAAGTTTTGAAATGTGTATGTGTGCCTTTAGTTTGTAAAAATGTTTATTCCCTGGATCTGGACGTTTTGTGTATGCAATGTAAAAATGTTTTCATGAGAGCCCTGATGATCATAGTCTAGACTCGAGAAAGAATCCTAGTTCGCTATGATCGAGGCCCTGATACCAAGCTGTCACACCCTGGCTTTTGCGAAAGCGTGGTTTATTTGGTGTGACTTCTTAATACCATAGCAACAATCATAACAATGCTATATGATAAAAACACGAGATATTTATCCATTAATAAAGTTTAGAAACTACCACAATACCATTGTTTGAAAACATCAATACCGAATTAAGTTACAAACCATGACGTGTTTAAATGAGTTCACAAGACTCAACAAAAGTACTTAAATAAAATCCTGAGTTTAGAATTATGTATCCCGTCCAGGAAAGGAATACACCCTCTAAACTCAACAACCATGGATAACATCTTTTATTCAAACGCAGCTTGTCACATGCATACCCCGCCAGATCCACTAGTTTCCTGAAATACTTGTAATTTGAAAAATCAACAAAAAGTTGAGCGAGTTCATGTGTATGTCTATGTGTATAAACCTTTAAAGTATGTCTGTATGTATGAAAGTCCCTGGTATGTAGCAATTAAGGAAAAAGAGATCACCAATGGGTTGGTCCTTCATTTTTCTTTACCAATGTTTAAGTATTTTGTTTTTGTTAAATATTTCATTTGAATTAATATTATTGTGTAATTCATGTCGTAGAAAAATATGAACTTATTAATCTTAGTAGTTGTTTTCAAAAGATGATAATATAGAAAGGAAATTAATTAATACATATAGTTTGGTTCAATTATTCTTTATTTGAGATAATACTTATATCATGTTGTTACATGTATTCTTTATCCGATATATCATTCAAATAAAAAAATTAGATTTGATGTTTAAATGAATAGAAACAGTTTGATGCAACTTTAGACCCGCCGCAACGCGCGGTTTACCCACTAGTACTTTAATATAGAATTAAAAAAACTCGGAAATAAGGTATAAAACACCGAAAATAGGGTATTTTAATACCCGGTTTCTTAATAACCGGAACCGAACATTACCCGGAACTGGGCACATAGGGTATGGTTTTTTGGTCAAACAATCGAAACCGGAACCAAACCAGTTATAGAAATAACCGGTTCCAACCCTTAAAACGAGAAACCAAAACCGGTTCCATAACCAGAACCGGTTATTAAAAATACCCGGTTTGTGCACCTCTACGACTTCATGTGTAATTTTCACTTGGTACTTCCTTCATGCATAATTTTGAGTCCCTTCATGCTTGATTATTTTTTAGGCTTTGTACATTAAGCGTACTTTGTAGTTTGTACATTAACTTACCCCTTTATTTTTTAGGCTCTGTGTGAACTTTATGTTTGAGAATATATCAGAGGGTTACACCAAAGGATAACTATCATTCTAAGCCAATGAAGGTATCCTCACCTAAGACAATGAAGAATGTGAATCCCAAGGTTAAACCATCTGATGGGGATTGGAATGCTACTAAAAACAAATGCAAGGTTGTTCAGGAACAAAAATTCATTTCTAAAACTAATAAACCTGAAACAGCTAAACTTACTCAACCTAAGGCAACAAACGCTTTTGTTAAATCAAAACAAATTTGGAAACGTAAATACAAAGCAGCAACATCACCAATCCTATAAACGAAAGGGGGCATGTGTTTGAAGGAAGTGTCTTATTTTGACGCTTCAGGAAAACCCAAGACCACGATGGCCTGGGTACCAATGTCTTACTTATCTCCTTATGTATTCCAGAACAACCATGGAGATGTTGATAGTGGTTGTTCCAGGGATATAACGGGTGACATCTCACTGTTGCAAAAAGTTCATTTTTTTACAGATGATATGTTTCCTTCGAAGGAGATAAGGGAGGTAAGATAAGATCAGCAGGAAAGGTACAATTTAAATTTCGTGCTTTGATTTTGAAATTGATAAGTCTTCAATCTGATGATGGAATAGTTGAGCAAAAATAACAAAAACATTTTTCTTTTTCTTTCATTTATAACTTTGTAAATACGTTTTAATTATTAGGTAAATTTGTGCATAAGGTGTGATGGGCAAATTTAGGGGGGAAAAGTGTGATATATGTGCATATGCAAAGCTTTAGGGGGAGAAAACCTGAAAAAATACAAAAATAGTTTGTAGGATATATGCATTGTTTTAGGGGGAGAAAAAGAGAAAAAGACAAAAACATTTTAAAAAAAATAAATCCAAAAAGATTTATTGCATAATGTGGGAAGTTAAATAAATGTTCGTGTTAATGGGTTTGACCAACACATGTAAGGTGTTATAGCTGAAAGGAGTAGGATCTACTGTGATATGTCGATAGGCTTGACGCTCAAAGTGATAAAAGATACTAGGTGATATAAATATAAAGAACTATGTAACATGTGGGTAACCTGTCATGGCGTATGATTTTATAGTCTTAAATCTTGCATTGATAGATAGCCAACGTCTGATATTTTGGGTCTTTATATTGTTGAGTCATCCGGGGATATCTTGACTCTCCTTCTGTTGCATCCAGATTATATGCAGACCTAGGCATAGTCAGGATATCTTAAAAGAGCCAAAGTATAACAGCCCTCCAAAATATTTATCCGACGCCCTAAAATATTTAAAATACCCCAATATGTCTCAAAATATACCCCGTATGTGAAAACCGAGCCCAATATACAATATATAATTAAAAATTTAATAAAAATCAAATTTTATTGGTCTCTCGCGGGACGCGTAAGCCACCCCTTCGACCTACGCGGGCCGCGACAGTCCAACATCAGGGCGAAACCCTAGCGTGCCACGTGTCAACATCGTGTCAGGTCTACTCTCGACGAATCAGCAACCCTAGCAGCTACACCCCTACTACGCGGGCCACGTAGACCTTGGTCTCATCTTACGCGGGCCGCGAGGAAACCGAATTCAGGCACTATAAACAGAGGCATTCGACTGTCAGTTCAAATCGTTCAAAATCACTTTCTCTCTCGAATTTTCTGCATAGTAGGCATAATCTCGGGTATAATATCCCCCTAATTAACGAAGTTCTGCTCCGTTGTAAGTATCATCCGGTTGTGTATTAGATATGCTGCCCGATTGATCCCGATTGATCCAGGATTCCGTCTCGGGGAGGGTATCATTAATATAAATAATGGGTTATTATACTAACACGTGTTCATTTGTGTAAATTATAGATAATCACCAGGAAACCCTTAAAGGAAACCTAAGACAACAATGTGAGTAATCTCCTTTTTGTAAACTGTTTTTACAAAAACCTTAAATATTTTACAATGTGATTAAGCAGTGATTGAGTCTTTGTAATTCTTCAATTACTGCCAGTATGTTGTGGATTTGTATACAAAATGTGGAACACGTTACCATTGGACAAAGAGTTAGCCAATGGGTAATATGACCCACCAGTCAGGATTGACAGTACTGAATGAGTAATTGTGTAGGTAATCTCTCTCAATACTGTGTTAATTGATAAAACTCTTCTTGATAAACTGGGATTCACTCACCAGTATTTCCCACTGACAAAATGTTTTCAAACACGTTTCAGGTAACAAAATGTGAAAGCCAACCTAGAAGCCAGCTGGACAGCACTGAAGGGTTGGAAAAAGTGACTATAAAAGTTACCTAAATAAAAGTAGATGTTTTATTTAATAAAATGGAGATTATCTCTACAAATTAGCGTGTAATGAAAACTTGGGTTTTATCCCAATATGTTTAATATTATAAAAGTGTGGTATTTACTCTGATAAAATATTTCCTAACTACGGTCCTGATGAAATTTTCGCTGCCAAATAATGATAATCACCGATACCACCAATACTGAGTTCGCGGCCGCCCGTTCCCGGGACAGATAAGGGGGCGGGGGTTGCGATACAAAGAGGCCAAAAACCTCAAAGGAAGATAAACTCAACATGAGGGAATTTCATTGAGATAAATAGCTAAATTCGTGCCAAAAAGGTATCTGTCTAACCCTCATCGGACATTATATTGGTCACTTTGTTATACGAAAGTATTGACCTATTCACCAATAGTATGACGTTGTAAATCAAATGGATGAACTCAGTATACTCACCTGTTATGATGAATCGTTGTGCTTACCTTGATTCTGGGGGTTTGTCATGGAATGGGACACACAGGGTATTATAGTATAATATTACCTTAAGCATCTCACGAAGTTGAAAAATTGAAAGTTAAGCGTTAAAGTTTAAGTGGACAAACATACTGACAATCACTTAGACCAGTCTGAATAAGTTCGCACTGAAAAATGTTCCTTGTTATGCCTGAGAACGATTTTGATCCCATTGCAATTGTAATTGTATATTTTAATTGTTGAGTTAATTTCTTTGTTTATTTGCGTTTTTGTTTATGTTCTCAGATTTAAAAAAAAATAAAAAAATAGAAAACTCAAAAATCCAAAAATAGTGTCTTGTTTTTCATAAAACCCAAAATATTCAAAAATAGAATGTGTTTTTTTCTTAAAATTAAAATCCAACCATTCCTGAAGATTTGGTTGATCATCCAAAGTTTGAATGAAATTTGAATTGTGAAATCTAAGTACAAGTACTTGGATTTACTAAATGTTCATGTGGTACTTTCCTCTGTTGCATAGAAATGTTTGCTTATATATTTCTGAGAATTTTTGCAGAACTTAATTTAAATCAAGAAACAGAGGTTGATGAATAATGAGATGCTGATAGTTGCAGACAAGCATGAATCATCACAACAACAAGATGTACCTGAGTCAGAAGAATCGGATACGAATCATCGTCTGACAGTGATAGTACTTTTGAAGAAGTACTTGTGAACTTGCTTAAAAGAGAAAGACTGAAAAAGAAAAGAGCTGTTGAGAATCCTCATATTGCATTCTTTTTAAGAAGATGTTCAAGCAGATGCTGATTGTGATCCTGATATGAAGCTAACCATAAGTGGAGAAGAAAGAGACCTAGTGCTGAGAGTTCAGAACTCAAGAACTTTAATAACACTCACTGCATAGCAATAACCATAGAATTCATTGAAGACGTTACTGAATTCATGTTATGAAGACAATTTGATAACATCAATCTAGTGGGAGATTGTTAGACCCTAAAAGTGTGAGAGTGATGCATTAAATATACGCAATGAGCTATGGTTACGAACTGGGCTTTACTGAGTTAGTTTATATTAGATTTGGACCATGATAGGTTATTTGGGCCATGCCTAAGGCCATATGGGCCATGCAAGCCCATAGGGAACCCATGTAGGGCATGGACCACCTAGAGTATATAAACATGTTTTGTTTTATTTCTAGGGTTTAAGCTGGCCTCCTAGTAACAGAAATTCCTAGACAGGGAGAGTGTGAGGTGATTTGGTTGGTTTCATCTTGTACTAGACGGTTTTGCTTATCAGAGTAATAGAATCGTGTGCAAGATGTTAAAGTGATTTCGGTGTTCTTCGTATTCATTATTGAATCACATCAAGTTTAGATTTCGCACGAACTTGGTGTTGTTTGATATCATTATTAGATCCGTTTTTGGGACTTACACAATCATTAAAAAAACTAGCAACAAAATGACCAAAATAAATATTCTTCTAAAGAAAAAAAGTAGAGAGGTGTTACAAGGAGAGAACAGAAAAATACAGCACATTAGCATCCTTGAAGTATGCATGCGTGCATTACTAGCATATCTCTCAACATCTTCAACTCTAGCAAACAATTTCCTATTTAGGATGATGTAGGTTTAAACAAGGGCAACACCTGTGGTTTAGGCTATCATGAAGTTACAATTATAGTCTTTTTGCAAAAAAAAATGTGAAGTACGACGATGTGTAGTGGTGGCTGGATTTTGGCTCATTTGCCATGACGGTGTTATGAGAATATTGATGGTGGTTCTATGGTGTGGGATACTGTTGTATTGAAAATTCATCGATAAATGTCGATAAAGAGATCATGGGCATTGTAGTAATATTTGTAGCACCCCAAAAATGGGTTTGTTAATTATACTAGATTAACCAAAAATAAACGGGTAAAATACTGTAGGTGGTAAAAGTAAACCCGGTGAATATTAGGATTTAAATAAATAAATCTAATATTTATTAAAAGGATAAAAAAATATACTTTGAGGAAACAAAGTATATAAAAGGCCCGAGTTAACGGGACTTAAAATAAAACGGGTTATGAACAAGATAAAATAACTAGGAATAAATAACCTAGTTAGTCACAAGTCTTGTAGTAATAAAGAAATTGGTTAAAACACACTATATGCAACTTGGGGAAAGTAGAGGGGCCGAAAGTAATAAACTAGAAACTAGTTTGTAATAAATAAAATATCAAACACCAAAACACACACCTTGAGTGTGTGTTCTGGTCGACACTTTCAACAGGAGCCAAAGAGCTCCCTTGTTCAAACCCTAACTAGCATAAATTCAAGCAAATTGGAAGGGCAAATCACACCCAAATTGAAATCCAAGCACGGATTAGTGATCACCTCAGTTAAGTGATCATAAGGTATGTCAAATTCCACTATTTTGTTCCATCTCAAATTCTTGATGAACTCTAGGAATTCGAAATTTGATCTTGAATGATGGATATTTGGGTGGAAATAGGATGTATGCATGATTAGAAGCAAACCCTAGTTAATAAACTAAGGAATTTGAGTGCATGTTAGTAAAACTCATGATCTCTAACTAGGTATTTAATGGGTTTTGTAGAAACATGATGAACACTAGAATCATGATTATCAAACTAGTGTTATTTGAACTCTATGAAGTTAATCTTGACATTGAACCATGAACTAGATGATTATTTAGTAAAAGATGATGAAATTGGCAAGATATGTAGTCATGGAGTTTGATTGTTAATTTTATAAAACCATGCTCACTAGGTGTTTGATATAATGCCTAAGAGAAAGCCAAATGTTGAAATTTTGAATGAAACGCGCATTTGAATAATATGGCAAATTATGTGAAATATGAAGCGATAAGGGTTCAAAACATCATTTTGAATTAGACTTAATTGTGTAAATCATGTTATCAAAAGTAGTTGACATTTGATAAGTTAAACTAACCAATAATGAAGTCGAATAGAAGTTTCGATATAGGAAATACGTAAGGTGGAATAGTCGTGTTTGTTAATGACTAATCTAACCACCTTCTAAATGATGACGATAGTTTGACGCTTAACGAGCTAGGTGGCGGCTTGGGGAAAAGAAGCGGGTCAAACGGCTTGAATACGCGGAAAAGAGCGAAATCGGATAAAAGGTAAGTTAAGCTTACACCCCCTTTTTAGTTACAATACACTTACTTGTGAATATTGATTGTGAATAATGTTAAGTAATTGGAATATGATGTTCTGGCAACATACAATGCAAGTCAGAATAAGTAAAAATGGGTAAAATGGTAAATTAGTCAGGTGAAGACTAATAAATAACGAACTTTGAACAATACATTATGGGGTGAATTGTAATGTGTAAAAGTGGTTTAGTAATAATTCGGACACGGGTTGACGGATAGAATAAAAGATGTGAAAAGGCACCATTTGGTATAAGTCATAACGGGTTAAACAATTCAAGAAATGTCTTTTAAGTAGTAAGGACTCATGGTGCTAACCGGAATGGGTTCACGGGGCGAAATGGTATCAAAATACCATCATATGTTGATAAATGATCATTTTGACTAAACGGGTCAAATGGTGTGTTAACACCATTTGACGATAATTACTGACGATCGCTTGTTCAGTTTTGGTGATTACAGGAAAGTAATATAAGGTTCGAGACGCTATTAATTAGTAAGTTAATAGTGAAAGGTATTTTAGACGGGTCAAAACTTTGACCCGAGCCAGGTATGTGCAAATAAGAATATAGTTTTAAGTGCGATTTTGGTCAAACATGTTATTAAAAGTCCATCGTCGTCAAAAGACTTGAAACTTGTCTTTCGCAAAATTTCTAAACCAAAGATTAGAATACGGAACAAGTAGTTTATCACATTAAATCCAACACAAATATTGTTGTGGTGGAAAACAAGTGGAAACCATAGTGTGGAAATAAGATGCAAGCAAAGGATGAGCGTAATTTAAGCTTAAAAGTGCATAAGTACCCTTAACGGGTCAAAATAAGAGTATAAGCAAAAACGGGTTAAGAATGCGTATAAACCCATGATTTGAACCTTGTACAATAGGAAATAAATATAATAACATGTTACAAAAAGAAAACAAAGGCGACAAACAAGTTTGTTTGATGAAAGCACGAACGAGTCAAGAAGTGTCATAATTAAATTTCAAGCCGAGAGCATGAAATCAAAATTTTGTGAAGTTAGATGTCGGGTTTTTACTCCATAAGATGGAGAATTAAATTACGGACGCGTAGGAAAAAGAATCGCGTAAAACGGATCAATAACGAATAAGTTATGGTCGTTTCCGTAAAAACTGTTATTGCTGGAAAATGCAGGTCCCAGATCCAGACCTGCTGAAAAATGGTCTCCCCCGCGCTACGCGAGGGAGCAAGGTGGTGCCGGCGCGTGGCGCGACAGCACCCTGTTTCGGTGAAAATTTTGTATTTTAATGAGTTTCGCTTCCCGGACTCGTTTAGACACGTTTTAAACTACGTATGACTAATTCAATTCATGTTTTATGAATTATAGGTATAATTTACAGTACCAGAGGACGATCAAGCTCAACGAAGAACCGAACACGATCAAGAAACAAGCTTCCGCACTATGTATCGTTGTTATGTTAAATGACGAACTTACACATGTTATATTGTATAGTTTTAATTCTGTAAAAGTTGTAATGAACCCTTATTTTTCAATGTATTTGAAATCATAATTACCCGTTTGTTTTCGTAAACTATACGAAAACCGTTAAATAATAATAAGGGTGTTACAATATTCATGTAACACCCCGAAAAACGGTTTTGGTCATCAAACAATGATAATATTAATGAACGGGTAAAATACCGTTAGTGGTAAAATTAACCCGATAAATATTATGATTTAAATAAATAAACTTAATATTAGATAAATGAAAATAAAAGCTTTGAAGAAATAAAGTTCATAAGAGGCCCGAGTTAACGGGACTTAAAATAAAACGGGTTTTAACTCCCCGAACCTACTAAGTTAACTAGGAATGATTAACCTAATTAGTAATGTGTAATTAAGTGAGAACAATAAAGAAAGCAAGAACTAGTGAACCTTTTATAAAAGGTTGGAACTAAAGGGGCCAAAGTTGTAACAAGGAACCTTAAGTTTTTATAAAAAAAATTATAACACACACACACACACAAGGTTTGTGTGCGTGATCGAACATCAGGAGACCAAAAAGGGAGTGAACCCTAATTCAACAAATCTTCAAATTAAAGGACCAATTGAAGGCCAAATTCGGATTTGAATATATATAAACGATTACCAAGTCAAAGCGATCGTAAGGTATGTTGAATTTTTGACATTCATGAAGTTGTAAAATTTTGATTAACATTACAAGATGCGATTTATGTATGAATCGTAGAGGCTATGGCCGAATTAGTGAAGTACGATTGCTTAGGAACAAACCCTAAGTAGAGATTTAAAGTAAAATTTTCCATGATTAGGTGTTTGGATGGATTACCACACCTAGCTAAGTGGGTTTTTGTAATATGATGGCGTTAGTGCCTAACTAGTGATTAGAATCATCATATTAGATAATAAAGGCAAGGTACTTAAACAAATTACAAGTTTGAGTACTTGATCATACGTGATTCGAAAGGAGTTTTGAATGTTGTAATGAAATTTGGTGAATTATTTCATGAATATGGATGTTTAAAATCATGATATCTACTAGTAGATATGTCAAACTTAATTATATTAGGTGTTCGGATGAATGCTAGTGATATGATGAAACGGGTTTCACTTATAGATGAGAACCCTTAGTTCTTGTGAAATGAATAAATAAGTTAGCTTTGATAATCGCTTGAACTAGTTGAAGTGTTTGAAATATAATGAACCGGGTTAAAAGATTAGTTAAAATAGTGGATTAAAAGAACGCTTACCAGGTAATTTGAGAATGCCTAAACTAGTCGATGAACTTGAATGTGCATTTTATAATACTAATGGGCATTTGACTTTTAAAAGTCAAACTGACATACAATACGATGAATGATAATTTTGATATGAGATACGTAAGGTGGAATAATCGTATTAAATTATAATTAATCTAACCACCTTGTGAATGATAAATGATAGTTTGGCGCTTAACAAGCTAGGTGGAAGCTTGGGAAGAAAGCGGGTCAAACGAATCAAGTATGGAAGAAAAGCGTAGTTTGGATGCAAGGTAAGTAAAACTTACACCTTTTTGTAGAATACTTATTTATTCTATAACTTATAAATATGATGATGATGATAATATTCGAAACATGGATTCCGACGCGAAATGATACGAGTTGGAACAAATATAAAGGGTTATTGGATTTTATCACCCGCAACTATCGGCCTTTGGCCGATGACACCCGCAACTAACACTTTGACACCCGACACCCCCAACTTTACTTTTTGTTTGCACTGGCACCACTCAGTTAAATATTCTCTAACTTGGTTAGTTATTTGTCCTACGTGGCACCATTTTGCTGAGTTGGAGATGATTACGTGGCGCTGACGTGTATCTAAACCTCATCTCCTTCTTTACAATATTTAAAAAAAAAATAACAAATCCTAAATTCTAATTTCATTATTTTGAAGATCTGGGCCTATGTTTTTATCAATTTCATCATCTTCAGTCATCAAAGATTATCATCAAATTTCATCTGCAAATTCAAGAAGCTAATAATAATCATCTGCAAACAAGAACAAATAAAAAAACAAAACTAAATCTAATCCTAAAATTAATTTCTAAATCATTCTACAAAATCCAACATACAGATTCTATATTATCTTTCATCCCAAATCATTTGCAAAACCCAACTTACAAATCATATATCATCTTCAAACCACAACATCATCACCATACATATTACTTGAAACAACCCACACTCACCTCCGTGAGCCACCAAACTGTCACCACTACCGCCGTTACTCCATCTCCTATCAACCACCACCCACGATCATCATCCACCACTGTACAATCTATCTTCGCCGCACCAGATCCACCTCCACCACTCCGTCCAACTTCCACGATTAACCACCTTCACCCTTCACCATTCAACACACCAAACACCCATTTTCGAACACCCACCTCCGACCGTACCATCGTCACCACCATAATCCTTCCGACGAACCTCGTAGAAACACCACTTGCCACGTTCGTTAACACCCAAAGCAACTCCGACCAAAAAAGAGAAGAGAAAGAGTAGAAAGAGATAATGTCGACCATCATCACCACCTGTGCAATTCGCCGAACCTGCAGAAACTCCAGCAAGCCCTCATCTTGTATGTTCTTTGCAATCTGTAAGTTCAATCATGTGCCTTTTGTTCATTTTTATGCCATGAACGAAACCTCAACTTGTTTTCTATATCATAGTCTGATTCAAACTCAATTTGGGGACAAGGAAATTAGGGCTCATATGGAATCTAATTTGGATGAGATGTCGTAGAGAGAGGTTGAGGTTTTATAAGAAAATGTTTTTCTTTTTAATCAGAATTGAAAAAATATATAAAAATCTTTGTACTCATCATCATGCCATGTCATATGCCATGTAATCATGTCCAACTCATCAGCTATGTGCCACGTAGGACAAATAACTAACCAAGTTAGAGAATATTTAACTGAGTGGTGCCAGTGCAAACAAAAAGTAAAGTTGGGGGTGTCGGGTGTCAAAGTGTTAGTTGCGGGTGTCATCGGCCAAAGGCCGATAGTTGCGGGTGATAAAATCCAATAACCCAAATATAAATGATAAAAATAATGGTAAATGGTAAGAAGGGGTGAAACGGTAATTTAGTCTTGAAAAGACTAAGATAAAATGAGTTTTTGAACGGCTACTTTATAAGTAAGCTTAAACGAATAAAAATGGTAAAACGGTGAATTAGTCAGGTATAAATGGATCAAAGTTGACGTTTAAAACGACACCAAGTGACATAAGCCATGTTTGGCAAACGCGTAAGAAACGGATTTAAGAGACCTAACTAATTGGTGAAAAATCCGAAATGAGTTACTTAACGAAATGGTAAATAAATACCATTCAATTATAAGCGCAAAAGGTTTGGTCGTTTGGACCAACCGGGTCAAATGGTAAAATTGATACCATTTGACAATTAACGACTAATAAGTGTTCGTCAAGTTTTATGCACATAGGATAAAACGGCTTATGAATTAGCGATGTTATGAATTAGCAATTATCGATACAAGGTATTAAAACGGGTAAATATGTTGATCCGAGCCAGGTACGCATAAATAAGTTTATAGTTAAAAGTGCGATTTTGGTCAAATAATTAGTGAAAGTCCTTCGTCGTAAATTGAGGGACTAAAATTGACCAAAAAGCCCTTGATGGGTAAACCGGGTAAACGACCCTTATAGGTTGTTTAGAACATGCAACATGATTATGTAAGTGGTAGATAAGCATAAAAGTTATAAGCATAAGCTTTCGTGGGTCAAATGCCTAAGAATGGGTCATTTGCATAACATGACAAACCGAAGGGTAAAATTTAGGTTAATGGGTTCATTATGTTAAAGCCACCGCAAAAATAGTTGTGGTGGAATATAAGTAGGTATTTTAAAGTGGGAATGCGAAGTGTGAAAAGAGAAGAGCGAGTTTGGTGCTTAAATGCATAAAAATCGCTCTAAACGGGGCAAAACGAGTTACGCGCATAACTCGGAAAATGGCCGTGTAATTCACTAAGTAATAAGTATAAGTTACAGATTGGGAGTTAAAGTAGTAGTTTATGACTTTATAGTAAATGAGAAACAAGCATGGTTAACTTAAAACTAAACGGGTCGAATAATCAAAAAATTGATTTATAAGCCATTGGCTTATAAATCGGATTTTGATGCGAATAAAGAGGATAAACAGATCCGTAATTCAATTACGGTCGCATAGGAAAAACAATCACGCAATTGGACAAGTAGATCAAAAGTTATGAGCTTTTGAAGTTACAAGTAGATCAAAAGTTATGAGCTTTTGAAGTTGAATTTTGATTAAAACCATAGCTGGGCTGAAATGCAGGTCCCAGATACGGACCTGCTGGAAATTGGTCACCCCGCGGCACGCAAGGGGACACGAAGGTACCGGCGTGACACACGTCGAGTGTCGCGGTACGCGAAAGATCAAGGGAAGCCTCTCGCGTGGCGCGAGAGGCATGAATCCGGAAAATTATTTTGTTTTGTTTGTTTGATGCTATGAACTTGATTAAACCCATTTTTAAGCTATCAAAACTAACTTTTTTGTTGGTTTTGATCATAGGTATATTTTGGGATGCCGGATGACGATCAAGCTCAACGA
This sequence comes from Helianthus tuberosus, assembly GCA_030545235.1. NCBI lineage: Eukaryota > Viridiplantae > Streptophyta > Magnoliopsida > Asterales > Asteraceae > Helianthus > Helianthus tuberosus. The sequence continues at coordinate 173,339,055 of CM060393.1, read as the reverse complement.
AGAACCGAATTCGATCAAGTTACAAGCTTCCGCCCATAATTTCGTCGTCGTTTTAAACGACGAACTCATTTACATTATGTTGTATTGTGTTAATATTGAGAAAAGTTTTAATAAACCCGTATTTTCAGTAGTATGTGTAGTCGTAAATACACATTCTTGGTCAATATTTACATGAAAAATCGTTAATTTTTCGTAAGGTTCTTACAAGTTGGTAATCAGAGCTCATGGTTAAAGAGTAAAGTGTGTTCGGTTCGAGACTTGGTCGCAAATCCGGTAAGTATATTTATATTAATGGTTAAGTATGATTAAAGTGTTGTGAACAACACATAGGGTTATCGTGTAATACACGTTACCCCAATTAAATTGATATAGGATCAATATAAATAACAAAATTACGTACGGTGACACGTGTAGTAGAAAGCCTCGTATTATAGTACGGGCGATTATTGATGTTGACATTACTATCTTTTCTAAATGATTTAGCTGAAGGACACTTGCATCTGAAGATGACGAGAGTTGAACAAATTGTAGACATGACGAAGGAACGGTCCAAAGTATGACAAGCAGAGCATGCTCACCAATGACCTAAATCGCCTAACAATCACGAATAAGGGTAATGGCAAGGAAAGCCCGTTAGGGCAAGCATTGCAGGTGCACGTTTTAAATTATTGCACAAATAGTAATATGCAACAAATACGTAGAGACTGACTGTTGCATATGAAGGATAAAAACTTGGAAAAACCTGAATAGGATACATATCCAGGATGACGTTTCCAAGAGAAATAGGCATTATTCACGATTGTGAATAACAAGACAATAATAGAATTAGTTTATGTAGAAACTTGGACGAAAGTAATCATCCAAGTAAGAATTCTCAATATGGATATTATTGAGAAAAGTAATGGTCATATCAACGAATGTGATTGTAAAATAGTTCGATAGAAAGGAAAACATTTTATATGTTCAAAAACAAAACGGGTAAAACTAATGATTGTTATATAGCAATTAAGTAAAGTTTTACCGAATGAAATCAAGAATATGGGAATAAATAGAGGCGTTACTTACATGGGGCGTGATGTGAAATTTATAAAAAGGTCATGTGTACCATGTGTTGATTGCTTACTCTGGCCAAGTAAGTAGTGAACACATGATACCGTGAACTTCTTATGATGGACACATTTACGTCTGATGAAGTAAGGACGGGGTAAAAGGGACGAATTAAAAAGGTACCCAAAACGGATCAAATAAGTAAAATATTTGATAATAAATGTAAACGCAAGCCGGGTAACGGAAGAGTATTACATGAGAATAACGAGCCCAAGGGAAGGGACAAGAATCAAGGTAAATGAGAATACGGACTGACTAATGAGAATGCTAAGGCATTGGGATAAAAGTTTGACTGTCATAAGTGATGAAATTCACACGGACAAGTTAAACGGATTAAATAAAGAATAAAGGACGTGGTTGAATAAAAGCGACGGATTTCGCTAAGACGGCCAAATAAATTAAAACGAAGTCTAAATGCAAACCAGAATAGTTGCTTTGACGATGACTTCGGTAAAATATCCGATAGATGGGTAAGATTTTGAGAATATGCGTAAACCAAGAGACGGGAATGCGGCTTAGAAAGTCAAAAGACTCAGATTATGAGTTATGACTAAAAGACGATAAGGTTCTGCAAACGGAAATTTTGATAATTACGTTCAACTATTTTAAAGTTGAACGGGTTGAACAAAGAATGAAGTTTGACATTCATAAGTGATGAAATCTCACACGAAAAAGTCAAACGAGATAAGTAAATAATAACGCTTGAAAATGCAATTAAGCGCAAACCGAATAATGGGAGCGCAAAATGTTAATAAACCTATGTAATGGGTCAGGAGAGATTGTAGAAAGGAAAACGCAAACTAGTGAAGCAAGGGTGTTACAAAACATAAAGATAAAGAACCCGGGTAACGGGTTGTAAAGAAGTATAAGTAAGCAAGCCAATTAACGGTAAGCAGAGAACAAACTGACGCGTAAATGACTTAAGAAGTCATAGAGTCGGAAGATTAGTCTAAAAGGAAAACGAATGTAGCCTTAGACTACGGTCAAGGTCCATAGAATTCAAGAATGAAAATGAAGGATTTCTAAACTTAAAAAGGGCGCATTAACACCGAAAGTATATTTTTAGAACGACATGAATAAAAGATGAATCTACGGGATCATCACAACTCTTGGGATTATAAGAAGTGTTAAGGTCTACGGGACCAGAATGACCCTCGGGTCACAAATACAAAGAAAAAAACTATAGGGGTCTCACCTTAAAAAGTTGAAGATCTAATAAAATAGCCTACGAGGCTAAGTGAAGGAATCTACGGGTCGGTAATTTAAAGCGTGGGAACTAGTTATGATTCCCCACATAACATAATAACGGAAAGGAATAAATCTATAGTCGTCAATTCTCTGATAAGAGTTATTGACATAAGTTAAAGAGAAAAATGTTAAACTAAAATTCAGTTTTAGTCAAAAGCAACGATTTAACAAAACATAAGTAGTATGAGATCACGAATTCACATAACGCCGGGGATGGCAATGTGGTACACTCGAATGACGGGGTATGAAGTAACGGTGACTAATCAGTCTAGCCGGTAAAACCATTCGAAGTCAAAATAAGGTTATGAACTACGTAAAGCGCTCGTCAATATAAGATTAGCGTGAAGTAAACATGTTGACAGACTTAGTGACCGGGTGATCAAATGACAGACTCGGTCAAATTGACGACAAAGATAAGAAATACATGATAAAAGTTATGGCCCATGAGGCCTTACACATGGAAGACGCACACGTCAATACAAATGATAACTATAGACCGAAAAGAAGGAAAACCTTGAAAATGAAGCTAAGTTCATTTGGTTTAATCAACGAACTACATAAAGAAGGTTTTGGGGACGAAACCCCTTTAAGGGGGTAGACTAGTAACACCCCGAAAAACGGGTTTGGTAATCAAACCACGATAATATTAAAGAACGGGTAAAATACCGTTATTGGTAAAATTAACCCGGTAAATATTAAAATTTAAATAAATAAACCTAATATTAGATAAATGAGAATAAAAGCTTTGAAGAAATAAAGTTCATAAGAGGCCCAAGTTAACGAGACTTAAAATAAAACGGGTTTTAACTCCCTGAACCTACTAAGTTAACTAGGAATGATTAACCTAGTTAGTAATGTGTAATTAAGTGAGAACAATAAAGAAAACAAGAACTAGTGACCCTTTTATAAAAGGTTGGAACTAAAGGGGCCAAAGTTGTAACAAGGAAACTTAAGTTTTTATAAAAAAAATATAACACACACACAGGGCGTGTGTGCGTGATCGAACATCAAGAGACCAAAAAAGGAGTGAACCCTAATTCAACAAATCTTCAAATTAAAGGATCAATTGAAGGCCAAATTCAGATTTGAATATATATAAACGATCACCAAGTCAAGGGGATTGTAAGGTATGTTGAATTTTTGACATTCATGAAGTTGTGAAATTTTGATTAACATTACAAGATGCGATTTATGTATGAATCGTAGAGGCTTTGACTGAATTAGTGAAGTACGATTGCTTAGGAACAAACCCTAAGAAGAGATTTAAAGTAAAATTTGCCACGATTAGGTGTTTGGATGGATTACCACACCTAGCTAATGCCTAACTAGTGATTAGAATCATCATATTAGATAATAAAGGCAAGGTACTTAAACAAATTACAAGTTTGAGTACTTGATCATACGTGATTCGAAATGAGTTTTGAATGTTGTAATGAAATTTGGTGAATTATTTCATGAATATGGATGTTTGAAATCATGATATCTACCAGTTGATATGTAGAACTTGATTATATTAGGTGTTCCGATGAATGCTAGTGATATGATGAAACGACTTTCACTTATAGATGAGAACCCTTAGTTCTTGTGAAATGAATAATTAAGTTAGCTTTGATAATCACTTGAACTAGTTGAAGTGTTGGAAATATAATGAACCGGGTTAAAAGATTAGTTAAAACGGTGGCTTAAAAGAATGCCTACCGGGTATTTTGAGAATGCCTAAACTAATCGATGAACTTGAATGTGCATTTTATAATGCTAATGGGCATTTGACTTTTAAAAAGTCAAACTAACCTACAATACGATGAATGATAATTTTGATTTGAGATGCGTAAGGTGGAATAATCGTATTAAATTATGATTAATCTAACCACCTTGTGAATGATGAATGATAGTTTGGTGCTTATCAAGCTAGGTGGAAGCTTGGGAAGAAAGCGCACTAGTACAAAAAAGAAAGCTTTTAAAACAGTGATTTTCTCTTTTAAAACGGCTGCACACCGTTTTAAATGTTTCATGTCACACCCCGACCGCGTAAAACAACAAATCGCGACGGAATCATCGGGGAGTGTTGTAACAGAATCATTGTTTCATAACACATGGAAATTGAAATTTTGTTTTATTGAATAAAAGAAGTTACAGTGTCTTAGAAACAAAGAATTATAACATAATTAACTAGTCTTGCATCTTTTATTGTCACTAAGGCCCAAGTCCGCCTAAGTGTATCTTGATCAATCCTATGCATCAATTCCTGAAAACACATGTGAAAATAGGTACGTCAGCATAAAAATGCCTGTGAGATACATATGTTTTATTTAAAATAGGATTCATGACTTGTAAGTTTAAAAGAAAATTTTTAACAAAAATTAGTCATGAACCTTGTAAAATGTTTTCTTTTGTAAATCATACAAACAGTAATAAGAAATCAGATAATATAAAAGAAAGATGTAAAGAAAAATAAATGACCAAGTAAAATGAGTTTGTATAAAACATGTTGTTTGTAAAACAATGTTTCATGAAGATATGATATATGTGTAAAATGTAATATGTCTAAGGTGAAATGATTTAAATAATGCTACGATATGTAATACCATAAAAGCACTTATATATAGGAAGTACCAGCGGCGTATCCACCATGCTTTTATCATATTACACACGTCTCGTTACTTAAATCACTTACCCAAACCAACCACCAAAAATGTCTTGTTTAAACCAATTGTCAAATGGTTATGTGTAAACCATGTCTATTGTCAAATGTAAATCATGTAATGTGAGTAGGATCGAGATTCGATCTAAACGAGTCTATCAGAAGAGTTCTAATCCATATCAAAGGCGGAATTCAATGATACAGACTTGATTACAGCTTGATTCACTCTTTAATTGTCTTGTTTATTGATTTGAAAGTGTTTTACAACCTGGAGACACTTTGGCAGCACCTCGGTACCGGAATCACAAAGTTACAAATGAATTTGAACAAGGCACATATTTATAGGCAAGCCATTCCGTGCGGAATGGATCAGACTCATTTCGTGCGAAATGGAAAATGTCCATTTCGTGCGAAATGGTCACACACACATATTTCTCGTATTTCATGCCCTGGTCTATCTAACCTATTACAAGACTCGATACAAGACGAAGTCGATAGACATATGCACCAACAGACTCCCCCTTGGATGTTGACGAAGTCTTCAGTGTCGAGTCTTCGGTATGTCACATCTTCAGTCTTGATCAGTCTTCATGCTCTTCCAAAGTATCTGACAGTGTAAGCATCCTTCAATCTCTTTCTCTTCTCCAGGATCTCAATCTGGCTTTTTACCATTCAAGCTCCCCCTTGAATGTTGATCTAATCTTCAATCACCTCTTTCTCTCGTTCATTCCCAGAATCTTAATCCTGGCTCTATCCTCCTTTATCAACTTATATCTTTAACAATCTTTCAGGATCAGAAACTGGCTCTTGCATCTTCAGACTCCCCTTTGCTAGCAGATTCCCCCTTAAATCATTCTGGGATCGCAATCTGACTTAGCTTTTCCACAGGTTCAGGTCGTCTCCTGGCTCTTCATAGCAACAGGATCAAGAACCTGGCTCAAATCTGCACATCTTCAGGAGTCGAAGCCTGGCTAACCTGCACAGACTCTACCTCAAAATAAATTTCACAATTTTAAAAATTTGACAAATTTAGAAATCACATGTAGAATCAATACTCAAACAATCATTTGTTGATATCATCCAAAATGATTTAACATTTATAATTTCTGATGACCACTTGTAAGAATAATATTTTTTCTTTTTCAAACTCTCCTAAACCAGTTGTTCATCATGTTTAGCACTCAGATTTTTGAAAATCAGCTCTCCAATCATCAGTTGTCGAAAATATTTTTGTATTTTCAAAAAATTTATGCTAGAACACACTGAAAATCTTTTTGGAATTTTTTTTAAAAGAAATACAGTAAAGAAATATTTACAAACAATATTTTTGTGAGTTTGTGTAAGAGGATCATATCAGTTTTTGAGACACATCACCAACACCGTTAAGCTTTAAACATTTTAAGTTTTAAACGATTCACGTAGATTGTCAGTATACTGATCCATTTAAATTCTCACACAAAGTTCAACTGTTTCGAGATACGAGATTAATGTTTTAAGCACTTAAACTTGTTCGCGTGTCCCACGTCAGAATATACTCCCGTATCCAGACTCCTATATTCAGTCTCACAGGTGAATGTACACTAATGATATCTATAAGGGGTTAAATGCGAGACCATGAGAGCTCAGGCTATTGCTTCCACAAAATCAGAGAGATGATGGTTCGACTTTCGGTGTGTTCCCTTTAGAGAATCTTTTCTTCAACAGCACATGATTAGCATTTTTCAATGTTTCATCATTTTTTTATGCTGAGGGTAGGCTTTAAGATTAAAGCAATGTAAAGTATTATACGGGGACTAGGCTATTGCTCCCGCAAAATCAGAAGTCCAGGTATAATACCCCAGATATCACCACGCACAAAGACCTAGTATGTCAGAAATAGAAAGCCCTTCAAACAAGATTTCAGGGGTTACCTATATATCCGAGAGATGTTCCCCGCGAAATAAGTAAGTTTGATATTTAGGTTTATATCTCGACAAAAATCTACTAAGCGTGTAAAAACCTACTGGCATATCATCAGTGAAATCGTTTATCATATTTTTAACTTTCCAATTCTTTAGCGTGCTGTGATAGTCCACTGATGTACTATCATTTCCTTTTTTTCACAACAAAACTCATTTTCATTTTTTCATGTTTTTGGATTTTTATAGATTTTATCATGTTTTTGGATTTTTCAAATTTTCAATTTCTAAATTTTTTACTCCCCCTAAAATAAAAAATATGCTTCAATTTTTTATTTTCAAGGAAAATTTGAAAACAAATTGTACAAATAAAGTGACAACTGTTGTGAATTACTTCAGATCGCCATCCACTTGGTATAAACAATCAGAACTCCCCCTGACAACAAACTATTTTCCCATTATGATTTCAAAACACTTCAGTTTGTTTTAATCAAAATGGTTTTTCCGGAAAATTAGTTTTGTTGAATTTCACAAACCACTTGTAGGTTAGGAGTTTCATCACATTGTTTTTCAAACACTTGAATGAAAGTTAAATCAAGTTCAACTTAATGACCTTGATTAACCACATGTAGGTACATACACATGTATGTTCTCATCAATCAATACCACTTGTAATTCGAAATATGACAATTTTCAGAAATACTACCACTTGTAGATCGAAATACCAAGAAAGATGTCGATTCATGCTCCACGATTACCAACTTGGGAGCTCCGGCAAGTCACCGTTTGTAAAAAAATATTAACAATTTTCAAAAAAAAATATCTTTTCAAAAATGATGCCGATTCCTACTCTACAATTACCAACCTGGGAGTTTCGGCAAGTCAGAATTTTTACAAATGAAATACCGACACCCAAGCTTGACTAGCTTTAGGTGTGATCTTTTCAGTTTCACTTGGGGTTTCAAGATTCCTTTTTGACTCATAGAAGTCTTTTACCCCTTTTACCTTCCCATCGACCATTTTCCCAAAAATATGTTTCACTTTTCCGTTAAAAGCTTTTTCGACATCAAACTCTTTCTTTTCAGAATAGAATTGATTCGAGATCTCCACTTTTCCAACTTTTGATTTAAAATTTTCAGTTCGCAATGGTGGAAAGTTTACATCATCCATTGGCGGCACTGAATTATCACTTTTAACCTCAACTTGTGGCTCCTCTGACTTTGACGAGTCAGATTCATCGCCAGATTTCACATTTGATTTCTTAGCAACCCATGTTTGGTTGTTAAGATTCACCCTTCTTTTGTAAAACCTTTTTGAACATTCACCAACTTCATATGTTGAGTTTTTAAACACTTTGAACTTTTCAGTCGGTGGTTCAGTTTTATCAACAAATTTTTCTTTCAGTTTAGAAGAGACTCCCTGTTTTGTGTTGGTTGCCTTTGGACAATTCCAGACGATGTGACCAACTTCTTGACATCGGTAATAGGTTCTTGTTTCCCTTTTCTGATTAGCTCCATTCTTTTCAAACTTTTGTTTTTCTGCAAAGAAAGCTTTGTTCGATTGCTTCCAGAATGAGCTTTTCTTCTCTTCTTCTGAACTGGACCCTGAAACAAATACTGTTTTTGTTTTAGAAATTTTCTCATTTTTATGATTTTCGGATGAAGTAAAACCCAATCCCTTCTTTTGAAATTACTGTTATGGTTTGGCTTCTTTCGATAACCTGAACCATAACTGTAACCCTTTTTCTTATTTAACCTTTGTTGAACTCTTGAGGTGTAAGGTTTAGGTTTTTTAGCAAGATTTACATCTTTTATTTCAGAAATATTAATTTCTGTTAATTTGAAAACCTTGTTAATCATTTCAGTTTTAACACCTCTTATTGGAAATTCCTCATCAGAATATAATTTGTCAGAATCATTCAAAGTATATACTACTTTGACTGTTTCGTCATTCAAATTAGATTTTGATAATAGAAATTCTTTATTGTAAACTCTTTTGACCGAAGATTTTGGACTGTCAACTAATGATGAACTCGAACTCTCGGATTCGGACTTTGAGTCTGACTCCTCATCTTTATCCAACACCTGATCGACCACTTTCTTTATTAACTCAGACTCATGAACAGTGTCAGATGATGTGAACGTGACATCAGTTGTTTCAGACTTTAACTTTATATTGACAGCCTTTTTGACTTGTTCCTCATTTGGTTTTCTGGGAGAATATCCTTCCCAGATCGGAGGCGGACACTTGTTATAGTTTGCACTTTGTTTCTTACCAGTATCCTTCTCTTCCGACTTCTTGTCCTGAAAGGCTTCAAAACCTGCAACAATTGGATAAATTCTATCAATCAAATAACCAGAACTAGAATAACTTTGCAGCAATCATCTGATTCTTTCATTTTCTATCTTTTCTGTCTCCAACTCCTGCTTCAACTTTGCACATTCTTCAATATAGTGATTGATAGCCTTCTGTTTAGACATCATCACTGCATTCATCATGGTTAAAGCATCTTCTCTTTCTGAGTTTGTCTTTTGCAGACTATTCACCGTTCTGTTCAACACATCATACGACTCTTTCACATATTTAACGTCGAACAGTAACTTTTCTTTCAGTTTGTCAAGCTCACTATTCTTCTCATCTTTTTCTTCACAATATTTGCACGGTTCCAAACATTTTATACAAGGTTTCGTGATCTCAACAATTTTTTCAACTTCGATAATCTTTTCAACTTCGACTATCTTTTCAACTTCAACCACCTTCTCAGCTTCAACCACCTTCTCAGCAACTTTAACTTCTTCACTCTGTTCAGACTTCTCTTCCTGAGCAACATTCTCACATTTTACCTTTTTCTGATTCTTTGCTGCTCGCTTCTCCTTTAGCTTCTCCAATCTATCTGCAAAATAAAATTTAAAACTTTCAGGAGATAATTGAGTTTTTCCAATGTTTATTTGTATTTCTTCTTCATCATCACTGTTATCAGTTGATGATTGATCAAAGACTGTTGTCTTTTCTGAGCTTTCTTCTGAAGAAACAAACTCCTCATCTTGACTTTTCTCATCATTAGCAAACACATCCATCCATTCTTTCATCGAATCTAGTTCTTGAATGATTTGTGCAATGAATGCTCCAAACTTGGAATCAGCCGGAATGTATTTGTCCCAGCTAAAACCTTCTGGTAATTTTTCATCATCTTGATTAACCAGATAAGCTTTCTTCTTTCCATCTTCAATAGCATTGGATGATGATGGTTGTTGAGCAACTTGTTGATATATAGCTTTCCGATAATAGTCATTATTTCCGAACGGATTCTAAGCTCCTCCTGCTTCTCGGTTGGTACATTCCCTCTTGAAATGTCCTTTTTCCCTGCATCGAAAAAAAGTAACCTTAGATTTATCAAAACCTAAAGTAGAAACATTAGCATCACGAAAATCATCTCTTCCAGTAATCAGCTTAAATTTCTCAGCTCTCCTCAACACACTCGCTAAACACCACTTAATATCCATAAGCTCCATTTCCTCAGCATCGATCTGATCGTAATCCTCTTTTGTTAACATAGGATTTCCGATTCTTCCTGCAACCAAACCTTCATATGATTCTAACACTGTAGCTAGTAATGCCATATGACCTTTAGCAACTTATTCAGAGAAATTTTGACCATTCTGAAGATGCAACGCGATGTTGCAGTGTATCACAAGACCATTACCGTTGTTTGAGCTTTGAGACTGATGACTTGAGGTTGAGACATTCGGATTAACATTCGAGTATGAAGAAAATCCACTGTGGCTGATTGGACTCTGATTAACTGATCCGGATGAGTTTTCTGCACTAAAAGCAGTTTGGACCTTTGGACTTGCTTCAACATTCTGAACATTCCCTTTGTAATACATCTTGATGTCTTGTTGACCACTTGGATTGTTCATTCTAGCAATCTTTTGTTGTTCAAGATCCTGTCCTTCAAGCTTTTCAATGAACTGAGAAATTGTCAATTTATCATATTCTCCAGTGTTCTTTAAGATCATCAGATATATACCCTATTCTTTCTGAGGTAAAGCATCAGCTAATTTGTCAACCCATTCTTCTCGATCTTTGTTTATATCTAACAGTGACATTGAACGCACTAAATGACAATATCTCTCTATCAGTTTCTTTGTAGTTTCACCCGACAAGCTAGTAAACAAATCGAATTCTTTCTTTAACAATGATTTCTTGCTCCTGATCATCTCCGTACTTCCCTCAAACTTAATTCGAAGAGCTTCCCAAATCGAACGTGAAGTACCATCGTGTTGAAGTAATATGAAGATGTCTTCCTTCACAGCTTGCTGAAGTAGACTAATCATCATTTTTTCTCCCTTATACATATCTGTGACACCCCGTTGAAACGCTCTCACTTTTACTAGCTTGTCAGTGGCTGCTTTAACTTTCGGGACGAAAGTTCTTAAAACTTGGGGATAATGTGACACTTCGGGTTTTCCCCGAACCAACTGTCGTCTTTAAATGAATGTATGTGCGTATATATATAATATTAAATGAGAACTTGTTATTTATTGTTGTGCATTATGTGATCTTTTGATTGTGTCGTGTGTATTATGTATGTATATATATATATATATATATAAGTGTGAACCGAACCGAACCCGACTCGAGACCACTCGGTCTCGAGTAAACAAGTAACGATATGGGCCGGTTGGGCCGTAACCTTAGCCCACCCGGAAACCCCCTTTACCCACTCGAGATATATAACCGGCCACCCTCACAACTTGCACCATTTGGCAACATCACTCTCACACTCCCTCATCTCACACACTCTCCCTCTCTCTCTCTCTAAAAACCCTAAAACCCTAAAGTTCTAACATCAAACTCACCTCCTCTCCTCTCCCTCTCTCGGATCAAACCGGAAACAACAACAAGGAGCTCTCGGATCATCTCGGTTCAAGCTTGTGGTCATCACTCGGAAGCCCTTTCATCAACCCTTCACATCTTCACACCTTGAATCTAACCGGTTAGTGTTTTCTTTAGGTTGATAATACATGAAGATGGTTGTTTTTATGTAATGAATGTGTTTCTTATATAGAAGATGGTATGCATACTTGTTAGATGATTTGTATGTGTATAATGATGATTATCGGTTAACATGTCTTGATTTCGGATAAACTACATAATGAGTTAGTGTTATCTTGTGTTTGAATGAATGATTCATGCGAAATAATTGTTTGAACCAATGATGATATGCTTATGTGGTGAATATGTTTAGATGAATGATTTGGCTTGAATGATGGCAATTGTTTGGCTGAAATGGTAATTGTTTGGCTGAAAATGCTGTTAGTATTGCAAGTATAAGGTCTAGGATGACATGTTTTCGGATCGGTTTTGAAGGATTATACATGATGGGTAGTTTGTGTGTATGATGAACAAACATGAACTTGAGTTGAATGTGCTTTGAATATTTGAAAAACCCACTGTTTGATCCATTTTCATTTGATAGTAGACAATAAAACATGTTTATGCACTCTTATTGGCCAGTACAAAATCTCATGAAATTGCAATTGTATTGGTTAGTACATCTGCCAGGTTCTAGAAGGTTTCTTGTGCACGTTTCCGAGGTTGCGACTCGCAACCCCCGGTTGCGACTCGCAACCAAACCTTGACAACTCGAGACCGCCCGGTTGCGACTCGGAACTTCATGGTTGCGACTCGAGACCTCTCGTTCTCGATTCGAGACCACCCGGTTTCGACTGGACTACTCTGCTTAGTTATTGGGCCGCACAAACTGATGTTTTGAACTACGTATTACTATTAATGTTTAACTGTTACTGTTTAACCGTTTGCATGCTAGGATAGGCCCAATAACGTATATGCTAGTATGACTTACGTGCTATGTGTTAGATACGTGTAGTTATACGTGACATTACTTGCATACGAACCTAATAAATATTTAATAACCATAATAGGGTATGGTTGACCAACGTAACACGAGTAAATTAATTACCGAGCAAAGCAAAGGTGAGTTCACTACTTTTTACTTAAGGCCTGCGTTCCCGGTGGATTGGGAAACGGAACAAAACACTTTTCCTGGTTTGGGATTGCTTACTATCTCCTTGTGCGGGATACGGTATTTCTATCTCCTTGTGTGGGATACGGGTAACAACGCTATCCCCTTATGAGGGATACAAACTTACTTTTCTTCCCTTGTTACTGGGAACAAACTTACTTACTTCCCTTGTTACTGGGAACTTTTAGTTAATTACTGTTTATACTGGATGCAACAAGCAACACTAAACAAAACTCTATCACTCAAGTCCTCACTTCTTAATACCGATTAGTCGCCGGGGCCAGGCGAACGGGTTATTAGTTGATAGCGCTATTTAGGTCTCACCAACCTCACACCGTGCCAAGGTATGGGATCGGTCGTGAACTAATGTACTCTGGCAACCGTCAATGATGATAGAACATTGACAAACGGGGCACTTTACGGAAACGTACGGATGAATAGTATTCGGTATTGTAAAAACAGTTTAGTCGCTTACTTATGGGGTAGCTCCCCATCGCATGTATAAACGGATAAATTAACTGGTTAAAACAAGTTTTTGGAATTAAAAACTGGAAAACTACAAACACGTGAACTCGCCAACGTTATGTTGACACTCTACTGCATGCTTTGCAGGTTGCTCGATACAGCTCTGGACGGACGTTGCAATCGGATGGAGTGCGTGGTTCGTAAGTTTCGTATGAACAACTTGCGGGTTTAAATTATGATATGTATTCTTTTCCTTTCCGCTGTGAACTTAAACTATGTTTTGAAAAATTTAAATTAGGTCACTAATTATGCTAATGTTCATAACAATAACTAATCCGTTCAAAATAATTAGTGGCTAAGATCCTGGTCGGTCACGCCTCCAAGCGGTGATACTCCGCATGTGGATTTTGGGGGTGTGACAGATGATTGGTATCAGAGCCATTGGTTATAGTGAACTTGGTTTTAAAAAGAAGAGTCTTTTTGAGAAAAACCAGACTATAACCCGTGACTTGTGACGACACTACACTCCAAGGGCAAGACTCGACATACTAGACCTCGTAGCTCGGACTTGTGTTTACTTGCTTGTTTACCTTATGTTGACTGCTCAATTATACATCCTAGTGTGCCTGATTAGATAGATACACCTCCCTCTTCTATCTTATTCTCGCTACGTTACGACATCACACTCATACTGTGTTTTTGAACCGGTCTTTCCAACAATAGTATTCTTCAATACCCATCAACTTTGGAGGTTTTTGTAATGTTCCTGTTTCATTTTCCATGTTCACACTCTGAGCAATGGTAACAGGAGTACTCGGGGCAGTAGCAAACGCGTTGTAAAACTCTTCTTCCATGTTTCAGTAAAATGTTTCACAAATACAGCTTTCAAACGAAATGACAATATTCACAAACTCAAACGAACTGGATCTGAAACGAAATGCCACTTTCAAGCGAAATGACCCTCTTCAAACAAAATGGATGATTTGGTGCGAAATGGAGGCTATTATAACCAATTCGTGCGAAATGAGGTTACTTTCAAACGAAATGATGCAACTTGACACGAAATGGATGATTTCGTACGAAATAGCACACTTTCAAACGAAATGGACCTACTTTACCCAAACCGTGCGAAATGACTTGGTGCGAAATGGCCCGATTGTTCAATTCGTGTGGAATGGAGCACCTTGGGTTTCAATTCGTGCGAAATGGAGGATTCAATCCGTGCGAAATGGTGCTGATGTCATCCAATCGGTCCGATTTTTGTCAAATTGATCAGGTTTTAGGTTGATTTTAAGTCTAATTCTTTCAAGGATTGATTAAAACAGTATTACACGTGTTATATGTGAAATTCAATCCATTTTAACCGAAAAATATTGTTTAATTTTGAAAAATCTTGTAAAAGAAGGTGTAGAAGTCAGAATTTTGATGAAATCAAGCTGAAATGGTAAGAACTCTTCCTCCTGAGCTCTGATACCACTTGTAGGATCGAGATTCGATCTAAACGAGTCTATCAGAAGAGTTCTAATCCATATCAAAGGCGGAATTCAATGATACAGACTTGATTACAGCTTGATTCACTCTTTAATTGTCTTGTTTATTGATTTGAAAGCGTTTTACAGCCTGGAGACACTTTGGCAGCACCTCGGTACCGGAATTAAAAAGTTACAAATGAATTTGAACAAGGCACATATTTATAGGCAAGCCATTCCATGCGGAATGGATCAGACTCATTTCGTGAGAAATGGCCAATGTCCATTTCTTGCGAAATGGCCTTTTCCATTTCGTGCGAAATGGTCATACTCACATATTTCTCGTATTTCGTGCCCTGATCTATCTAACCTATTACAAGACTCGATACAAGACAAAGTCGACAGACATATGCACCAACAATGTGTAAACAAATGTCATGCATGGCAAGTAAAAAGTGACCACTTAAACCATATGTAAAAATGCACAAAACAAAGTATTTGAATAAATCAAAAGTTATGTTTTGTAAAACAAATGCATGCCTTACTGATACAAACATCTACGCGGTAATGTTAAAATGCATACATCCAAGCCTTGCGACTGTCGCGACAAACCCTTAAACGAAGTTAAAGGTTCATCTAAATTATGTATATTGGATTCAGTCATTCCTTCCACCCAAACAAACCTAGGATTTCAGGAACGGGACTTGTAAATTCCTATGGTACCATTACTTACTACCAAGCGGCGTAGCTAATGTTAATGAATGTATTTTGTGTCCCATTTAAACAAACCAAATGTCATACCAAAATGTAAGCATGTTTTATGAAAATAATGTACTTTAATATGCTAAATGAACATACAAAGTAGAAATGTAAAACAATGTGTCCATATGCTGAGTAAACATATGCAACAGAAATGCAATGTAAAACAATGTGCTAAGTATGCAATGAATGAACATACATAGCATGTGATGTAAAACAATGTACTAAGTATGCAATAAATGAACATACATAGCAAAAACATGTATAAAATCATGTACTATACGTGTACTAATGAACATAGCAAGTATATGATATGAAAACATGAAAAGCACGAAAGTAACAAGTAGGCACATGTGTTTCACCCCAAAATGTTTGAAAAACAGTAAAAGAGGGGTCTATGTACTCACTTGAGATTGCTCAATAGTCTTTGGATAACAACTAAGCAATGCTAGAAAGATCACGGAATCAATCGGCACCTAATATAGGTAAACTATGTTAATAAACCGGACCTAAATTGGAGGATTGGATAAAATGTGGTTTCGTAAACCAAATGAGTGTAGGAACTCATGTAATATGGTTTAACAAAGCCTACATTCTAAAATGAAACATATCCTAAGTGCTTACGACCCATTACGACCCGTTTAGGTAGCTTACGCTACTTTAACGCGTCGTTTGCGTAAAACGCGTTCGGACCGCCTAACTAGTCTTATGACAAGTAATATATGCCTTAACATGTCTAATAATGTTGTCTAATCAGTTTAGATGTCAAAATTTAAGTTACATATGCTTAAAATGAATTTATGCGCAAAAAGGAAATTTTGGTCATTTTCCTAAGGCATATAAACTACCTATCATACAACTAACTAAACGTAGTGACCATAAGGTATAACCATGGAAGGTTATTCCCTATACAACTATGGTCACCTAATGTGTTTGGTCGGATCCTAATGATCGACCAAACGGGTCGGGTTCGAAAGTCTAAGCGGTTGTTTAGACGACTTATCTTTACGACCCTATATAAGCACTAAACTAAAAGTGGCGAGTTAAACATGCTTAAACATGTTTAACGAAGTTAGAAAACAGGTTTGATATCAAAAAATGTATATAGCCTTCAGGTCTTCTGCAACAACCTGAAATACCCATGTGGAAATGGGAGCAGATTTCAATGGACTTTATAACGAAGTTAGCAAGGACACCCAGAGGTCACGATACGATTTGGGTAATCGTGGACCGTCTGACCAAATCTGCACACTTTTTGCCAATCAAGGAGAAAGATAACACTAGTAAGCTTGCTGAGCTATACCTGAGAGAGATAGTTGCACGGCATGGAGTGCCTCTCTCGATTATCTCCGTTAGAGACGGAAGGTTTGTATCAGGATTTGGCAATCCTTCCAAGAAGCCTTTGGTTCTCAGTTGAATCTGAGTACTGCATTCCATCCGCAGACTGACGGCCAGAGCGAGCGAACGATTCAAACATTGGAAGACATGTTACGAGCTTGCGTGATGAATTTGGGTGGTAGTTGGGACACTCAATTACCCTTGGTAGAATTCTCGTACAACAACAGCTACCATGCGAGTATCCAAGCTGCACCATTTGAGGCTCTCTATGGACGCAAGTGCCGATCACCGTTATGCTGGGCAGACTCGGGTGATAGACAGCTTGTTGGTCCTGAATTGGTTCAAGAGACAACAGACAAGATTATACAGATCCGAGAGCGCATCAAGGCGGATCGTGATCGACAAAAGAGTTACGCGGACCGAAGAAGGAAACCGTTAGAGTTTGCAGTAGGAGATATGGTTTTGTTAAAGGTTTCACCCTGGAAGGGTGTAGCACGCTTTGGGAAGCGTGGGAAGTTGAACCCGAGATACATTGGACCATTCAAAATCCTGGAGAGGATTGGTCTTGTAGCTTACAAGTTGGATCTACCTGCAGAACTGAATGGCGTTCATGATACATCTCATGTATCTAATCTGAAAATGAGTCCAACTCAAGAAACAGTTGTCATTCCTGCCGACGAAGTCCACATTGACGACACACTCCACTTTACTGAATAACCTGTTGAGGTTACTGATTGGAAGGTTAACAAGACACGAAGGAGTAGTGTCAAACTCGGCAAGGTTCGTTGGAATGCGCGACACAGCCCAGAGTTCACTTGGGAGCGTGAGGATCACATGAAAGCAAAATACCCACATTTGTTCCCCAAGACCCCTACATCTAGTAGCAGAACTAAAGTTTCGGGACGAAATTTTCTTAACAGGGGGGAATGTGACAACCCTCATAAAACCAGGTATCCGTACAATTAATTAATATTGATTAGCGCTTAATAACTGTGCTGAATTACAATTAATGACTTAAACTGCTTCCTGATTTCTGTATCATACATATATGTGCATCACATTTCATATTGTCACATCATTGTTTGCATACAAACCTTTAGTGACATAAATGATGCACAAAGCACAGTTACCACAGTTAGCGGATAACTCTGAAAAATGCTGACGATGTTCAGTACATAGACAGACAGTGTTTTGAGACCTCGTAAGGGCCATAGACAAGGTACTACACTAGTATGGTGTGTAGGGAAGTAAGGACCGTAAAACTACGTCACTAGGTGATAGTTTAAGTGCCGGAAAGTGCTAAATTCAGCACATTTCAGCAAAATTCAGCTTTTTAACAAGCTAGTAATGTGCAAAAATATGGCAAAATGGTCCTGAATGCTTTCCTAAGTGTCAGGAATTAAAAGTGTCACAAAAGGGTACTTAAAAATCATTAAACGGAATAACTTGACACTTTAACGAACCGGTATCTAACCATATAACCGGGCACTACCCGAAACACCAAAATTATACTAGAAGCATTGTTTTAATGTTTCTAAGCTAGTTATGATCCCCGAACACCCTAACACCCACTAAAATATCTAGTAACTAACTAAACTAAATATATACTTGGATATGGATTGCAAGGTAACTAATTGGTTGGAATTTACAATTAGACCCCCCCCCCCCCACAAGCTAAGAAAATCGGCCCAAATGTCTAATTAGAAGATTTTATTGGATTGTTTAATAGATTGTGCTTGTACCTTGGAAGACATAAGACCCATTGGTTAAACACTTGTTGGAGGTTATAAGAATAACCCACTAGATCACAATCCACACTTCATCTCACCACTTCCACCACACTTCTTCCTCTCCCTCTCCTTCTTGTTCTCGGCCGAAGACAACCACAAGCACCACCATCATCATCCAACTTCATTCATCCAATCTCAAGTATTCACAAGGTGTAAGAAGGTGTCTAACGAAGTCTGAAGCTTGTGGATCATCAAGGACCTCTTTTACTTGCTTTTATCCACCATCTTTGTCACTTTCATCTTCAAGAGTTCATCCCTAGCCAAAGAGCTAGTAGTAAGACCTTTGTAACCCTTTGTTACTTCTATCTTAGTTGGTTAAAAGATGTAGTATGTTGTTAATCACAAGAACATTAAAAGACATATTCATGAATCTTTAACATAAGCTTGTTATATGATGAAATATGGATGAAACTATGTTGTTTAGTGTATGAATGATGTTTGATTGTTGTTTACTTGAGATTATGATGTTGATCATCATACTGAGCTTGCTAGATTGTGATTAAACACATGATCTAGCAAGAGAGAGGATGATTATGTGATAAAACAAGATGATCATCCTCATGTGTTAAGTATGAACTTGAAGAATAAAGTGATTTCTTGAAAAATAATAAACAAAGTGAGCTAATAAACAAAGTGAGCTAACACCTAAAACTTTCAAGAATGAAGTTTATCAAAAAGTAAATACATTTTGGATGGTAACTAAACCTACTAAACACACTACCAAGTTCCTACAAGTTTTTAATAAAAGTTCAAGTTCATGTTGTAGTGCAAATAACATTGTTCTTGCACTTGGTAAGTGTAAGTTGTTTAAGGTTTGATTGTTGATTGTTATGATGATTTTTGGAAAGAAAATGATATGCTTTAATAGCATGGACACCTCCATTTTCAAGGGAAACTATGGCAAAATTTTCTAAAAATAGAAACACTCAAAGAAACATTTTCTAACAAATATTTACTAGTGTATTTTAACTATGGTTTTCAGTATGAACTTTGCCATAATTTTTGTAACAAAAATACAAGTATTGGAGGTTGGTTTTTATAAATAAAAATGAGTAAATATGTATTTAGAATATATATTTATATTAATAACACATTATGTGTGAATATTTGTATACTTGGTGAGATACCCCCACCCTTGGGAAGGAAATACGAAAATAAATACTTGAGAAGTATTGTTACAAAAATATTGTTTAAACAATTATTCCAAAATTTAATGCAATTTAAAGTTAAAATAAATATTATTTTAACAAGTAATTATAACTTGGAGTAATATTGTGAACATAAGGAACGCAACTCAAAAACGTGAATACAAAGGCAAGGCACGGCCCATTCGTCTAATAGACATTAGTACATTGTAGGGAGTCGTGTTCGCTGAGGAGATTTGGGTTACGATTCTGAAGACGCAATACTGTGAGTTCATGTCCCCCTTTTC
Organism: Helianthus tuberosus; assembly: GCA_030545235.1. Lineage (NCBI taxonomy): Eukaryota > Viridiplantae > Streptophyta > Magnoliopsida > Asterales > Asteraceae > Helianthus > Helianthus tuberosus. The sequence continues at coordinate 173,318,859 of CM060393.1, read as the reverse complement.
TTTTAACTGTTTTCAGTTTTATACTTCGGGGGTGAAATACATGTTACAATTATTACAAACGTTTTATACATGGTATGGTTAGCTAAGGAGGGTTACTGCTAGATCATGTGAAAGGTGGGTATAACACTTAAGGCCATTAATCCTCGTCATAGGACCGAGGGACATGAGTGATAGATCTATTTGGGTGTAGCGAGCCCACGCCAATGGGGACCAGGGTGGCCCATAGGGTGACTATGTCTTCCAGCCGGAGGCCCGGTACAAATTTGCTAGGTTTGAGTTTTCCTGCACCATTTTCACATATATCAATGGCCTTGCAAACCATTGGTGATCTGTTTTCCTTATTGCTACATACCAGGGACATACATACATACAGACATACTTTAAAGGTTTATTCATACACATACACATGAACTCGCTCAACTTTTGTTGATATTTTTAAACTACATGTATTTCAGGGAACTAAATGGATCTGGCAGGTGTGTGCATGTGTTTCAAGCTGCGTAATAAATAAAAGATGTCATCCGAGGTCGTAGGTTTTAGGAGATGCATCTTAATCCTGGACGAGATACATGGTACTAAGCTCGGGTTGTTTAAGTTATGTTCTCGAGTCTTCGTGAACTCCTTAAAACATGTTATGGGTTGTAACTTAAATTTGGTGTCGATGTTTCAAACAAGTATGTTGTGGTGTTTTCAAACTTAATTTTTATGGATGAATATCTTTTGGTTTTATCATATAACATTGTTATGATTGAATGCTATGGTATTAAGAAGTCACACCAATAACCACGCTTCCGCAAAAGTCAGGGTGTGACAGCCTTAACATGTCTAATAATGTTGCCTAATCAGTTTAGATGTCAAAATTTAAGTTACATATGCTTAAAATGAATTTATGCGCAAAAAGGGCATTTTGGTCATTTTCCTAAGGCATATAAACTACCTATCATACAACTAACTAAACGTAGTGACCATAAGGTATAACCTCGGAAGGTTATTCCCTAGACAACTATGGTCACCTAATGTGTTTGGTCGGATCCTAATGATCGACCTAACGGGTTGGGTTCGAAAGTCTAAGCGGTTGTTTGGACCGCTTATCTTTACGACCCTATATAAGCACTAAACTAAAAGTGACGAGTTAAACATGCTAAAACATGTTTAACGAAGTTAGAAAATAGGTTTGATATCAAAACAAAGGGTTTTGATACCCAAGAATAGTTTGGTTACAAAATACGCATAAACGCGCATTTTGACCGAAACTATAACTTGTCACTAGCTTAAACAACGTGGTAATCAGTAAGTATAGTCACCAAGGACTATGACCATCGTGATTACGCTCACGTTGCGAAGTTCAAACGAACTTCGTGTTGACCAAAAAACTGGTCAAAGCTGGTGCTTAAAACGTGTAAAAGAACGAAAGAATACTTACAAGAGGTCCAAGAAAATGGAGATTTGATCTTAGGATTCTCAGGTATGAAGGTTTTATCCTTCAACTTAGAGAAATCAGATCAAAGTGTGAGTTTGGATTGCAAAAACTTGGGGGTATTTATAGATTTCGGGTAACCGTTAAGATCATTCCTCGTTAAACGAGCTTCGATCTGGGCCGTACAAGTGCACCCCCTGATTTAGAATACCTTGGGCACCCCTAAATGAGCCCATAGAATGCTTAAAACCATTTGCAAACATGGGGAACAGCTGGAACAAGCTGGAAATCAGTTTTGCTGATCTGGGCTGCTTACACGCCCCGCGTAAGAATGCACATCATCTGACGCGGCCCGCGAGGGCCAAGTTTAGCAGAATGTCAACTTTGGTCCCTGAATGATAAAAACTCAGTTTTCGGCACGTTTAAGCCCCGTTAACCCCATTTCAAGGCTCTAAAATGAAGTTAAAGTATAGGGAACTTAAAATATGCTCAAAAATATCTCGGATGTCGGTTTGTTTGGTCGTACGGTTGCGTTGTTCGGTTAATTACGACGAAACACGAACGGACGCAAATAACGATCCAAATTACGCGATGAATGGAATTTTGTCATGCCAATCAATAAAATAAAATATTTTAATAATTACATAAATTTTTGGATGTCCGGATATATTCTGAACGTAAGATATCCGTGTAAATGCAAACTTATGCACTTTTTGACGCTTTTAGTCCCTGTTGATCAAATAAGTTTATTTTTGCGCACCAAACACCTCTAAGCCTATTTCTAAGCCATGTAAAGGATATTTAGGGCAATTTTAACTCATGATCATATTCCAGAATGTTCGTTACAGTACGAATCGGCATACTTTCGCAGTTTGTCGAAATTAGTCCCAGTAAGCGAATAAACTTGATTTCAACACACCAAACCCTCCAAAACTTATTTCTAAGTTATGTAAAGGTTATTTAAGGTATGTTAAGCCCATGTCACTATTCCAGAGTGTTTGTCGCGTTAAACTGATTACGTTTACGCATCAGTTCGCGTATAACTTCCTAGAAAGCAATTTAGAGCTCGAAATCGAACAAGAATTGATATGTGCAAATGATACACATATTTATACAAATCCCAAGTATGAAATACAATATTTAATTGATTTGGTATTTGTTTGATGGCCGTGGAGGCACAAGTGTCACAGTCTCCTCTACTTCAGGAAATTTCGTCCCGAAATTTTATTTAGAGGAAACTTGTGAGAGCTCAAAACATGCAGTCGGAAAGATAAAACAATACTGGTTAGGGTTCTGAACTTCTAGTAACTTTAAATAACATCATGCTTGCAATGTAAGAGGGACACTAATATACAAGTATATGAAGTGCCACTGGTGCGTCCACCGTACCTCCATTACATTGTTCACGTTTCGTTATTTTTGCCACTATCGATTCTTACACATGATAAATCTAACTGTGGTTTTCGTGCACTGAATTTTTTAATTATATATGCATCCATAATTACGTAATTCCTTGCATAGTTCACACAGTGCATTTTATAATGTGTAGCGGAAGAAATCAATGAACGAACCTGTAATGATTGTGACTTAGACCACCATAGGGTCCTTTTAGTTAAATCAATAAATGATTTCTTTAAATAGGCTACCAAGGAGTCTTTTCAGCTATATCATCACATGCCATTCTTAACCAGATTCTGAATCAATCTTTTTTACTAGACCACTCAAGGGGTCTCTTTGAATTATGGAATTGTACTATATAATCCAAGGGACTTAACTATTACGTAGAAGCCCATTAAGGATTTAGGGTAGTACCTTTGGATATCCTACTGTGAATCTCTCACATGAAGATATGGAAGATTCTACGAGGGTTTGGATAATGAAAAGAAAAACACAAAAGAAAACACATAACACATAATCACAAAATTATTTAACTTGATCTTCAATTTGTTATCATTTTGTTAATTTGTGCACACGAGTATTCAAAGCACACCAGGAATCCAATCCGTGGATTTCATTTGGCACTTTAAACATTTTTAAGAATCTAACTATGAAGATAGGAAGATCTTAATAGGAATTCGGCTTTGTCCTTATTGAATCGTAATGTACGTATTGGGGCATACAAGAAATTCAATTAAGGACTCCGATTTGAGCAATAAACATCCACGAGGATCTAATTGTGAAGATAAGAAGATCCCATATGGATTTTGGGGTTTAAAGATGTTTCGAAACCTTACACTGGACGTGCTTAAGTCAAAACATGAGGTAAAATGCTCATGAAGTTGAGGCGCTAGGTATGCCTAGGCGACATATGAAGCAGAATTTGAAGGTTAAGTCAATGTATGAGCAAAACGTTTTTGAAGACTATGCATGGGGTTCTTTTAGAAATGTGTTTAATGTTTTTGAAACTTTACATAATACTTTTGAAATCATAAAGTAGGTGTTTTTAGGTATGTATATTTATAAAATATTTTAAAATCATGCGAGATGAATTTTGAAATCATGTATAAGGTTTTTTTTGAAAACATGGATAATGCTTTTGAAATCATGCATTTGATATATATTAGAAAAATACACTGTGTTAAAATCGTTTTCAACTATATGAAATATTTTGAAATCATGAAGGTTGTGTTTTGAAAAACATATACTATGTATGTTGTTATAAAACTAGAATGTAATGATATGGGAATGAGATCGAAAAATACTCTTAGTTATCTAACCAAGGATTTAAAGGCACAGATGTGCAAAAAGCACGATTACTCATAATGTCACTTTATTTTTTGTACTTCTTTTCTTAGAATGAAATGAGTACTTAGAATTTTCGAGGAAATTATGAGTACTCATTTGAATGGGAGAACTACAAGAGTAGTTTGTAAAGAACACAGTTCCTTGTTGTAGGTATCATAGGGAAATGCCATACACATATGTAACTACACTTGTACATCAGAATTGTGAACAACAATTTATTTATAAACAAAACAGATTGTTTCAGGGTTCAACAAAAGATACAAAAGTATAAGATTCAAATTATTCAAAGTAGCAACATCTTCTAATCAGCCAACTGCTCATCCGTGGGTCAGATTTGCAACAGCTTTGTTTTGGGTAGCAAAGCGGCACACACCAACCAAATGTCCCCATCGTCTATAGTGGGTACATTTGAAGCAAGGTATGTGATTCGGATGATGACGGTTGCATCGATTGCACCATGGAGCATCTCGGTAAACCCTAGCTGTATGACCTATAAGTCCACAAATTAGGCATTTGCGGCACTTCACACTGGCATTATGATGAAGGTTACATTGGTTGCATAAGGGTGCAGTTCCGTTGTAAGGCTTCTTGGCTGGTGGTGCTGCCACCTGGCTAGGTTCTGCTTGATTTGGTACAATTGCTACGGGTTCCTTTGAAGCTTTACGCTTCTTTGATTTTGGTGAAGGCTTGGCTTCTGCTTCCTTTGATGTTTCTCGGGTGGCTTCATCATGGAGACGAGACATGGCAACGGCTAATTCAGCAGTCTTCTAGATTACTTCGCCTATTCGCTGGGCAAATCTGGTAGCCTGTTCGGACATCTGAGCGTCGCTGCGATGAAGAGACATTCTAGAGGAAATGGAAGACATAGGAAGAAACAAGTGAAATGTTTATCGGATAATTAAAACAAAAAGACAACGCACAAAAATTGTGATCATTTGTTTGTTACCTAAAGCAAACAAATGAGACGGTGACTAATCAAAGTAATCGGGTCATATTAATGTATCGCGAAGACATGCTTTAGCCTATAAGTGGATACTCACCCCAAGAGTTCCCAGGTAAGAGTGACTGGTCTGATTATGTGGATTTGTACGAACACTCTAGCCTTAGACAGAAAACTCAGAGTACAGGCATTCACCCTTCCAGATTGCACGTGTTCACATTATAAGACCCAACTTTGACGAGATTTTGAAAACTTAGAGGGTTTAAAACCTAGTAATCAATCATCCTAGAACAGATGATTGGTTTTCGAAGCGGATTCGAAATTTGTGTTCCTGTTGTGGTTGTCACCTAAGGATAAGTGACGGTATTGTTTTAAGATCTAAACACAAGAAGCTTGTGTTAGGGTCCTAGGAAGGTTATAGACTAGGTCAAAGCATTACTAATAACCTAATTCCCTATAACCATGAGCTCTGATACCAACTTTTATGTCACACCCCGACCGCGTAAAACAACAAATCGCGGCGGAATCGTCGGCGAGTGTTGTAACAGAATCATTGTTTCATAACACATGGAAATTGAAATTTTGTTTTATTGAATAAAAGAAGTTACAATGTCTTAGAAACAAACAATTATAACATAATTAACTAGTCTTGCATCTTTTATTGTCACTAAGGCCCAAGTCCGCCTAAGTGTATCTTGATCAATCATATGCATCAATTCCTGAAAACACATGTGAAAATAGGTACGTCAGCATAAAAATGCCTGTGAGATACATAGGTTTTATTTAAAATAGGATTCATGACTTGTAAGTTTAAAAGAAAATTTTTAACAAAAATTAGTCATGAACCTTGTAAAATGTTTTCTTTTATAAATAATACAAACAGTAATAAGAAATCAGATGATATAAAAGAAAGATGTAAAGATAAATAAATGACCAAGTAAAATGAGTTTGTATAAAATATGTTGTTTGTAAAACAATGTTTCATGAAGATATGATATATGTGTAAAATGTAATATGTCTAACTTGAAATCGTTTAAATAACGCTACGATATGTAATACCATAAAGCACTTATATATAGGAAGTACCGGTGGCGTATCCACCATGCTTTTATCATATTACACACGTCTCGTTACATAAATCACTTACCCAAACCAACCACCAAAAATGTCTTGTTTAAACCAATTGCCAAATGTTTATGTGTAAACCATGTCTATTGTCAAATGTAAATCATGTAATGTGTAAACCATGTCTATTGTCAAATATAAATCATGTAATGTGTAAACAAATGTCATGCATGGCAAGTAAAAAGTGACTACTTAAACCATATGTAAAAATGCACAAAACAAAGTATTTGAATAAATCAAAAGTTATGTTTTGTAAAACAAATGCATGCCTTACTGATACAAACATCTATCCGGTAATGTTAAAATGCATACATCCAAGCCTTGCGACTGTCACGACAAACCCTTAAACGAAGTTAAAGGTTCATCTAAATTATGTATATTGGATTCAGTCATTCCTTCCACCCAAACAAACCTAGGATTTCAGGAACGGGAGTTGTCATTTCCTATGGTACCATTAGTTACTACCAAGCGGCTTAGCTAATGTTAATGAATGTATTTTGTGTCCCATTTAAACAAACCAAATGTCATACCAAAATGTAAGCATGTTTTATGAAAATAATGTACTTTAATATGCTAAATGAACATACAAAGTAGAAATGTAAAACAATGTGTCCATATGCTGAGTAAACATATGCAACAGAAATGCAATGTAAAACAATGTGCTAAGTATGCAATGAATGAACAAACATAGCATGTGATGTAAAACAATGTACTAAGTATGCAATAAATGAACATACATAGCAAAAACATGTATAAAATCATGTACTACACGTGTACTAATGAACATAGCAAGTATATGGTATGAAAACATGAAAAACACGAAAGTAACAAGTAGGCACATGTGTTTAACCCCAAAATGTTTGAAAAACAGTAAAAGAGGGGTCTATGTACTCACTTGAGATTGCTCAATAGTCTTTGGATAACAACCAAGCAATGCTAGAAAGATCACGGAATCAATCGGCACCTAATGTAGGTAACTATGTTAATAAACCGGACCTAAATTGGAGGATTAGATAAAATGTGGTTTCGTAAACCAAATGAGTGTAGGAACTCATGTAATATGGTTTAACAAAGCCTACATTCTAAAATGAAACATATCCTAAGTGCTTACGACCCATTACGACCCGTTAAGGTAGCTTACGCTACATTAACGCGTCGTTTGCGTAAAATGCGTTCGGGCCGCCTAACTAGTCTTATGACAAGTAATATATGCCTTAACATGTCTAGTAATGTTGTCTAATCAGTTTAGATGTCAAAATTTAAGTTACATATGCTTAAAATGAATTTATGCGCAAAAAGGGCATTTTGGTCATTTTCCTAAGGCATATAAACTACCTATCATACAACTAACTAAACGTAGTGACCATAAGGTATAACCTCGGAAGGATATTCCCTATACAACTATGGTCACCTAATGTGTTTGGTCGGATCCTAATGATCGACCAAACGGGTCAGGTTCGAAAGTCTAAGCGGTTGTTTAGACCGCTTATCTTTACGACCCTGTATAAGCACTAAACTAAAAGTGGCGAGTTAAACATGCTAAAACATGTTTAACGAAGTTAGAAAACAGATTTGATATCAAAACAAATGGTTTACCCAAGAATAGTTTGGTTACAAAATACGCATAAACGCGCATTTTGACCGAAACTATAACTCGTCACTAGGCTAAACAACGTGGTAATCAGTAGGTATAGTCACCAAGGACTATGACCATCGTGATTACGCTCACGTTGCGAAGTTCAAACGAACTTCATGTTGACCGTAAACTAGTCAAAGCTGAAATGTGCTTAAAACACGTAAAAGAACGAAAGAATACTTACAAGAGGTCCAAGAAAATGTAGATTTGATCTTAGGATTCTCAGGTATGAAGGTTTTATCCTTCAACTTAGAGAAATCAGATCAAAGTGTGAGTTTGGATTGCAAAAACTTGGGGGTATTTATAGATTTTGGGTAACCGTTAAGATCATTCCTTGTTAAACGAGCTTCGATCTGGGTCGTACAAGTGCACCCCCTGATTTAGAATACCTTGGACACCCCTAATTGAGCCCATAGAATGCTTAAAACCATTTGCAAACATGGGGAACACCTGGAACAAGCTGGAAATCAGTTTTGCTGATATGGGCTGCTTACACGCCCCGCATAAGAATGCACATCATCTTACGCGGCTCGCGAGGGCCAAGTTTGGCATAATGTCAACTTTGGTCCCTGAATGATAAAAACCCAGTTTTCGGCACGTTTAAGCCCCGTTAACCCCATTTCAAGGCTCTAAAATGAAGTTAAAGTATAGGGAACTTAAAATATGCTCAAAAATATCTCGGATGTCGGTTTTTTTGGTCGTACGGGTGCGTTGTTCGGTTAATTACGATGAAACACGAACATACGCGAATAACGATCCAAATTACGCGAAGAATGGAATTTTGTCATGCCAATCAATAAAATAAAATATTTTAATAATTACATAAATTTTTGGATGTCCGGATATATTCTGAACGTAAGATATGTGCGTTAATGCAAACTTATGCACTTTTTGACGCTTTTTGTCCCTGTTGATCAAATAAGTTTATTTTTGCGCACCAAACACCTCTAAGCCTATTTCTAAGCTATGTAAAGGATATTTAGGGCAAGTTTAACTTATGATCATATTCCGGAATGTTCGTTACAGTACGAATCGGCATACTTTCGCAGTTTGTCAAAATTAGTCCCTGTAAGCGAATAAACTTGATTTCAACACACCAAACCCTCCAAAACTTATTTCTAAGTTATGTAAAGGTTATTTAAGGTATGTTAAGCCCATGTCACTATTCTAGAGTGTTTTTTTCGTTAAACTGATTACGTTTACGCATCAGTTCGCGTATAACTTCCCAGAAAGCGATTTAGAGCTCGAAATCGAACAAGAATTGATATGTGCAAATGATACACATATTTATACAAATCCCAAGTATGAAATACAATATTTCATTGATTTGGTATTTGTTTGATGGCCATGGAGGCACAAGTGTCACATTTCATTTTAAAAAGTATGCCATCGTTGTAAAAGAGTTTCATGAACGTTGTAAAAGAAGCAATAACAGTTTCAAAAAATTCATTTACAACAGTTGTAAAAAATCAAAATTGTTTTAAAAGAGTTTCAAAAATAATTTATATCATCTATTATTAAATAAAAAGATTCAATTACAATGGTTCTCAGATGATCAAATACAACGGACTACTTTTCAATTATAATTTCGTTGTGATTACATTATAAGAATTTTCAAATACTAATTTATTTTTTTAATGATTTAATAATATTGATCAAATACAACGGACAACTTAATACATTAGTGATCTTGATCATTACCATTTTCAATTCAATTGAATACTAAAAAAGGTATAGTCAACATATAATCAACAAGTATAATCAACATACAAACATACAATGAGTAGCAACCATAAACTCCATATTTGATTGAAAACATTTGGATTACAAATAAAAATATGTCAAATTTATAGTTTCTACAAAACAAAAGTCATAGTTCATGTTCTACTTTTTAGTTAATCCTGCAACATTAAACTTCGTAGTCCAAGAACATCCTCATCTACAAAACCAGCAACCTACCTGTAAATGATGCATAAGAATGGTTATTACAACAAAATCAAGTTTACATAAAATATTACATGGTTTTTGAAATATCCTTATTCATTTAGTGCGGTACATGAATTGCATTATCACATCTTGTCAAATATTGTCAAAGAAATAGTATGCAGGAATTGATTGCATAGTGCAGTTCATTGAATGAAACAAAAAACATGAATATAAATTAAGATCATGGCCCAAAGCAAAGCAAAATGGAATTTCAAGACCTGTTTTTTGAATTTCATTGTTAATAGTAGAATAAAAAATGTACCATATCCAACAAAAAGTGCGATTTTGGTCAAATAATTAGTGAAAGTCCTTCGCCGTAAATTGAGGGACTAAAATTGACCAAAAAGCCCTTGATGGGTAAACCGGGTAAACGACCCTTAGAGGTTGTTTAGAACATGCAACATGATTATGTAAGTGGTAGATAAGCATAAAAGTTATAGGCATAAGCTTTCGTGGGTCAAATGCCTAAGGATGGGTCATTTGCATAACATGACAAACCGAAGGGTAAAATTTAGGTTAATGGGTTCATTATGTTAAATCCACCACAAAAATAGTTGTGGTGGAATATAAGTAGGCATTTTAAAGTGGGAATGCGAAGTGTGAAAAGAGAAGAGCGAGTTTGGTGCTTAAATGCATAAAAATCACTCTAAACGGGTCAAAACGTGTTACGCGCATAACTCGGAAAATGGCCGTGTAATTCACTAAGTAACAAGTGTAAGTTATAGATTGGGAGTTAAAGTAGTAGTTTATGACTTTATAGTAATGAGAAACAAGTATGGTTAACTTAAAACTAAATGGGTCGAATAATCGAAAAAGAGATTTATAAGCCATTAGCTTACAAATCGGATTTTGATGTGAATAAAGAGGATAAACGGATCCGTAATTCAATTACGGTCGTATAGGAAAAAAGAATCATGCAATTTGGACAAGTAGATCAAAAGTTATGACCTTTTGAAGTTGAATTTTGATTAAAACCATAGCTGGGCTGAAATACAGATCCCAGATACGAACCTGCTGGAAATTGGTCACCCTCACGGCACACAAGGGGACACGAAGGTACCCGCACGACACACGACGAGTGTCGCGGTACGCGAAAGGTCAGGGGAAGCCTCTCGCGTGGCGCGAGAGGCATGAATCCGGAAAATTATTTTGTTTTGTTTCTTTGATGCTATGAACTTGATGAAACTCATTTTTAAGCTATCAAAACTAACTTTTATGTTGGTTTTGATCATAGGTATATTTTGGGATGCCAGATGACGATCAAGCTCAACAAAGAACCGAATACGATCAAGTTACAAGCTTCTGCCCATAATTTCATTGTCGTTTTAAATGACGAACTCATTTACATTATGTTGTATTATGTTAATATTGAGAAAAGTTTTAATAAACCCTTATTTTCAGTAGTATGTGTAGTCGTAAACACACATTCTTGGTCAATATTTACACGAAAAATCGTTAAATTTTCGTAAGGTTCTTACAATTCATGATAGTGGAGGCCGATGTGTAATAACCTCGTTGTGTGATGGTAGTAGATAGTTATCCAAAGGCATAAAGAAACATGGGATGTAAGATTTTTTGTATATAAAAATAACACGAGAGGCGTTTAATTTTGCGAGGTGGGTGGAGGCTTTGTTCAGCTGATGTATCTATTATGGGTTTTGACGAACACTTGTGTAATTGTGCATAAACTAATTACAAACACACACTCAAATTTTTAGGTTTAAAAAACCGTTGTAATATGTTTTCACACACACACACACACACACACACACAGACACACACACACACACACACATATATATATATATATATATACATATATGTACATAGCTATGCATCTAACTTCTTATGTTTGATTCACTGTTGTAATAAGTTTTGACACACATATATATCTTGTGCATCTAACTCATTATAAAATGGAGTGTCTAACTTCTTAGGTATGATTTATTGTTGTAATAGTTTTAACAGACCTATAAAACGATTCATCTATTTCTTATGTTTTGTTCAATGATGTAGTTAGTTTGACACAAATGTATATAACAATGCGTATAATCAAATATCTAAAATTCTTTTTCAAATATAAAAATATAAAATGACACTTATTGGCTGATAATTCTTTTTACGCTTTATAAAAAAATAAAAATATTTTTTATTCAATCAACGTGTTTATATGCGGAAAAGATCTTTTCCTGAAGGAAGTAGAACAGGTGGCTGCCGATCTCGGTGCTGGAGGTGTGCGGTGGTGGTTTCTCACCGGAATCTTTTGTGGCGGCGATTTCTCGAAGTGGTGGCTGCCGATCTTGGTGCTGGAGGTGTGCGGCGGTGGTTTCACGCCGGAATCTTCTGCGGCGGCGATTTCGCCAAGTGTGTCTTGCATCCAGAAGTCAAAGAGACACGTATGTTCTTCACCTAACTTCATCTTCATTTTACTATCTTCTGCATACACAGCGAGAGTTTTCATTAGCCATGAAACCGCTAATCTTGCATTACGAAACGCAAAACCCGGTAAATCCACCAACAATTTCATCAACCCGACACCCACTAGCATCAACATCTGGCAATTTCTCTCTCTTATGGCAAACGGAAGACCGGAAGATAAGGACGGTCGGGGATCGGGACCAACCCCTTACTACGGGAGCGAGAGGGGAACGAAAGGGATTACGAAGTTCTATGAGGCAAGGCTTCCAGTGAGGTGCAGTTCGAAGGATATCTCGAAGGTTTCTGGGGGTTTTGGGAAGATTGAAGGTGTGTACGTTGCAAGGAAGAAGGACAAACATGGATTCCGATTTGGTTTTGTAAGTTTCAGAGGGGTGAGGGACGCGTCGGAATTGGAAAAGTCGATGAAGAATGTCTGGATAGGCAGCTACAGACTGTTCATTAACATAGCAAGATTTTCCAAGGAAAACGACGAAGAAAAGGATAATTGGAACGTGAAGGGGAAGCTAAAGATGCAACACGGAAAGGAACAGGGAGTCAGGCATCAAGTACACAATGAACAAGGAGTTGGTTTCAACTCTTTTGTTTCCGGTGGTAAAATTTATGCCGGTTCTTTGACCGAAAAACAACAAGCGATCGCTAAAAAGAAAGAGGTGGTGGTCTCTGAGTTTGCTAAGGCATATGTTGAGCTACACAGTAAGGCGATTTTCGGAAAGGTAAACGACTTATGGACAATTAGAAAGCTGAATGTCTTATTGAAGGAAGAAAAATACGGCAACTCGACAATCAAATACCTGGGAGGCCTGAGTGTTCTGATTGTCTTCAATTCAGATAGTGAGGCAGATAGTTTCAAGTCCGATGCTCCTGGATTCAGATGGTTCATCGATGTGGATATTTGTAGAGGACAATCGGCCGCCTTCGAGAGAATTGCGTGGTTGAACATTCACGGAGTACCGCTTCACCTGTCCGGGAACGAAACCTTCAATTCGGTGGGAAGATGTTTCGGCAAAGTCTTCCACGCCTTGCAACAGCAACTGGAAGACAATCTGCTAACTTCTGACAGTGTGTGTGTTTTGACGGACTCGGTTAAACGGATAGAAGAAGATGTTACTCTAGTCGAGGAAGGTAAATAGTTCATAGTTTGGGTCGAAGAAGAGAGGGGAGATTGGATACCGGATTCGATAGAGAACCAGGATGGTCAGTCATGAGTTAGTAAAGGATGGGATTTTAAGTCCAAGACAGATAAACCCAACACCAATGAGAATATGAGGAAGGAAAACAGCAGTCCGATGATCGGTAAAGGTGGAAGAGAAGATAGTGAAAATTTTGAGAAGGTCGGAATGATCGGTAAAGGTGGGGACTTAAGTTACACAGGTTCGTCGGAGGGGTTTAAAGCCACCGGATGTGGAAGCCCTCTGAAAGAAGGGAGTTCTCCGGCAACGGAAGTCCGATGACGATGGGGGAATCAGTTGAAGAAAGTGAAAGATTGAACACCATTAATGAAAAGGAAACTTCCAAGAACATTAATGGTAAAGATGAGCACGAGATCTCGATGGCAGCGGAGAAGTTGGAATTTCTTAGGATCTGGAAAGAATTTAATATGGAGAAGGTGGGGGAATCGAGGTGGGGCAACCGGGAAGGGTTCGAGGTTTTTGGAGCTGAATCTAATATGGGTTTTCAGGTTAATTTAAAACCAAATGGGCCTAGAAAAAGCCAAAAGAATGGTAGGAAGCCCAGAAATATTTCAACATCAGGGGAGGATATTAGTGGTCTTACTAGACCTAGGAAGTGTAGGACCGTATTTGACAGTCGTGTGAGTCAATCAGCGCTAGATACTACTGATTATGCAGCGGAAATACACAATCAGTATGAATCAAAGCAAAAACGTAGTAGAAATGAGTAGAAACAGATGGGGATCACTTTAATACGGTTTTCTCATTAAACTTTCTGAAAATAGTCGAACAGCAGTTCGGCTACACACTTGACATCGACGTTACCAAATGAGAAAACAACACACCTATTTATAAGGGAGGTGATTCCGCTCATATGAACATGTTCATATAAGCGAAATCAGTTAGAAGTGATTTCGCTCATATGACACATATCCATATAAGCGAAATCAGCACATTTCAATCACACTTTTATCTATTCAACCCTTACACTTTGCATAATTAACACATCTAGACCCTATACATGAACAACTAAGACTAAGACGTAGGCTTTAGACATTCGTGCACCAACAAACTCCCCCTTGGATACAGCCGGAGTCTTCAGTCTTATCTTTGGGTCTTCAGAGTTACTTGAACTTTCCTTCTCTAGACTTAGGCTTTTTCAGCAACTTCCTAAGCTTTTCTTTCTCTTTCGCAGGCTCCCCCTTTCATCAATCTTCTGTGCTTTTGGGATCGACACCTGGATTACCAGCAACAAGCTTCCTTTTGCATCAAGCTCATCTTCAGACTCCCCCTAAGACTCTGCTATAGGGATCTTAATCTGGAACTTTCACCTGCAAACCTCAAACATTTATAAGAATAAACTTTTTAAATGTCCAGAATTAATGATCTGGTTTTTTCACAATCCTATAAAGATTTGACTATATAAAGAATCCAAACAACTAAACTTAACACTTTACAATCAAATTTTAAACCTCTTAATTTTCAAAATTATTTTTCAGTGACACATGAGCAAAAACAGGTTGATGTTTTCAAAAATTTTACTTTTTAACCCTTTTCAGATTAAACACCGTCACACCCAGTTAACCAAGTCCAAGTCAATAACCTTGGTTAACTGCTTAGCCTACCAAGTCCAAGTTAATGACCTTGGTTGACTGAATTATGAAGTACGCAATATTTTTATTCTGAAAATAGTTCAAATGAATGAACTTTTGAACGTTTTGAACTTTCAAACACCTTTTAACCATTAAACACTGTACCAATCATTGTTCTGCATCACCAGCTTACCCAGCCCTTATCAAATACAGACATGATCTGCACTAAGCTTTGATCGTCCGATTCCCAATGTCAGTTGTCGAAAATAAAATAAGAAACTAAAATCTTTTTGGATTTTTAACTGGATAAACTGAAAACTGTACACACAATCTTTTTGTGAGTGTGTTAGGGGATCATATCAGCTGCCGACTAGACACAAGCACCGTTAAGCTGTTATTTCATTTTAAGCATTAAACAATTCACGTAGATTGCCGATATATTGATCCTCTTAAATTCTCACAAAACTTTCAATCTACTCGGGATACAGAATTAGTGTTTTAGGACTTAAACATCTACATGTGTCCCACCTCAGTATATACTCCCGTATCCAGATCCCAGTATTCAGTCTTACAGGTGAGTATACCTAGATGATATCTGTAAGGGGTTAATTGCGAGGGCCGTGAGAGCTCAGGTCGATCTTTCGATACGAAGAGAGATAACGGCTTCGACTTTTGGTGGGTCCCCTTTGGGGATCTTCTTTTCAACAGCACATGATTAACCATTTTGCAATGTGTTATCATTTTTTATGCTGAGGGGAGGCTTATATTTCAAAGCAGCGTAAAGTATTCTCCGGGGACTAGGCTATTGCTTCCGCAAAATCAGAAGTCCCGGGATAATACCCCAGATATCACTAAGCATAAAGACCTAGTATCTTAGAATACGGGACCCTTCAAACAGGATTTCAGGGGTTACCTATATATCCTGGAGGTGTTCCCCACGTAGACGCAAGTAAATTTTATGTTTATATCCCAAACTGATCTACTGATTTTGTGAAAACCTATCGGCACATCTTTAGCGTACTGTGTCCGTCTAGCTGATGTACTATCATTTCCCCTTTATACACAAACTCATTTTTACTTTTTCAAATGTTTTTTGTTTTTGTAGTTTTTATCATGTTTTTGTATTTTTCTGCAAACTTTCTCCCCCTAAAAAGAAAAACATATTTTTGTGTTTTTGTTTTTATCGAAAAGCAGAAAACAAACTGTACAAACAAAATTGACAACACGACATGGTTCACGTCAGATCGCCGCCCAACTCGGCTTCACATTCAATAACCCTCCCAGATTGCAGATTTTTCATCCCGTTCAATTTCAAAAGATAATAAAATCTCGTTTTGTCAAAAGGTTTAGTATAGAAATCCGCTTTCTGATCATCGGTGTGCAAGTGTTCAATCCGAATTAACTTTTTCTCGTGACCATCACGGATAAAATGGTGACGGATCTCAATGTGTTTTGTTTTTCCTTTGTCACATCGATCATTTCTTTAACAAATTCTTTCTTCTCTTCAAACCTTGGGCATGATCCGGTCCTTGGTTCTTCAAAGTAACCTGCAAAAGATTCAGAAATGTTAGGAGGCAATACAGATTTCATTAAACTTCCCAAAACCTCCTGTTCAGACTGATAATAATACACTTCAGCAGCTATTTCTTCAAAATTGTCTGCCTTTTCAGCAGAAACCTCTTCAACAACTACAAAAACATCTTCAGTAACTGTTTCCGGTTCAGACACCATCTCAGAAATTTCAACAACTTCAGCCATCATTGCCTGTCCATCGCTACCGGGGATATATTTATCCCAGCTGAAACCTGCAGCTACCTTCTCATCGTCTTGATTCACGATCATCGCTTTTTTCGGTTTATTTTCAATTTGTGGCCTTTGAACAGTTGGCTGTTGATTTGGTCGGTGATAAATCGCTTGCCTGTAGTAGTCGTTGGTGAACGGGTTTTGATGATTGTTTACTTCACGGTTGGGACATTCTTGTTTGAAGTGACCACGTTCTTTACATTTAAAACAAGTAACTTTCGACTTATCAAACCCTAACTTTTGATCAGGGCCTGATAAACTGTTCCGGCCTGTAATTTCCATGAAACGTTGAGCCCTTCTCACCAGACTAGCCATGCCCCATTTGATGTCAATCAGTTCAAGTTCTTCGGGATCGATTTGGTCGTAATCCTCTTTGGTCATGTCAGGATTACCAATTCTCCCTGCTACTAAGCCCTCATAAGCCTCAAGAACGGAAGCAAGCATTGCTATGTGCTGTTTTGCGGCTTTTTCTGTGATCTCGTTTCCATTCTTTATATTCACCGCGATGTTGCAATGCACCCCAGAAACATAAGCCTGGTTATTTGAATTTATAGAGCTTTTAGGTGAAGATTGCTCTTGAGCTTTGAAGTTTGGATCATAGTTCGCGAATGGTGAAAAATTGCCAGATTGAGGAGTGTTTGAAGAAGCACTTGAGGTGTTATCAGCAATGAACCCTGTCTGTATTTTTGGGCTTTGATTGGTTGAAACTGAAGGGTTGCCTTTGTAATACAAAGATACATCTTGTTGAACATTCATTGAGTTCATCTTTCTAATTTTTAGCAACTCCAACTCTTGAGCTTCAATCTTTTCTATGAATGCACTAAGATTTAGATTCCCAAAATCTGAATTATTTTTCAACATCATCAAATATGTGCCCCACTCTTCATATGGTAATGCATCACACAACTTATCAATCAATTCTTCATTTTTCTTTTCAATTTCTAATCTCTTCATTTCAAGTACTAAATGGCAATATTAATCTAGCAATTGCTTTGTTGTTTCACCCTTCATGCTGGTAAATGTTGGTGCATTGAATGTCTGTTGATTACATCTTAATCAAGTCTTGTGTCTAGATAGTTTGAATGAACACACAATAGGGTTTAAATTAGGGTTTTTACATGTTTAACATGAAGATTTCACATGAAAGTGTTCTTGTGTGTTTCAAGCGAAATCAACAACAGAAGATTTCGCTTGAAATGGGCTCAAGCGAAATCAACATGTATATATATAGTTGATGTGTGTGTCATTTGAAGGGACTTGGTCATTGTGTGTAAGACGAAGTGCTGTCGGATTTGTATCAGATTATATTGTAAAAGCACGAAAATCAATCAGAAAAGAAAGATTAAAAGGAAACTAGCTGTTATGACTTTGTTTACGTTGATTCCGCCTTCGTACTCAAAGATGAACTGCCTTAACTGACATTTCAAGGTCGTAGAACGGTCCAACAAGTGGTATCAGAGCTCAGGACGAGAAGTTCATACCATAGCAGCTTGATATTACCGGATTCTCTACTTTCTACTCATTTCTTTTTATACTTTTCTGATCTGAACGAGTTCCAACGGTCGAAATGGAACATTCTCAATGGATGATATTTTCATGAACCCGTTCAGTGATATGTACGCGTTTGCTGGAAATTCCGGAAACGATGATACATCGACAAGCAATGTGAATGAAATTCCACCGAAAGAAAAGAAAAAGGAAGCTTGGGAATTGGAAAGTGCCTTTGGAACATTCAATAAACCCCCAAAGCTAATGGCTATCGAGGAGTACCGTCGGTGGTCCAGAAAGTTTGAAGATTGGATGATGGCATTTGCATTTCCAAGTTGGAAAAGTCTGAAGAACGGTTATGAAAACGGAAACAAGAATGGTGAAGCCTTAACATCTACTGATGAGATTGAATCATTCGTAGCTGAACAGAAATGTGTGGCTTTGTTGTTCCAATCTGTCCGAGAAGACATTATTTCCTTGATTGACTATTCAAATGCAAAAGATATGTGGAACAAACTTCGAGCAAAATGTCTAGGAAGTACTGAAATTGTAAAAAGTAAAAAGAAACTTCTTAGGAAAGAGTTTGATATGTTTGGTTGTCTTAAGAATGAGTCAGTGTGTAAAATGATAGAAAGGTTCGGTCATCTGAAGCTGGAATTATCAAGACATGATATCAATTATTCTGATGAAGAACTTGTTGACAAATTGTTCGATTCATTACCAGACGAGATGGATTGGAGATATTATGCACTGATGTTGAAGAATACTATTGTTCCTGAAATGTTGAAACCAGATTTGGTGATTGAGAGACTTGAAAGTCATGAACTGGAATTGAAGAAGACGTACAAAGTTAATCATTCATCTTATCAACAGAATTTGGATCTATATTATCCAAAGAGCATGATGCCAAAAGAAACTTCTCCTAAAACTGCATTTTCTGCTGAGAATGTGTCGACAACTGGCAAAGAAAGTCAAAGCAGTTAAAGCAGTGGAAGTCACAGTGGTTATCACAGTGGATCTTCATCTTCTGGAAATCATCCAGATGCAAAGAATCGATTTCAATGTAACATCGCAATAGACTTGAAGAATGCTCAGAATTTTGATGAGGAGTCGGCCAAGCAGCAGATGATCTTCCTAGCATCGGTGTTGGAATCGTATGAAGGGCTAGTAGCTGGGAAGATAGGCAACACCAATCTGACGAAAGAAGATTATGATCAGATTGATTCGGAAGAAATGGAACTGATCGATATTCGTTGGGCTATGGCAAGTGCTGTTCGTCGAGCACAGCGTTTCATGGAAATTACCGGAAGGAAAACAATTGGTGGTGCATCTACCAAGCTGGGATTCGATAAGTCCAAGGTGACATGCTTCAAGTGTAAGCAGAAAGGTCACTTCAAACGAGAATGCAGAAACGCTTATGCTGATGAGTCAGAGAACCCTTTCAGAGATGATTATTATAAGAAGGCAATATATCATCAGAATAAATCTGAGCCGCCTAGACTGAAGCAGGTTGAAGACAATAGAGAGAAATCTAGAGCTCTTGCGGTGAATTATGATGATGAGGGGTATGATTGGAGCAAAGAAGTGCTACCGGAGGAAGATGCGGTTGGTTACGCGTTTATGGCGAAAAATGAACCTATTCCGTGGAAAGATAATCGAACTGAAGAGCAGAAGTATAAATATAGAAAAATGATTTCGGAAAACAAAATTATTAGACTTTCTGGTATCTATTTGGAAGCAAAGAGAGCGAAAAGATGGGATCCGGACAGGGAATGTTATCTTGATGAGTATGGAAATATTGCGATCGATCACAAAACTCTTGATCTGGAAGCTTTAATCAAGGAGATGAAAGATGAGGACGAGTATTGGCAGAACAAATGGTGGGGAACTCCAACCGAGAAAATGAAAAAGGTAGAGAAGAAAGAAAAAGAAGAGAAAGAGAAAGAAGAGATCGAAAAATCAAAGAAGATTGATACTGGAGTTATCGATACAACGCAGGAGTTGAATGCAGAGAACCTGGGAAAAATGGCTGACAAAGTGCTGGCTGCTAAAGCACTTGAGGTAGACTCTAACTCCGTGTCTGAGTCAAAAGGCCAGGTCAGTCCAAACTCATCAACAAATGCGTCAGGTAAAAAGATCGAAGGAAATGCTGATTGCAAAAATTGCAACAAAGAGTGCAAATTTTGTAATACTGTCACGTATGTCAACGGTGAGAAAATTAAAGATCTAACAGCTAAGCTCAGAAGCGTTGAGAATCAGATTCTTGATCGTGACAAAATAGTTAAAGCTTCAACTGAACGGATAAAAGAGTTAACTAGACAAATTGAAAATGATAAAATTGATCATGACAAAATTAAACAAGAAAATGAAAAGTTGATTCTTGAAAACCGTCATATTTCTGAAAAGTTTGAAAAACTCAAAAGCACAATGAAAGATTGTGATGATCGAAATGGTAAAACTTTTAAAGAAAATGAACATCTAAAAGCAGTGCTTAGAGTAAAAGAAGAATCAATCAACCAACAACTGGATGAAATCGCTAAACTGAAACTTAAAGTTCAAGAGGCTGTAATTGAAAACGAGCGAATCCAGTTGAAGCTTAACAGTTACAGTTCTGCAAGTTTTGTTTTGCAACACATTATTCCCAAACCCATCGGGAAAGACAAAGCGGGCGAAGATGTGTATTCTGATGGAACTGGGGTGGGTTTTCATCAAGTTCCACCACCTGTTCTTGATAATTACACTAAAAAGCAGTCTGGGTTGGTTGAAATTGAGGAAGAAAGTGAAGTTAAACTTCCAGAGAACATTGATGTCATGTTCACATCTTCCAATGACGATAGTGTCCAAAATGATATTGTAAAAGGTGTTGTTGAAAATGTACTAAAAATGGATAGTGACACTACTGAGGAAGATGGGTGTTTCTTGGACAAGTACATTCAGAAATCAAAATCCAAAAACAACTTAAGTGATGAACCGGGTCTTGTGATGTACAAGATGGCTGGATCTGATAAGTTGTATTCGGATTCTTAGTTTCCCATTGAGAATGTTAATGTGAAAAAGCTGACAAATGTGTTCAAATTGATTGAAGTTGAGTTGTCAGAAGTGAACAGTTTGAGTCAAACAAAAAGGCAAATGAATTTTGAGAAAGATAAAGCTTATTACAAAAAGCCTGTTGTTCCACCACGTTTTTATAATAACAATCGAAACAATTGGTCGGGTGGTTATCGGAGTGGTAATAGTTATCAGAAGAAGAGTTTTCAAAACAAAAGATTTGCAGAAAAGAAGGTGTTTGTGAACAGTTCAAGTTCACTTTCTGATGAGGAAAATGAATTTTTTTCAAAATCAAATATAGAGTTCTTTGAGAAGAGAGCCTCACAACCTCAGTCTGAAGGCACAAGTCAAGTTGTTGATACTCTTACATGTTTTAGATGTAACAAAGTTGGTCACATTGCAAGAAATTGCACCAACTCCAAGCCTAAGACTGAAGTTGTTGACAGACAAAAGAAGAAAGTTGATGAGAAGGGTAAAGCACCAATTATTGTTGAGAAAAAGAATGAGAAAAATGACAACATCAAAATGAAAAATGAACCCGTAAAGAAGTTGGTAACTAAAAGCAACAAGTTTTATAAAAGGGTTACTTTATCTCAACAAGTTTGGAAACCAAAAACTGAAATGAAAATTTCAACTTCTGAAGTGAAAAAGGCTGAAGAATCAATTTCGGTTGATTATGATGCAAATTTTCCACCTTTGAAGGCTGAAAATTTCAAAATTCAAATTGCAAGGGTCAAGGTTACACCTAAGGCTGATGAGGCCTGGGTGGACACCATGTTCGAATAAGCAGTTTGAATTGCCTTGTTCGCGAAGCATAAATCGGCATCTTTATTGAAATGTTTTGAAATCAACTTGTGGTATGTGCAGGATCTTCCAAGAGCCATTTCAAGATGGATCATGGATAGTGGCGCATCTCGACATATGACAGGAAAAACTGCATTGCTGTATGATGTGAGGAACATTAATGGTGGTTACGTAGGATTTGCAAGTCATGAAGGTGGTAGAATTGTTGGTGAAGCAACGTTATCCAATGGGATTGTGACGTTTGAGAGAGTTAACTACATCACTGAGCTGGAGAACAATCTGCTTAGTATCTCGCAGATTTGTGACAACATGTATACTACTCACTTCACTGATAAAGAATGTTTAATTTTGAAACCTGGATTTGTTGTTCCTGAAGAATGGATTATCATGCGGGCACCTAGAGTGAATGATTTATATGTGTTAGATATGAGTGTAGCAACTACAACTACTTGTCAAGCACATTGTTTTGTGTCTAGAGCAACTGAGAAAGAATCAAGATTGTGGCACCGCAAGATGGGGCATATTCACCTAAGGAAGATGAATCACTTGGTGCACAATGATTTGGTTTTGGGTGTTAATATCAAAGGTTTTCATCTGGAAGGGGAGTGCATTAGCTGCATCAAAGGCAAGCAGAAGAAAAAGTCACACCCTACAAAGCAAGTCAATTCAGTTTCGAGACCTCTGGAAAGACTTCACATGGATTTGTTTGGTCCGGTGAATGTCAAAAGTATTACAGGAGATTACTATTGTTTGGTCGTTACTGATGATTATTCCAGATTTTCGTGGGTTTCTTTCTTGAAGACGAAAGATGAAACGTATGATAGTTTGATGGCGTTGTTCAGAAAGATTGAGAATTTGTACCAAAGGCGTATCAAGAGAATTCGAAGTGATAATGGTACTGAATTGAAGAACAGTAAGATGGAAGAATTTTGTGATGATAGAGGTATTTTGCATGAGTTTAGTGCTCCGTACGCTCCACAGCAGAATGGAGTCGCAAAACGCAAAAACCGGACACTAATCGAGACGGCTAGAACTATGCTTGCAGATTCAAAGTTACCGATAAATTTTTGGGCTGAAGCTATTTCCGCCGCATGCTATTCGCTCAACAGGGTTCTCACTGTCAAGAAGTTCAACAAAACATGTTTTGAGCTAATAAATAATCGCAAACCGAATTTGAAGTATCTAGAACCGTTCGGGTCACCCTGTACGGTTATAGAGCCTCATGGAAAGTTTGGTCCGAAAAGCATTGAGGGAATTTTTGTTGGTTATGCAAATCCAATGCGACGTGTTTTCGTTCCAACTGAGAAGCGGATTATTGAAGCTGCAAATGTTGAATGTCAAGGTTATACTATGCCGCCACAGAATCCTGGTGATTCATGGCGTTATCATTATGACAAACTTTGGGATTCATTTGACATGAGAGAAGAATCAGAGGATGATGAAGATTTCTTTGATGAGTTGGATATTTTGCGTGAATATGAGTCGCAGCTAAGGTTCCCAGCTGAGTATTCGAGGAGACCACAGGAAACTTCAAATGATGATGAAGCAGGTCCAAGCAATGCTGGTGAACATGATGATGTCCAACAGAATGAAGTTGCTCAGGATATTCAGTCGGCTCAGAATGATAATCTAGAAGCTGAAAACATGCCAGTATTTGATCATGGTGATTCAGATTCTGAGGGGGAGCAAATTCAGATTTCAAGTCAAACAAACCAAGTTGGTGAACAAGATGCAGAGCAGAATGTTACTAATCTGGAGGGAAATGTAGATGTTCCAAGTGAAGTGATGCCGCGAACTTTTTCATATCATCCAGAGGAGTTGATCATAGGAGAATTGCAGACAGGCGTTCGCACTCGAAGACAGATTGATAAAGGGCTTACATGTTTTTATACAAAAGTTGCTCCTTTGCAAACTGAATTCTCATTGCGTTGTTTTATCTCGCAGGTTGAACCAAGAACTTACAAAGAGGCGCTTACTGAAGACTCTTGGATCAATGCAATGCAGGAGGAACTTAGTCAATTCGAGAAATTGGGAGTGTGGAAGTTAGTTGATTTGCCGGATGGTCAGAGAAAGATTAACACCAAGTGGGTGTTCAAGTGTAAGAGAGACGATAGAGGAGTTGTAATTCGCAATAAAGCTCGACTCGTTGTTCAGGGCTTTAGTCAACAGGAGGGGATTGATTTTACCGAAGTCTATGCTCCTGTAGCACGACTAGAGGCAATCAGAATTTTCCTAGCGTTTGCGTCTTGGAAGAATTTTAAAGTTTATCAGTTGGATGTTAAATCGGCGTTTCTTTATGGGAAGGTTAAAGAGGAGGTTTATGTCGGTCAGCCACCGGGCTTCACCGATCCAATCCACAAAAACAAGGTTTACTTATTGGACAAAGCGCTATATGGTTTACACCAGGCCCCGAGAGCCTGGTACGAGACTTTGTCTCAACACCTACTAGCCAATAAGTTCATTCGTGGAAAAGTGGATGCCACTCTCTTCACTAAAGAGGTCGATGGTCATCTTCTGATAGTTCAGATTTATGTGGACGATATAATCTTTGGGTCGACAAATGAAAATCTATGCAAAGATTTTGAATCAGTGATGAAGCAAAAGTTTGAAATGTCATCAATGGGGGAGATGAAATTCTTTCTGGGTTTACAAGTTGAACAACTTCCTGAGGGAATTTTCATTCATCAGTCAAAGTATGTTCATGATATTCTAGAGAAATTTGGGATGTCAAGTTCTACTCCAGCTGCTACCCCACTTGCAACAAATCATGGGATTCACCCAGATCTCACCGGAGACAGGGCTGATGAAACGTTTTATCGTTCCTTGATAGGTTCTTTAATGTACCTAACTGCTTCACGTCCTGATATCATGTACCCAACGTGCCTCGCAGCAAGATTTCAATCTAACCCGAGAGCATCGCATTTGATCATTGTGAAGAGGATATTGCGCTACCTGAAAGGAACGCCTTCATTGGGGTTGTGGTATCCTAGGAAAGGCGATTTTACGCTCGAAGGGTATTCCGATTCGGATTTCGGATGCTGCAAAGTCAATTCAAAATCAACAACTGCAGGATGCCAGTTCTTTGGTCCTAGATTGGTTACCTGGCAGTGTAAGAAACAAACGTCTGTGGCGTTATCTACATGTGAAGCAGAGTATGTTTCTGCTAGTAGTTGCTGCTCTCAGATCTTGTGGATACAGCAACAAATGCGCGACTACGGTTTGCAGTTTCTTAACACACCTCTTTTTGTTGATAATGAGGCCGCTATAAATATAACAAAGAATCCAGTACATCACGCTAAAACTAAACACATAGAAATTCGTCATCACTTTATTCGTGATTGTTTTGAGAAAAAGTTGATACGAATTGAGAAAATCCACACTGACGAACAGAAAGCTGATTTACATACCAAAGCTTTTGATAAAAATCGGTTTAAATATTTGTAAAAACTGAATGGTATGAAGCTTCTTTCGGTGTCGGATGGAATTGTGGGCGTTGATGAAAGTACTGTTGCGGATGAAGACGAGAAACAATCTGCAATGGTTTGTCGATTTTTTACTTGTTTTGGTATTTAGGGGGAGTAGATATTTGTATATAGATATATTTTCAGAAAACACAAAAACAGTAAAAAATGCAAAAATACAAAAACATGATAAAATCTGAAAAAGAGCTTGTGTATATAGGGAAAATGATAGTACATTGGCTAGACGATTACAGTATGCTAAAGATTTGTAAAGTATAAATGAGTTAAACAGTCTCACTGATGATGTGTCGATAGGTTTTCGCACATTTAGTAGATTTATTCGGGATATAAACCTAAATTCAAACTTGTGAATTTCGTGGGGAACACTACTTGGATATATAGGTAACCCCTGAAATCTCGTTTGAAAGGTCTCATAATCTGATATAGTAGGTCTTTATACTCAATGATGTCTGGGGTATTATTCCGGGACTTCTGCTGAACGGTGGTTCTGACCTAGTCCTTGGATAATGCTTTCTGCAATGCTTGAAACATAGCATTAAACCCTTAGCATGCCGATGAAACAATAAAATTGATAGTCGCTGCTGTTGTAAGCAAAAAGATCCTCTAAGGGGACATACCGTAAAGTCGAAGCTGATATCTCTCTGCGTATACGGAAGTATCGACCTGAGATCCCTCGGCCCTCGCATACCTAATTTATATACAGATATCATTGTAGTATACTCACCTGTAAGACTGATTATTGGGATTCTGGATACGGGAGTATATTCAAGAGATGGGACACATGATTGAGCTAAGTTCTTAATTCATCTAATTCGTATCCTGAGTAAATTGAAATTTGTGTGGGAATTTAAGATGGATCAGTATATCGACAATCGAGGTGAATTGTTTAAGTCTGAGTATGAAATGAAGCTTAACGATACTTGTGATTTGTCTGAAAAGCTGATATGATTCCCTGACACGCTCACCAAAAATTTGTTTGTAAATAGTTTACTTTGTTTACTTTCTGCAATTTAAGTTTTCTGTATTTCATTTCTTAGTTTAGAACACTTTGATAAAATCCAAAAAGATTTTATTTCTGCTTTATTTTCCGACAAATCAAAGTGGAGAGTTGATTGTTGGATTCTCAGTTGATTGAAGCAGATGCAGGAGATTCTGGACTGAAGAATGAGGAGAGCTTACTTTGATGAAGTTTGAATTGTTTGAAAAGTTAAAAACAAGTTCATTAACTTGATACTTGTTATTTTCAGAAAATGTTTGAAATTGTTGTTTTAAAATCAGTATTGTTTCGTCAAAAGATCAACCAAGGTCATTAATTTGGACTTGGTAGATTAATCAAGTGATTAGGGTCATTAACTTGAACCTGAATACTTGAGTGGATTGTTAAAACTGATTGAGTTTGTGAGTTATTGTTGGAAAGATAGTTTGTAATGTTTGTTGGTTGAGTAACAGGTTTGGACTTCATTATTCCCAACGGAAGCTAATTGTCAAAGCTTGAACCAGATATCTCAGATTCTAGCATATCGAGAGGGGGAGTCTGGATCAACGGTCAAAGGGAAGATTGAAGTTTAAAGTTTGAAGATAAAGATTGAAGAGAGTTTTTACAATGTTTGAAGATTGATAAAGACAAAGACTTGAAACCAAAGACTTCATCAACATCCAAGGGGGAGTCTGTTGGTGCATTGAATGTCTGTTGATTACATCTTAATCAAGTCTTGTGTCTAGATAGTTTGAATGAACACACAACAGGGTTTAAATTAGGGTTTTTACATGTTTAACATGAAGATTTCGCTTGAAAGTGTTCTTGTGTGTTTCAAGCGAAATCAACAACAGAAGATTTCGCTTGAAATGGGCTCAAGCGAAATCAACATGTATATATATAGTTGATGTGTGTGTCATTTGAAGGGACTTGGTCATTGTGTGTAAGACGAAGTGATGTCGGATTTGTATCAGATTATATTGTAAAAGCACGAAAATCAATCAGAAAAGAAAGATTAAAAGGAAACTAGCTGTTATGACTTTGTTTACGTTGATTCCGCCTTCGTACTCAAAGATGAACTGCCTTAACTGACATTTCAAGGTTGTAGAACGGTCCAACAGTAAAAATATCAAACTCCTTCTTTAATAAAGCCTTTTTATTCTTGACCATTGACACACTACCTTGAAACTTCAATTTCAATGCTTCCCACATAGAATGAGCATTATCTTCATGTTGTAATAACACTAAAATGTCTTCTTTGATAGCCTGCTGAAGGATACTAATCATCTTTTTCTCGGCTTTGAAATCAATCTGCTCTGACTTTGTCAAACTTCCAATACCCTTTTCATGACCTCTCCCATCAACTGGTGGAACATACTTCGCTTCTATCTTCATCCAGGACTCAAAGTAATTAGCCTGGACCCAGTTTTTAAATCTGCTTGACCATCCCGCATATTCATCTATGTTCATCAACTTGGGAGGCTTTTGCATTGTTCCCAATTCATTCTCCATGTTGACGTTTTGCATAAGACTACCCGATGTTTGTCCTGCTGCCATACCACTGCCCGCAAACAAGTTATAAAAATCTTGATGTTCCATTTTTAGTGACAAATTTCCAAAAATGTGTAACTTTTTTATTAACAGGTTGTATTTATAGAAAAACTTTTAACACACACTGAGTTTCCAACACTCGATCACGTACGAAATGGACTAAACGCTCAAATCAAGTTTGTAACACAAAAACAGTCCTTAAAAGCGAAATCAGCTTCTAAGTGACAAATAAGCGAAATCACACTATGACCATATGAGCGAAATCACACTATGAACACATGAGCGAAATCAGGTATCCAAATGAGCGAAATCAACTTTTGTTCAGATGAGCGAAATTAAGAAGTGACCAAATGAGCGAAACCACTAGATGGACGTAAGAGCGAAACCACTCAATGACGAAAAAGCGAAACCTCAAAATATGTCACTATGAGCGAACCCTATGAGCGAAACCTAAGAGCGAAACCCAAAAATGTCACAATAAGCGAAACCTACGAGCTAAATATGATTGTTCGTATGAGCGGAACCTGATTTTTTACGCGAAAACGAACCGAAAAACTCAAATTTTTCCTAAACGGCTAGAAGTTTGAATCTGAAATTTGGTAGGGTTGTAAATCAACTGTTTTCGCACAACATATCAAAAATTCAGCCGATTCGGACCGTAAAATCCCGTTCAATTTGATGAATTTCAGCGAAAAATGTGAAAAATGAGTAACGAACGTTCGACGTGCGGAATCCGTGAACGTGCGTGACCGAACACACAATAACGTACTAGAATCGTGAATCTATTGAAAGATATGACGTGTACGATACAAGAATCACGTAGAGAGTACTTTCTCTCTCTAGACTTGAATCTCCTAAATCACCAAAATGAGCAAAATTAATGTGTAGCTCTGATACCAATTGTAGGACCGTATTTGACAGTCGTGTGAGTCAATCAGAGCTAGATACTACTGATTATGCAGCGGAAATACACAATCAGTATGAATCAAAGCAAAAACGTAGTAGAAATGAGTAGAAACAGATGCGGATCACTTTAATACGGTTTTCTCATTAAACTTTCTGAAAATAGTCGAGCAGCAGTTCGGCTACACACTTGACATCGACGTTACCAAATGAGAAAACAACACACCTATTTATAAGGGAGGTGATTCCGCTCATATGAACATGTTCATATAAGCGAAATCAGTTAGAAGTGATTTCGCTCATATGACACATGTCCATATAAGCGAAATCAGCACATTTCAATCACACTTTTATCTATTCAACCCTTATACTTTGCATAATTAACACATCTAGACCCTATACATGAACAACTAAGACTAAGACGTAGGCTTTAGACATTCGTGCACCAACAGGAAGAGAATGAGACAAGATGATCCTTTTGATCTTAATGAAACTATAGGAATTCTGGAGGAAAGTATTTCGATTGAAGATCAGGAAGACATGGACGCTTAAAACTTGGGGATGAAGGAATATTTGAGAGAGTCCAGAAAATGTCAAATGATTCTAGAAAGAAGATGACGGAGGGGATAGGAAACGACAATTTGTTGAAAGACTTAAATGATCAGCCAAATGAGGAGGAAAACAACATTGAGCTAGAGACACATTTCACATCCATGTTGGGGGGTGTTGTGGGAAATGATCTTCAAAACCATGAACACATGATCAGAGAAGAAATAAGGGAAGAAGGAATCCAAAAAGTCCCTAAATGAATTTTCTTTCTTTAAACATTAGAGGGTTAGGAGAGGGGGATAATGTCACCCCCTGTCTTTTGCGGAAGCGTATGTTATGTGACTGGTTTAATATCATTGCATTCAATCGTAATAAACAACTACATGATCAAAACGATGTTCATCCATTCATAAAATTTGAGTATTACAAACACTGGTTATTCAAGTTTTTAAAACTCAACCTTCGACTAGGTTACAAACCAACAAAAGGGGATAACATCTAAACTTGAAGTCTACTTCTAGTTACGACACCTGCGCCCAAGATCCATCCTGTTACCTGAAATACTTGTAAATTTGGAAAACATCAACAAAAGTTGAGCGAGTTCATGCGTCTTGTTTGTGTATTGAAATTCTTGTTGAGAGATTCCTTTGTAAAGAAGGTATGAAAGCGTGTATGAACATGAATGTTTTACAAGGACTTTAAGACATGTGAGGACATAGGGAACACTTGTTATGGCTCATAGGGAGCACTCGTAATGGCTCATAGGGAGCACTCGTAATGGCTAATAGGGAGCACTCGTAATGGCTCATACCCTTGTCGATTTTCCTCGACTGTGTCGATTAACCTCGACTGTGTCGATTAACCTCGACTGTGTCGATTAACCTCGACTGTGTCGATTAACCTCGACTGGGACTCCGAAGCACTACTCGGTACTAGTTGTGACCATGAGTGGGGTTCGGCCATACCCATTAGATGTAACCCTCGTCCCTAATAAAGTATTAATGGCATTTCTGTATTTAGTCTATGCTCACATGATCTAGTATTTCATAGGCATTTCATACCGTTTAAGTATTCGTAACATGTATTTCACCCCCGAGAGTTATAAAACCAAAAACAGTTAAAGAAAAGGGGGAGCATGAACTCACTGTTTTGCGTCTTCAGTACTCATAACTCAAGTCTCGTCAGCAAATACGACTACCTACAATGTGCTAGGGTCTATTAGATGAGTGGGCCTTGCCTTGCCTTAGTATTCATGTTTTGAGTTATGTTTTCTTTATGTCTTTACATCATCCAGAGTTATAATACTTTTCAAGTATTTGTTTTCGTGTTTCCTTCCCAAGGATGGGAGTATTTCATGCATGTATTCTCGTATTCTTGTATTTGTAGTTTCCAAAATAATATATTTTCTCTTTGTCGAAAATACAATATTACTCTTGTAATATTTTCAAAAATCATGTTTTTAGTCCTTGTATTTGCCAAAAATATATTTATAAGTTACGTTCTTGCGCTCGATTTCGCATTATTAAGCGTGTAACTTATATATTTGTTCCTTGTGATTTTTGGTATTATTTTGGATTGTAGATTCTTGGTATTTTGTTAAGTTATATTATCTTAAATCATAAAATAATACAACTAATACACGGAGTATACACACAATCACACAATGTGTCTTTGATATAAAATATATATTCTAAATATATATTTATCCATCTTTATTTATAAAAATCAACCTCCAATACTTGTATTCTTGTACAAAATCTATGGCAAAGTTTATTTGGAAACACCAAAGTTTAGGACATACATATAAACACTTGTTTAGAAAGTATTTTCTAAGTGTTTATATTTTTAGAAAATTTCACCATAGTTTCCTTTGCAAACGGGGGTGTCCATGCTATTTAGCATATCATTTTCTTTTCCAAAAATCATTCAAACAATCAACAATCACACTCTAAACCATATTTCACTTATCAAATGTATAAACTATACACTTTACTTAATAACATGAACTTGATATTTCACGAAAACGCGTAGTAACTTGGTAAGGTGTTTAGTGGGTTTAGTTACCCTCCAAAGTGTGTTTACTTCTTTTAAAATCTCATTCTTGGAGAGATTTGGTGTTTTCAACTTGTAAACATAATTCACAAAAATGTTTATTTATTAAACCTTCTTGTTTCTCTACTGTTTATACACTTGTTTTGTCACTAGAAAAAAAAATAGTGTAGATTTAATAAAATCATGATCTTATAAAATAATCACCTTTTTAAACTTGGTTTTTCTTGGAACATCATACACAAGTCTTAGGTTCACAAGTTTACTAGTTCACATGGTTTATTACTTTGCAAGAAAAATCATTTCTCTTTCAAGTTCATGTTTAGTCTAGAAGATGATTATTTCATGTAAATAAATAATCACCTCTCATCTTGTTAGATCATGTTTTCAATCATAGTCTAACAAGTCACACGTGATGATCAATCATCATATTATCAAGAAATCAACATGTAATCAACAACATATTCAAAACAACTTCATTTTAACAATATTTCATCTTAGGTTAGCTTTATGTTCAAACTTCAAGTGTATGATCTTTAGTGTTCATAAGATTTTCAACATGTTATATCTTTTAACCACTAAAAACATGAAGTAACAAGAGTTTTCAAGAAGCTTACAACTAGCTTAAAGCTAGGGAGGAACACTAGTGAAAATGAAGTGGATAATAGCAAACGAAGGTGGTCCTTTAAGTTCCGTGAGCACCGAGCTTCTTCAATCACCTTCTAACATCTTGGAGTACACTTGGATTGCTTGAATGGAAACCGAAAAATGTGGGGGTGTATGGGGGGTGCTTGGCCGAAGGTTATGGGGAGGAGAAGAAGAAAATTTTGTGGTGATTAAGTGAAGGAGATGAAGTGTTTATTTAAACATAATCTCTATTACCCAATGGTCAATGTGTCTACAAGAGTACATGGCAAATCTTCATCATAATCTAATCAAGATCTTGGTAAATCAAATGGAGATTTAGAAGGGATTTTGAGATCTTGGGGTGGGGGCCACCTACATGGGGCCGTAGGTAATTAAGGGGGGGGGGTTAATGTAAAATGTTATGGTAAGTAGGTTAATCATAGGAGGTTAAGTGTAAAGATCTAGTATTTAGTGTGTAGGGTACATTTTATAATATGTTAGGGTGTTCGGGCATCATAACTAGCTCAGAAAAAGTGAAACAATGTTTCTAGTAATATTTTGGTGTTCCGGGTAATGTCCGGTTGTTCTGTTAGATACCGGTTCGTTAAAGTGTCAAGTTACTCCGTTTAATGTTCATTAAGTACCTTTTTGTGACACTTTCAATTCCCGACACTTAGGAAAGTATACAGGACCATTTTGCTATATTTTTGCACATTACTAGCTTGTTAAAAAGCTGAATTTTGATATGCAGAATTCTGCACTTTGTGTGGGTTTTAGGCACTTTCCGGCACTTTATCTATCACCTAGAAAAGCAGTTTTGTGGTCCTTACTTCCCTACTCACTATACTAGTGTAATTCGTCATCTCTGGCTCATACTGGGCCTCAAAATACTGTCTGTCTATGTACTGAATTTCGTCAGCATTTTTAGTTTGTCTGGTAATGATGCCAATTTTGTTCTGTGTATCATTAGAACTATCTCGTGTTGCATGTAGCAACTAATAAAGTCTTGTATCATGAAATGCCATTGTATGTATATAACAGTAATCAAAAGTTCATTTGTCGTGTAAACTAGATCATGCACAGTCATTAAAGCACAAATTACTGTTCATTTAGTGTACAGAATGTACGGAAAAGTGACGATTGTCACAGTCTCCCCCCGTTAATAGAATTTCGTCCCGAAATTCAAGCGATGCCATTGGTCGTAGGGGAGTTGTGAAATCAAATATGGTCACTTAGATTCATGATTTGTCTTCATGTTCCCATGTAATCTCTAGGTCATGTTATAAATTCTATCGTACTCAAGTAAATCAATCATGTCTTTTCTGTATCTTGTGGACTCTTGGTCCGTAACCTTAACAGGTTTCTATAGTATTGTGGACTCTTGGTCCAAAACCTTAACAGGTTCTATAGTAATTTTGTCGTTTGTCATTGATGTGAATCTTATTTGTGGGAACTACGACTGTTCCTTGAGTCAGACTCCTTTAAGGACTAGACACATAGAATGTGTCGCGATCACTACGGATCTTTTCTAGAAGTTTCAGCTTGTGAGCAATGGTTCCGATCCCTACACCGGGGATTCAACCTTTTCATTTTCCAATTCACACCATGCCTTCTATAGGCGAGGCTCTCATTAAAGCCATACTTCTCGTTTCAGATTCCTACGATTTCCGCCGCTCATCGGCGTAATCTTTCTGTATTCAGCGGGCTGCCTTGATATGTTCACATATCTAAACGATCTTGCCTCTAGTTTTCCCTGGTCCAACTCGGGCCAGTAGATTGTTTATCTCCGATCTCCGTTCTACACGACAGGGATCGACTTATTATATTCCATCTGAAGCTTCACACGAAGCGATTTAAACGGCGGTGTGATAAATACTGTTGCAGGAAGACTCCACTAAGGGCAAGTGAGTGTTCCAACTTTTCATCAAAGTTTATCACACAAATATGTATCATTTCTATACAGTTTGCATCGTTCAATAGCTTAGTCCATCTACGTTAATGTTCAAGTTCTTACGATCAACGGTGTGCTGCAACCCTTGTGATCAGTAAAGATCGTGCAGCGTTTTCTTTCAGGTAATGACGACAAATTTGCGGCGCGCAATTACTGTATCTAGCTCAAGGTTTCTTCTTATGATTCCTTAATCAATGTGCCGCGTATGCAATGTTGTGGTCTCGTTGCATCGACGTACAATCGAGACTTTGTCGAGAAGCGTCACATAATTGCAACTCTAGCTCCTTAGCTCTTGGTTGCAGGGTTGGCATGAATCTCGTTTTTATCCACCATGTATTTTAAAGTTCTCGCTTTGCGAATTCGAAATCCGCTTTTCGTCATCATAGCACATAACTGTTCTTTCTCTAAGAGTTGCAAGGTAAATTGCAGTTGTTGCCCACGACCTTCCTTGGTCGTTGGCCATATAAGAATGTAGTCAATAAGTATAGTCATGATTTATCCAGGTATGGCTTACACGTTCGACTCATGAGGTCCATGAATATTGTCGATGCATGTGTTAAGCCAAATGGTACGATAAGGAACTCGTAATGCTCGAAGCGAGTCCTAAAGGTCATTTTAGAAATATTCCCTTCTTGTATTCACAGTGGAG
The DNA here is from genome assembly GCA_030545235.1 of Helianthus tuberosus. Lineage (NCBI taxonomy): Eukaryota > Viridiplantae > Streptophyta > Magnoliopsida > Asterales > Asteraceae > Helianthus > Helianthus tuberosus. Next base: position 173,283,930 of record CM060393.1, on the reverse strand, counting down.
GACATCTTGTCCTCAAGTTGATATTCGAGTGGTAACTATAACCTGATGATTTATCTGTTCATGTTATCAGGCCTTGGCAATGGATTCTGATTCTCAGTTCTCTGGGATTTATGCAAAATGGAATTGTCAACTTTCTCCTCGTGTCCTTAACTAAGGACGTCATGTCCATAATTTCCTCTGTCTAGCAGTTCTTGTCGTTATATCAGAGGCTCACGCTTTGCGGACGAAGCTAGTCGGTAAGGCGTCATTCGGCACTGGTGCCGCTCCTGGCACGAGATTTATCCTAAACTCCTCTTGGCGTTGTGGAGGTATTCCTGGCAAGTCTTCAGAAAAGGCTACTGGAACTTCTTCAGCCACGGGGATGTTCTCAAGCTCTACAGTCTACTTGGATATCCAATCCATGCTGACTATTATATTATGACCTCTCAAGTTAATGGTAACAGAAGGTTCCGGCCTTCTGAGTCCCTAAATACAATCCTTAATTGCTTCGTCTGCTTAAACTAGCCTTCTATATGCCCATTTCTAAAGAATACGGGACGTCTATTCTACTTGAAACTAGGCCAAGCAGTTTCTTAGGTTTTAAGCATTCAAGGTTAAAGTTGATGCCAGTATTAATTAAAAGTAGATGCATAGGGTTTGTTAATAGGGAACGTACCCGTAACCGCATCTGGATCCTGGCGTGTTTCACGAGTTTCGATCGTGAAAACCCTTCCTTGCTTGTTTCTTCCTAGGGCAATCTTTCCTAAAGTTCCCTGCTTCACCACATCTGTAGCAACTTGGTACTCTCTTATCTCTTCCATCTGGGTCCTTCGCCCAACAGGAATCCTTGCTGTGTCCTTCTTTTCCACACTTTCCGCACTTAGGCCTCAGACATTGACCTTCATGGTGAAAATTGCATTCCCCGCACCTCGGCTTAGTCCCCGAGTAAATTTTACCACCAGCCTTATTAATGGCTCCATCAGCCTTCCTGCCATGCGGTGGATTCACTTTCTTTCTTTTGTTTGCTTTAGAGCTTCCATAGCTGACTTGGGTGCTCGATTTTAGGCTTGAAGACTTCCTCTTCATGTTGCCTGATGACTCCACATGAGTCTCTTTCTTGTTATCCTCAGATTCCAAAAATTTTCCCATTCGCAGAGCTTCTTCAGTAAGACTGACACTCAAATCGATAGCCTCTGTGATAGTTGAGGGATTTGAGGCAGTAACCATGCTCCTAATTTGAGGTGCAAGTCCCCAAATGAATCGTTCAACCCTCTTGAATTCCGGTTTGACTAAGTAGGGGACGACCCTAGACAAGTCGTGAAATCGCTGGACGTATTCAGGAATCTTTGGCCCGTCCATTTTCAAACTCCAGAACTCCACCTCAAGCTTTTGGATTTCAGCCCTAGAACAATATTTCTTCTCCAACATTTCTTTGAGCTCGTCCCAGCTCAGTGCATAAGCAGCATCTGCACCAAGGGTTTGAACCTGAAGGTTCCACCAGGAGAGTGCGCCAACTAAGAATAACCCTGAGATAAAAGTAACTCTCTGATGGGGTGAACAGTTACTCATTCTTAGAACTGAGTCAGTCTTTTCTGCCCAACGAACAAATGCAACGACGCCTCCTGTGCCGTCAAACTTTAATGGCTTGCAGTCCAGAAACTGTTTATAGGTGCAGCCAGTTGGAGGGTTATTTCCGGTAGCGCCACCGCTGTGTTTGGAGCGGAGGGCTTCATGTCGTGCAATTGCCTGAGAGATGCGTTGTTGAAGCTCAGCTTCTGTTCTTGGTAACGTACTGGTGTTTGTGTCTCGTCTGGGCGGCATTCTTTTCTGTCAAAGATATGCGGTAGGTTAGACAACATTCCCAATTTTCACACGTATTTATAATCAACAATGTATGAGCGAGGAAACAATTACTGAGCCTTCACATAGGCTTGGCCTATTGTTTGTAATAATGTATTCAAGGCTACATCGCCCTGGTCATAAAAGTTTCATAAAGTGGTAGAGTGTAACGTCACTGAATCCTACTGAATGTTATTCCTCTTCTCTTGCTTAAATATCGTTTCTCAAACGTCTCATGCACGGGTAGACACGAAGTAGGCAAGACAGGTTTCCTACTTTATAAAGTGCTAAAGCACTGATCTAGGTATTTTTCTACCATATGAAGGTGTGAACACCTATAGATTATTTTTGGAGGGATGGTGATCTTTAACTTGACCCGCAGAGTCCACCAGGATTTCCATGCACTACAAGTTGTTATTACGTGGGCCCCTGTAATAATAAATTGTCTTGCACAGTTACCCCAGTTTTCTCTCCTCCAAGCAGATGATCAATCGAGGAGGGGACACTACTGTCCTTATACCTCTATCATGGAAAGGACCATTACGGTGGTCCACACGCTAACACTCGTTATCGTTACGCGCGTATAGGCACGATGATTAGATGAAATAGGAATAAAGAGAATTCCTAGTAGTTGGAGGGGCACCTTCAAGATGAATACTTCATCTTCCTTTTCTGGACAAGTATGTCGTCAATCTCGTTTCACAAAAGCCGCAGGGATCTCGTCCCGCTGATTAAGAAGTTGTTCAAGGTTGCCGCCTCTGCCTCGTCGTCACTATCGTAGTCAGGCACCTTCGCGATCGAGAGAGAAGAGCAGCCATTTCCTACGAAAGCAAGCTCAGAATCTTGTTTGGTAATCGCTCTAGCTATGAGCCTTGCAATGAACGCGAGGTCGACAGCTTCATCGTGCGAGTTACGTATAGTAATAGGAGTCGGAGTCGAAAGTATCTTGTTCACGTCAATAATCATTCCGTACACTTATTTGTATGTATTCACGTCAATATTTATTCCGTACACTTATTCGTATGTATGTATCAATAAACAAATATGTTACTTAGCATAAACAGGCATTTCGATGCATCATATTACTTATAACTCTCGTTTTTGGGGGGACCATTTTTCTAGTTGTCGATTCATGACAAAAACACTACTTGGTACTAGTTATCACCAAGAGTGTATTTTATCTTTGGCAAGTCTAACTCGTGTAGACTATGCCTTAATTGGCACCTTATCTTGAGGGTATTCCCTACTAATGTCCTTGCCTTGTCTCTTTTTGAAAAGTGTTTGACTCGTGGATCTTGATGCTTACGTGAATGCAATGAAAACCTTTTTGTAAATTTTTTTCATGAGAGAACTCTAGTGATTGTAGTCTAGACTCGAGAAGGAATCCTAGTTCACTACAATCGAAGCTCTGATACCAAACTGTCACACCTTGTCTTTTGCGGAAGCGTATGATGTGTGACTGGTTTAATATCATTGCATTCAATCGTAATAAACAACTACATGATCAAAACGATGTTCATCCATTCATAAAATTTGAGTATTACAAACAATGGTTATTCAAGTTTTTAAAACACAACCTTCGACTAGGTTACAAACCAACAAAAGGGGATGACATCTAAACTTGAAGTCTACTTCTAGTTACAACACCTGCGCCCAAGATCCATCCTGTTACCTGAAATACATGTAATTTTGGAAAACATCAACAAAAGTTGAGCGAGTTCATGCGTCTTGTTTGTGTATTGAAATTCTTGTAAATCTTTGAGAGATTCCTTTGTAAAGCAGGTATGAAAGCGTGTATGAACATGAATGTTTTACAAGGACTTTAAGGCATGTGAGGACATAGGGAGCACTCGTAATGGCTCATAGGGAGCACTCGTAATGGCTCATACCCTTGTCGATTTTCCTCGACTGTGTCGATTAACCTCGACTGTGTCGATTAACCTCGACTGGGACTCCGAAGCACTACTCGGTACTAGTTGTGACCATGAGTGGGGTTCGGCCGTACCCGTTAGATCTAACCCTCGTCCCTAATTAAGTATTAATGGCATTTCTGTATTTAGTCTATGCTCACATGATCTAGTATTTCATAGGCATTTCATACCGTTTAAGTATTCGTAACATGTACTTCACCCCCGAGAGTTATAAAACCAAAAACAGTTAAAGAAAAGCACTCACTGTTTTGCGTCTTCAGTACTCATAACTCAAGTCTCGTCAGCAAATACGACTACCTACAATGTGCTAGGGTCTATTAGACGAGCGGGCCGTGCCTTGCCTTAGTATTCATGTTTTGAGTTACGTTTTCTTTATGTCTTTACATCATCCAGAGTTATAATACTTTTCAAGTATTTGTTTTCGTGTTTCCTTCCCAAGGATGGGAGTATTTCATGCATGTATTCTCGTATTCTTGTATTTGTAGTTTCCAAAATAATATATTTTCTCTTTGTCAAAAATACAATATTACTCTTGTAATATTTTCAAAAATCATGTTTTCAGTCCTTGTATTTGCCAAAAATATATTTATAAGTTACGTTCTTGCGCTCGATTTTGCATTATTAAGCATGTAACTTATATATTTGTTCCTTGTGATTTTTGGTATTATTTTGGATTGTAGATTCTTGGTATTTTGTTAAGTTATATTATCTTAAATCATAAAATAATACAACTAATACACGGAGTATACACACAATAACACAATGTGTCTTTGATATAAAATATATATTCTAAATATATATTTATCCATCTTTATTTATAAAAATCAACCTCCAATACTTGTACTCTTGTACAAAATCTATGGCAAAGTTTATTTGGAAACACCAAAGTTTAGGACATACATATAAACACTTGTTTAGAAAGTATTTTCTAAGTGTTTATATTTTTTGAAAATTTCGCCATAGTTTCCTTTGAAAACGGAGGTGTCCATGCTATTTAGCATATCATTTTCTTTTCCAAAAATCATTCAAACAATCAAAAATCACACTCTAAACCATATTTCACTTATCAAGTGTATAAACTATACACTTTACCTAATAACATGAACTTGATATTTCATGAAAACGCGTAGTAATTTGGTAAGGTGTTTAGTGGGTTTAGTTACCCTCCAAAGTGTGTTTACTTCTTTTAAAATCTCATTCTTGAAGAGATTTGGTGTTTTCAACTTGTAAACATAATTCACAAAAATGTTTATTTATTAAACCTTCTTGTTTCTCTAGTGTTTATACACTTGTTTTGTCACTAGAAAAAAAAATAGTGTAGGTTTAATAAAATCATGATCTTCTAAAATAATCACCTTTTTAAACTTGGTTTTTCTTAGAACATCATACACAAGTCTTAGGTTCACAAGTTTACTAGTTCACTTGGTTTATTACTTTGCAAGAAAAATCATTTCTCTTTCAAGTTCATGTTTAGTCTAGAAGATGATTATTTCATGTAAACAAATAATCACCTCTCATCTTGTTAGATCATGTTTTCAATCATAGTCTAACAAGTCTCATGTGATGATCAATCATCATATTATCAAGAAATCAATATGTAATCAACAACATATTCAAAACAACTTCATTTTAACAATATTTCATCTTAGGTTAGCTTTATGTTCAAACTTCAAGTGTATGATCTTTAGTGTTCATATGATTTTCAAGATGTTATATCTTTTAACCACTAAAAACATGAAGTAACAAGAGTTTTCAAGAAGCTTACAACTAGCTTAAAGCTAGGGAAGAACACTAGTGAAAATGAAGTTGATAATAGCAAACGAAGGTGGTCCTTCAAGTTCCGTGAGCACCGAGCTTCTTCAATCACCTTCTAACATCTTGGAGTACACTTGGATTGCTTGAATGGAAACCGAAAAATGTGGGGGTGTATGGGGGGTGCTCGGCCGAAGGTTATGGGGAGGAGAAGAAGAAAATTTTGTGGTGATTAAGTGAAGGAGATGAAGTGTGTATTTAAACATAATCTCTATTACCCAATGGTCAATGTGTTTACAAGAGTACATGGCAAATCTTCATCATATAATCTAATCAAGATCTTGGTAAATCAAATGGAGATTTAGAAGGGATTTTGAAATCTTGGGGTGGGGGCCACCTACATGGGGCCGTAGGTAATTAAGGGGGGGGTTAAATTTAAAATGTTGTGGTAAGTAGGTTAATCATAGGAGATTAAGTGTAAAGATCTAGTATTTAGTGTGTAGGGTACATTTTATAATATGTTAGGGTGTTCGGGCATCATAACTAGCTCAGAAAAAGTGAAACAATGTTTCTGGTAATATTTTGGTGTTCCGGGTAATGTCCGGTTGTTCGATTAGATACCGGTTCGTTAAAGTGTCAAGTTACTCTGTTTAGTGTTCATTAAGTACCTTTTTGTGACACTTTCAATTCCCGACACTTAGGAAAGTATACAGGACCATTTTGCTATATTTTTGCACATTACTAGCTTGTTAAAAAGCTGAATTTTGCTGAAATATGCAGAATTCTGCACTTTGTGTGGGTTTTAGGCACTTTCCGGCACTTTATCTATCACCTAGAAAAGCAGTTTTGTGGTCCTTACTTCCCTACACACTATACTAGTGTAATTCGTCATCTCTGGCTCATACTGGGCCTCAAAATACTGTCTGTCTATGTACTGAATTTCGTCAACATTTTTAGTTTGTCTGGTAATGGTGCCAATTCTGTTCTGTGTATCATTAGAACTATCTCGTGTTGCATGTAGCAACGAATAAAGTCTTGTATCATGAAATGCCATTGTATGTATATAACAGTAATCAAAAGTTCATTTGTCTTGTAAACTAGATCATGCACAGTCATTAAAGCACAAATTACTGTTCATTTAGTGTACGGAATTTACGGAAAAGTGACGATTGTCACAGATAAAAATAAAGCGGGATGGGTAAAAGATTTAAAAAGAGAGAATGAGATTGATTTCATTGCTTTACAAGAAACTCAGTTTAATGACATTTCAGGTATCGAAATCGAGAAATTCTAGGGAGCTGGAAAATTTGAGATGGATCATGTGCCAACAAGCGGAAGATCTGGAGGGGTTGTCAGCTTATGGGATCCTAGCGTTCTCAGGTACACGATTCTATCAAGCATCCTAATTTTCTTTTATCATTGGGGGTTTTAAAAGTAAGTAACAAAGCGATCAATATCATTAATGTTTATTCCCCGCAAAAAGTTCCCCAAAAGAAGGCTCTGTGGGATGACATAGGGGGATTATGGGAAATATTTCGGGGTGGTGGGTGATTTTGGGAGATTTTAATGCGGTCAGCTCTTCGGAAGAAAGAAGGAACTCTAGGTTCAACAAATACTGAGCTTCAAATTTCAATAATTTTATTTTTGAAAACGGTCTGAAAGAATACAACATGAAAGGTAGGAAATTCACTTATCTTAAGGATAATGAAAATAACAAAGCAAGATTGACAGAGTCTTGGTGTGCCACGATTTTTTCTCGGAATGGCCGATGGCTTGTTTGCGGGCAATGCCGAGGTTTCTCTCGGATCACTATCCTCTCATTCTAACTTGTTCGAATAAAAATTTTGGTTCCAAGCCGTTTAGAATTTTTCAATTCTTGGTTTGATCGAAAGTACTTTTATGAGGTGGTTCGTAAGGTGTGTGAAAATTTTAATGGAGTCGGGGAACCCGACGTGATGTTACTACAAAATTTCAAAAAGGTTAGGGAGGATATCAAAAAGTGGAAAAGGGGGTTTTATCCAAGGAAGGGGAAAATGAAAGGAGTCTTAAGGAGGAGTTAAAAAATCTGAAAGAATTTTCGGAAGCAAGAGAGCTATCCGAAGAGGAGGAGTGGACCAAAATGGAATGTGTTAAAGATTTAAAGGAGCTTGAAGAGTATAAAATTAAAGATCTATAACAAAGAGCTAGAATAAAATGAGATATGGACGGAGATGAAAACTCGACCTTTTTTCATGGGTATATCAACAGTAGGAGGGCTTTCAACAATATCCATGTTCTTATGATTGACGGAGTTTGGACTACCAAACCTTCTTTGATCAAAAAAGAAATTAGGGGCTTCTTCAAAATGGCTTTCGAGGAAAAATTCAATGATAGACCAAAACTTATTTTCCATAATATTAAGTGCCTATCAGAGGAGGATGCGGTATCCCTGACTGTTCCTTTTAGGAACGATGAGATCAAGAATGTTGTTTTCGAGTGTGGGGCTGAAAAAGCTCCTGGGCCAGATGGTTTTAACTTCAAATTCATAAAAAGGTATTGGAATTTATTTGAAAATTATTTTTATAACTTGTTAGCTTCCTTTTATAGAAAATGTAATATTGCGGGGGGATGCAGTTCTTCATTCATAACTCTTATCCTGAAAAACAAGGACCCAGTAGGATTGAGAGATTATAGACCGATCAATCTGATTGGGGTGATTTGTAAAACTATATCTAAGATCCTCGCAAATCATCTCAAAAAGGTATTAGGCGGCATCAACTCGGAAAATCAGTCGACGTTCCTTAAAGGCATGTACATTCTTGACAGCCAGTTAATGTTAAATGAGCTCATCGCTTGTATTAAAAAGATAAAAATAAGGCTTTCCTGTTAAAAATTGATTTTGAAAAGGCTTATGATAACATGAGTTTGAGCTTTCTTTTGGATATCATGGGTCAGATGGGTTTTTCTAATTTATGGTGTAAATGGGTTGGAGGGGTTTTGGCTTCGGCTAGATCCTCGGTTTTAGTGAATGGGTCCCCCACTTTTGAATTTAACTGTTATAAATGGGTCAGACAAGGGGATCCATTATCTCCATTTCTGTTCCTCCTGGTTATGGAAGCCTTGTCTAGCATTTTTTGCAAAGCAAGGTCGGAAGGGTTTTTTAAAGGGATTCAAACCCCAAATAATATGCCGGTCATCTCTCACCTTTTGTATGCCGATGATGCTCTCTTATTAGGGGAATGGGACAGGGTTAATGTGACGAATGTGGCGAGATGTCTCAGAATTTTTACCTGTGCTCTGGCTTAAAAATTAATCTTCACAAATCCAACTTATATGAGATGGGAATGGATAATTGTGATATCAAGGATATGGCTAAGGTGATTGGGTGTAACGTGGATAATATTCCGGTGACCTACTTGGGGATTACAGTGGGGGCTAATATGAATAGAGTTAGTAACTAGAACCCTATAGTTGAGATTTTTGATAAAAGATTGTCGGTTTAGAAAGCTAAAACTATTTCAATAGAGTGGAGGCTTACTCTGATTAATTCTGTTCTGCAGAGTCTTCCTATATATTACTTCACTTTATATAAGGTCCTAGTGGGTATAATCAAAATTCTTGAGCCTAAAATGAGAAAGTTCCTTTGGGCGGGTTCAAGTGACATTAATAAAATGAACTGGGTGGCTTGGGAGTGGGTTACTTGGCCCAAGAATAAGGGGTTTTGTGTATTAACAGACTGAAAAACGTTAACGAGGCCCTTCTTTATAAATGGGAGTGGATATATAGGGTCGAAAATCAAAATTTGTGGAGGAAAGTGGTGGAAGCGTGTCATAGTAAAATTAACCAAAGAAGCTTTCTGCCGCTTAATGTTAACACTGTGGGTTGTTGGATAAATATTGTTAAAGTGATTTTCAAAATGAAACTAAACGGGAAAGGTTTAAATCGGATGATTTTGGGTAAAGTGGGGAACAGTATCGATATTCGTTTTTGGTTAGACACCTGGGTGGGCGATCTTCCTTTCTTGGAAAGATGGCCACATCTATTTGTTTTTGAAAAGTTTAAATCTTGCAGGGTTGCGGACAGAATGGAAGTAGATCAAGGTAATGTTGGTTTCTCGTGGAAATGGGTTAGACAGCCCAAGTCGGATATCGAGCTTAAGGAATGGCAGGAATGTTAAGATGTTATCAACATGGTGAGACTGTCCAACGATATGGATTCATGGTACTGGAACGTTGACAATCAGGATGGGTTCACGGTGAATTATGTGAAAAAGGCGCTTATTAATAATAGAGGAAATAGCCTTCTCCCTAACTTTGATTGGTGCAAATGGGTTCCTCTCAAATGTAATATAATGGCTTGGAAAGGTAACCTAGACAGGCTTGCAACAAGAGTTAACTTGAGAAGAAAGAATGTGGATATTACGTCGATTATGTGCCCTTTCTGCGATAAGTACGAGGAATCGGTGGATCACTTATTCACTGCATGTTCGATTGCTACCCGGTTTAAGCGGCTGTCAGTGCTTGGTGTAACATTTCACCGATCTTCGCCTTCAAAGATTTATTGGATATCCATAATTCTTGCCAGATGGGAAAGAAAGCAAAAAAATATTATGCTTGGTCTGGTTATCACTTCTATTTGGTGTATCTGGAAAGGTAGGAACGAGTTGGTGTTCAATCATATCAGGAAAACCCGCAAGAAATTATGTTAGAGATAAAATTAAGGGGTTATGCTTGGGTTAAAAATAGAGTTTCATGTTGATTTATATGTTGTAATTGTTTGCCCTTTGTCCGTTTGGGTCGGGGTTTTGTTTTGTTTGTCTTTTTACCCGTTTGGGTCGGATGTATCTTTTAATGAAGTTTATTTAATATATATATATATATAGGGGAAGGTTCATTGGGGAACACTAAAAAAGTGGGGAACAGCGGGGAACTGACTCAAACGAACTCCGATTGGACTCCTTCCAGCGGCGTTGGAACCGGCTCGTCGAACCCTAACTAAGATCTTTTAACCCCAAACCCTAAATCCTAACTCCTAAACTCTAAATCCTAAAGCTAAAAAATAAGTCTAAAACCTAAGCTAAACCGTAAAATCTAAACTATAAACCCTAAAAGCTAAACACTAAATGCTAAACCTAAAACTAACCCCGAAAACTAAACCCTAAAGTTAAACCCTAAAAGCCAAACCCTAATATATTTAGGGTTTAGGGGCTATGATTTATGGTTTAGGATTAAGAGATCCTAGTTAGGGTTCGACGAGCAGGTTCCAACGCCGCTGGAATGAGTCCAATCGGAGTTCGTTTGAGTCGGTTCCCCACTGTTCCCCACTTTTTAGTGTTCCCCAATGAAACTCATATATATATATATATATATATATATATATATATATATATATATATATATATATAACGTATAAAATGTGATTAGTTCCATTATTAATTATAAACTAATGAAGCCGACAAAACACAGTCAGAGACAAATCGTCATGTAGAAAGACACTATGAAAAAGACATTCTCTTGACAGAATCTTAGAAGATCATATACTACTTGGATATTAGTTCGAAGAAAACATTAAAAAACACACTAATTATCTTTCTCGAGATGTCACAAAATCCTACGATCCTGAATGTCAATTAAAATAACATTCAACCAACACCACCACTAAATATAATATAAAAAACCAACATCCAAAGCAGTAGGTTTTAAACCCCCGTTCACACTCAAAAGTTTGAACACTATACACCCAACCCATGCAATTTGATTCCTATAGAAAAATCTTAAGCGTTTTTATAAGAATTTTGAACTTCTTTTGGTTTTTAGGAAGTTTGCTAATTAAAGAAATAGACTCATTTTCTTGTAGTTTGCTAATTAAAGAACTTGTTAGATTTTTTTAGAGTCCACTACCCCAATAGCAAACTTCTAACAAACCAAAAAAACTTTCACAAATCTCCAAGAAACACTTATAATTTTCCTAAAAAACACCTAGAAATCAAACTACACCAATGGGTTTGTCGTCGATGGTCCATACCCATGAACCAACCCACCCCATGATGACCCAAGACCCGTCAAGTACCCACCATCACCACCGCCTAAAGTCGCACTAGCACTAGTATGCCCATCATCTTGCCATTCTAAAGCCAACACGTTTGGTTTTACATCAACAAAACCACCAATGTTATCATCATTCACACCATTTCCTTCGCGATTATACGCATTTAACCCTCTCTCCCCAAAAGAATTAATCGAATCGAGTGTCATCCCTCCAAACGGCGAACAAAGATTTCCTCCTTGATAACTTTGTCCCATTACATTCACACCACCATAACTACTATTCATATTCTCCAACATAAAACTCGTAGCATTACTCGAATTCCCAATCCCCAATAAATTCGACCCCGAATACTGCATCGTTGATTCCGGATAAGACAGTTGAAGATCCACACAATTCATAACCAACTGATGATTATGATTATGATTAGGGTTAGGGTTAGGGTTTTGGTAAATATCAACCAAATGTGAGTTTTTCTGGTGGTGTTGGATGATGGGTTTTTTAGAACTGGACACCACTTTCTTGTTCTTCCGGCAACCACCACCGACGGGGATGTTACGAAGGGTTCCGCCTTTGGTCCAGTACCGGCGGCAGGTCTTGCAGAAGTAACGAGGCTGAGTGAGTGAGTAGTTGTTGTCAGTGGCGGACCTAGGATTTTTTCCATGGGGGTGCGGAAGATTTTTAAAAATTTTAGGCCCCTAGGTACATAAGTAAAAAAATCGGTTGTATCGGGTCGGGTCGGGTCAGGTCAGGTCATGTAAGTCAAAAGAACATCAAACTAAATTTATATATTTGGCAAACACGTTAAACTTTGTAAAAAAATCGGTTGTATCGGGTCGGGTCGGATTCCGAAGGAAGAGTATCCAAATCAATTAGTTCGGAAGATGTATCCACTTTCCGCTTGAGAAATCGCGCCATAACGTCTCTACTCATGGTTCCTATCACAATCATATTGATCCATCATCCATGACCATAAATTCATCGTTCCAAAAATCATCTAAAAATCACCCCTAAAAATCATCTAAATAACATAATCATCAAGCCCTAGAATTGTTTAATCACCCCTAAAAATCATCTAAATAACATAATCATCAAAAAAATCATCTAAGGCAGTAAATCATCACGTAAAATCATCAAAAAAACCATCATAAAAATCATCTATGGCAGTAAATCATCAAGTAAAATCATTAAAAAAAAACCAAAAAACTAACCTTGATGATGTCACTGCTGTGTTGCTGCTGCCTGGCCGGATTCCGGTCAGTTTCTGGCCGGAATTTTGACTGTCGCTGGCTGCTGTTGCTGCTGGCTTGGTGATGAAGTCGCTGGGCAGGATGTCGTGGAACAGACACAGAAGGGCGGGAGGATATTGAAGGGGTTTTTGGGCAAATTGTTAATGTTTATTGTTGGGTATTGGGTAATTGACTAATGGACTATTGGGCTTTTGTTTATTGTTGGGTATTGGATAATGGATATGGACTAATGGACTAATGGGTTAAGCTTTGGTTTGGGTTTAAGTAGTATAATGGTAGTTTTTTTTATAAAAATCAGACTTTACTAAAAAAAAATTATAATATAAATCCATAATATTTTTTTACCCAAGGGGTGCGGATGAAAAATTCCAAGGGGTGCGACCGAAAAATTCCACGGGGTGCGGATGAAAAATTCCACGGGGTGCGGACGAAAAATTCCAAGGGGTGCGGACGGGATTTTCTTCGGAAAATTACACTAAATTTTTTTTTTCTCGGGGGTGCGCCCGCCCACCTTGGCTTGGTGGTGGGTCCGCCCCTGGTTGTTGTAGTAGCAGAATTTGGTGTGTGTGGAGTCACAACGTGGACATTTGAGAGGGTGGTCTTGCGGTGGCCGGAGCCGCCGGTCCATTAACGGCCGGGAACATGAGAGCATGGAGTCAGTAAGTCCTGATGGCGATGATGTGTCTATTGCTAGTTCCTCTGGATTTGTGCCCTACAAGTTATGATTTTAATAAAGTTATTAATTATTAATATTATTATTCATGAGTACTTGTGTCAGTAATTGTACTTTCAGGACATTCATTCATAGGTACAGAAACAAAGACAGTCTTGTTTTTTTTTTTATTTTTTATTTAGAGTAAATTGCTAAAATCTTACTTGAGGTTTGAACATATTTGCTATTTCATTCAAAACAATTTTGTATCATATTGCTCTTCAGTTTTAGGATTTTTTTTTTTTTTTTTTTTTGTCATTTTCATCTAAATCTTTGATTTGCTTTATTTTTTCTATCAAACATTTGGATGAAAATGACAAAAAACTCAAATCTCAGGGACGATTTTGGCAAAAAAGTTAGATGTTTGAATAAAAATGACAAAAAATCCCAAAAATATAGGTCATATATGGTAAAAAAAATTGTTTTGTCAATTTACTCTTTTCTTCACAATTGATCTATCTTTACTTATTTATGTTTTTTTCTTTGCAACAGAGATCATCTTTATTGTAAAAGAAAAATTACATTGTAAATCTTTACAAACAATGGTATTTATTGCTGTTTTAGAAAATAGAGCTCGGCTTAAAACAATTTTAAGTTTAGAATTACTAGAAGAGCTACACTTGTATATATTTTTTTGTTAGTTACAAGCTAAGTCGGAGCTTGCTTCGAAATATAAACCGAACTGAAAACTTGAACGTCGAACCACATTAGATTATTTGAACTTAGAAGAAAGAAAATGTTTTGATTCGAATATATTGAAAAAAAATGATAAAAAGTCAGGGTTAAAAGATAGAATGGTGCTTTTATTTGGCGCATAATATGTTAAATGTTGCATTATTTCAAGCAAAGTAATATTGGCTCGAGCTTGACTCATTTACCGTACAGGTAGAATGTAGAATTATGGATGTTAAGAAGAGGTTAGTACCTGAAACCAGTCCGGAGAGTCCATGCAGACTTGAAGAGACGTTAAACCCATCTGATATATTTTCAAACACAAAGTTCACACACAGTAAGTGTGTGTGTTAGGGGGTGGTTTATTGTGGTGGGAGGGTCGAGGGGATGGATGTAAATAAGAAGGAAGAAAAAGCAACTACGGTGGGACCCGCATCTGCCGTCAGGGACCCACATGAAGGACGGGTGTGATCATATGGATGCTTTTTATGGTGTGTGATCGAGGCCGTTGGATGCATGAGAAATCTGACTAATGCAAATTGACATTTGACAGTATGTTGTTTTTGGAAAGAACATGGAGGATCAGTGTGCTTTGTAGGGTCTTAGATTGTCTGTGTGGGGGGCCCACTAAGTTGCTTGGTACAAGCAAGGGATATTTGGTGACGTGTCGTGATGTGTGGTGTCCACGTGGAAACTGTGTTTGTGAAGTTTTGGTCATATGGTAACCTCGAAGTTGCAAACATTTACTTTTAAGCATTTAATTAAGCGTTATTAGATTTTATCATCTCAATTATTGGCTATTGGCCGCTGTCATCCCCAACTAACACTTTGATGCCCGACACCTCCAACTTAACATTTCGGTTGTCATGTCACTCTGTCGTTAACCAAACACTAACTCAGTTAGTTTTTTTAGTCCTACATGGCATTTTTGTTTGATGTGGCAAGATGATGTGTCGTTTTTTATCATATGTGTCATGGTGAGGTGTAAATATATTTTTTAAATCGATATTTATTGTTTAAAATATCTGATTAAAAATACTTATTATTTACAAAATCTGATTAAGAAAATTAAAAGAAAATTATATATAACTCACCCCCTTCTCTCTCTTAACACCATCACCTCCCACCGTAACCTCCCACCAACCTCGCATCAGCAATCGCCGCCGCCTCAACGCCGGAGCAAATCGGTGGTTCAATCGTCGCATCCGCAATCGTCGCCGCTCAATCGAAATCCATCGACATCATTTCTTCACAAAAACTTGTCGGACCAGTCACGGTGGTTCTTCTCCATCATGTTCCCGACGCTAACGACTGATACAGAGGTTTCTGATAAGGTTTTTAATCTACTTTCCGGAACTTCCATCTCCGATCTGTCCTCCGTTTTGCTTGATTGTCTCCGCGTTGTTCTAATTTGTGCAAATTGAGGGCGATTTGGGTGGGGCGAAAACAGGGGAGTGAGGCGTATTTGGGGTGTGGGAATTCTTCGAAGAGGGTGAGGTAACGGCGGATGAAACGGAGAGTGGGCATGGTGATTCCGAGAAGTTTTTGAGTGTCGGAGAGTAATTTTGCAGTGAGGAATTGGGTGGGCGGTGGATTATGGCGTCTTTGAGGATACTTGCGGCTTTGAGATCGGTGTGGATGTCGATTATGTTGTCTAGTGATCAGTGTTCATTGTAGGGTTTTTGATTATCCTGGAATCAAGCACTTAGGCATGGGTAATTTGTGGTGGGATGTGGCTGCTTTGGGTGTCATGTTAACTGGGTACAGGCTTGACATGTAATCGCCACGTAATCATGTCCACGTAGGAAAGCTGGTGACACGTAGGATAAAAAACTAACAAAGTTAGTGATATGTTAACAAAGTGGTGCTAGCACAAACTGAAAGTCAAGTTGGAGGTGTCGGGCGTCAAAGTATTAGTTGGGGGTGGCAACGGCCAAAGGTCGATAGTTGGGGGTTATAAAATCAAATAACCATTTAATTAATATACAAGAATAATATGATTAGGAGCGGTTTCAGAATAAAAGGAAAAAAGAGTCTCAAACTTATTGCCTTTAAATTTGTAAAGACTCAAATAGTATACAAGGTTGCACTGTGTGGGGACGTACTCGGGGCGTCCAGGAGCGACGCCGTTTCGGCACACGGCCCTCCTCAGGGTGTCCCAGTCCTCTCCAACGCTTGTGTCGGGCCTCCTCTTTCTTCTTTATACACACACATATACATATACACACACATCTATATACACATATACATACACACACACACACACACATATATATATATATATATATATATATATATATATATATATATATATTAAGGCACATCCTTACATCCTAGGTCCATCCCTTTTAAGCTCTTCCTTGCACCCGCTTACATGGATGCCTACGTGGCAGATCATCCTTTGAGAACTACCCTCCTCCACACCCCATAGTCTAAGTGAGTTTGATTCGTATTTATTCTTACTCTTAGATTACAACTCTTTTAGTCTTTCTAAGTTTTTTTGTTAGAGCTTTGTCCTTAATCACTTTCAATAAGATAACAGGATGTACAAAATAAGAAGCTGAATACCAGGTTACTCCATGGGTGGCAATTTGTCAAAAGAAATTGAATACTAGGTTACTCTATGGATGGTAATTTTGGACACAATTTGAAATATGATGCGAATTGTCATGTCTAACCTAGTTGTTAAATCGGTCTTGTTCGAGTTGACATATTCTATCAAACGAGTCATGTTACGGTTGATATATTTAACTCGTTAATTACACATGACAACCCACTAACATGTTTAATTAAACATGTCATCTACGACATGGTTAATTACTGTTGGAAATCCGGTCTTTTTCAACTTAATCAAACTACAGATTTAACAAGAAAAAACTATTTGATTAAAATTGAAGGTACATATACCCTAAACGTATAATCCATATTTATACTGAACAACCTTTTGGAGAAAAAGTAACCTACTCTTATAAAAAAACTAAATAAAATAAAACTAGTACAAATCCTAAATCTTCTTACTAAAAGAAAATACAAAAAAAAAAAAAACCCCATTTAAATCTTCAACTTTTGAGTATTGGCAAGATTACTTCCAACAATCACCCCCTTTTGGAGAACAAGTAACTAAATAAAATAAAACTAATACAAATCCTAAATCTTCCTACTAAAAGAAAATACAAATAAAAATAAACCATTTAAATCTTCAACTTTTGAGTATTGGCAAAGATTAGTTCTAACAATTAGCCCCTTATCTTGTCAAGTTCCTCCTAGGTCTTGAATACCAAGTAAGATCCGCAGTTCTTCCACCTTAACACTAGGTCTCTTGTGCCCGCTTTGCATTAACACCTTTGTTGCAACCGTCACCACACCACACCCCCTGTTTTCTAACTCTATTGGGATCTCACCCAAAACTTGTCTAAACACTTGAACCATCAACCACAAACAGGAAAACATCCTTTCTCTTCCACCTTGATAAAACCCGCTACTTCACCACCTTTGAAGTCTGTTGTCGATTCAATCTAGCACTGCACTACACCTGGGTTTTCTCATTTGATCAAGCCTGCAATCGTGCTCCTTGATTGCTACGGTCTTATTATTATTGATCACAACCTCGATCACTAGAACTTGTTGTTACCATTTGATCAACGAACCCTCTTGTACATGCCTTCTTGATCGCAACAATTTTTCCTTCCCTTTAATTCCCCTATTTACGTCGAACCCCTTCTTGTTGCCAATTTGCCGCTGTTGTTTCAGAATCAATCACCGATGCCGTCTAACACTTGACAATCTGATGATAATGACAAACCTCCTAAATTGATAAACCACTCTAATATCAATTGTTGGAAATCAGGTCTTCTTCAACTTAATCAAACTATAGATTTAAGAAGAAAAAAAGTATTTGATTAAAATTGAAGGTACATAAGCCCTAAACATATAATCCCTATTTATACTGAACAAAAGTTTTAGCCCAAGTTTGATTTGGTTTGGCTATTAACCAAAATTAAACGAAACGAACCAAAAAATCGTCAATCTAACATAATAAAGCAAACTGATTAACTGAAAGCATATTGGTTAATAAAGTAGACTAACAGATTACTTCGGTTTCGGGTTCAAATGAGAAACCAAACCAATCAAACCACACACATCCTTGTAGTGTCTGTGTTTCCCGTTGTATCATGCGAACACCTTTTTAGTATATTGTGAGGTTCAAATGAGAAGAAATTTTTTTATAAGAATATAAAGAATAAGTTTTAAACCAATAGAAATATGTCATTTGATAATGTATATTTAATGTTATTCTAAAGGCATATTGATAAATTTATTAAATTAATTTATATTGTATTCCCCTAACATACTAATTATTTAATTTATTGTCTTTCATGACAACCTATTTTATGGTGAATGAAAATTTTCGTTATGTGTAAGATAAATTTCGATATGTGTAGGATAAAGTGTATGATAAATTCTGATATGTGTAGGACATATATATAACATAAATTTGGATGTGTGGTGTTAATTTCGAATTATCAATGATAAAATGTTTTTGCCTAATTAATTAAAGGGAGAACAATTAATCGGAGAAGTTTTAAACAATTAGTTAAACAGCTTATTCTCAAAAGATCCTTCCCCTACATTAATATATACACACATGGAAAAAACCCTTATAAGTTTTGGCAAAACTCTAAAAGCGCATAGTCTCTACTACTTTTACGATTCCCGTAATGCTCTTCTCTCTGTTGTAGTACTTGAGTAGGACTACACCCGTTCATGAATGGTAACTATTATGCTGACCATTTTATTTCTATCTTTTTCTTTCTTTTTTATTTGTACTTTTATTATTATTCAGCTTTATTTTCATCTTTATTTTCTCTTAGAACTCGCACTAGTTTTATTACCCTTTGCATATTCGTTTAAAGTTTGGTCACCGGCTAAAGGTGTCACGAAGTACATTGAGGCGATTATGAATACCATTTACTTGGCTCGTTTCCTATCTATATTTTCATGAAGGTTTCGTACATTGAGCAGAAATGGAGAAGGTAAGTTTTCTAACTTACGGATTGAAGGATTTAGTGGAAACTTTATTTAAAAGAAAAAAATTGGAAATTAGACACTGTTGCAAAGGCATAACTGTGCTTGTCTATGAGCATGGTGGTGCACATCAATAAACAAAACAATTAAAAAATTAGTTTTTTTTTAATTTAGACACATATATAGGCATGGTCTTTGTAACAACTCCCAAAAGACCCTATGAAAAACCGTAATCAAGACCCCGAACACGTACGACGAGAACCAGAACTAAAAGATGACGAAATCAAGTTTTAATAGTCGTCACGCTACGCGACGAGGTTTGCAAAGGGTGGTCGCGTGACGCGGCGCTTCTCTTTTCGACAGAAAGACACGTGCTGCCATGTGGCAGGCCTACGTAATGACTTATGCCACCTATCCCCTAATCTACCCCGTCGCGCTACGCGAAGGCGAACGGAGAAACTGGTCGCGTGACGCGACGACAACAAAATCTAGCTATATATTTATACTATGCTTTCGGTTTATGTGATTAACAATGTCTATAGATGAATAATAACTGAATCGTTAACTAAAACCGAAACGAAAACAGAATAAACTGAAAATCAAGCAAAAATTATTAACCGAAAATCGATTAACCCAAAACTATTTATCCGTTATTTTGTACCCAAGTTTAACCAAAATTGTCTGAACCGAACCAAACAATTCATTTTCTATATTTAGAAAACGCCTCCGGTTCATATATTTCATATTTTTGCCTCCATTTCATATATTTATCCTTCCGTTCCGTTTATTTATACTTCTGTTTCATTTATTTATATACCACAATTTCTTTTATTTCTAAACAAAAGTTTTAGCCCAAGTTTGATTTGGTTTGGCTATTAACCGAAATTAAACGAAACGAACCAAAAAATCGTCAATCTAACATAATAAAGCAAACTGATTAACTGAATAAAGCAGACTAACAGATTACTTCGGTTTCGGGTTCAATTGAGAAACCGAACCAATCAAACCACACACACCCTTGTAGTGTCTGTGTTTCCCGTTGTATCATGCGGACACCCTTCTAGTATATTGTGAGGTTCAAATGAGAAGAAAATTTTTTGTAAGAATATAAAGAATAAGTTTTAAACCAATAGAAATACGTCATTTGATAATGTATATTTAATGTTATTATAAAGGCATATAGATAAATTTATAAAATTAATTAATTTATATTGTATTCCCCTAATTTACTAATTATTTAATTTATTGTCTTTCATTACAAACTATTTTATGGTGAATGAAAATTTTCGTTATGTGTATGATAAATTTCGATATTTGTAGGATAAAGTGTAGGATAAAGTGTAGGATAAATTTTGATATGTGTAGGACATATGTATCATAAATTTCGATGTGTGGTGTTAATTTTGAATTATCTATGATAAAGTGCTTTTGCCTAATTAATTAAAGGGAGAATAATTAATTGGAGAAACTACAAACAATTAGTTAAACAGTTTATTCTCAAAAGATACTTCCCCTACATTAATATTTGCACACATGGAAAAACCCCTTATAAGTTTTGGCAAAACTCTAAAAGCCCAAAGCCTCTACTACTTTTACAATTCCCGTAATGCTCTTCTCTCTGTTGTAGTACTCGAGTAGGACTACACCCGTTCATGAATGTTATCTTGTTATGCTTACAATTTTATTTCTATCTTTTGCCTTCTTCTTTATTTGTACTTTTATAATTATTCAGCTTTATTTTCATCTTTATTTTCTCTTAGCACTCGCACCAGTTTTGTTACCCTTTGCATATTCCTTTCAAGTATGGTCATCGGCTAAAGTTGTCATGAAGTACATTGAGGCGATTACGAATACCATTTACTTGGCTCGTTTCCTATCTATATTTTCATGAAGGTTTTGTACAATGAGCAGAAATGGAGAAGGTAAGTTTTCTAACTTACGAATTGAAGGATTTAATGGAAACTTTTATTAAAAAGAAAGAAATTGGATATTAGTTTTTAGACACTCTTGCAAAGGCACAACTGTGCTTGTCTATGAGCATGGTCATGCACATCAATAAACAAGACAATTAAAAAATTAGTTTTTTTAAAAATTTAGACAAATATGTGCCTGTATAGGCACGGTCTTTGTAACAACACTCAAAAGACCCTATGAAAAACCGTAATCAAGAACCCGAACACGTACGACGAGAACCAGAAAGAAAAGACGACGAAATCAAGTTTTAATTGTCGTTAAGCTACGCGACGAGGTTTGCAAAGGGTGGTCGTGTGACGCGACGCTTCCCGTTTCGACAGAAGACACGTGCTGCCACGTGGCAGGCCTACTTAGTGACTCATGCCACCTATGCCCTAATCTACCCCGTCGCGCTACGCGAAGGCGAACGGCGAAACTGGTAGTGTGACGCAACGACAACAAAATCTAGCTATATATTTATACTATGCTTTCAGTTTATGTGATTAACAGTGTCTACAGATGAATAATAACTGAATCGTTAACTAAAACCGAACCGAAAATAGAGTAAACTGAAAATCAAGCAAAAACTATTAACTGAAAACTGATTAACCCAAAACCAGTTATCAGTTTTTTTGTACCCCAGTTTAACCAAAATTGTCTGAACCGAACCGAACAATTCATTTTCTATATTTAGAAAACGCCTCCAGTTCACATATTTCATATTTATACCTCCATTTCATATATTTATGCTTTTGTTTCGTTTATTTATACTTTTGTTTCATTTATTTATATACCACAATTTCTTTTATTTCTAAACAAAATTTTTAGCACAAGTTTGATTTGGTTTGGCTATTGACCGAAATTAAACGAAACGAACCAAAAATTGTCAATGTAAGTCCCGAAACGAGATCACAATGATATCACACAAGCTTGAATGGTGGCGGAATCACACAAACAAGTAACGATTCGAGAAAGGAGATGAAGTAGGAAGATCTTTGATTGATGATTAATATCTTGCATAGATAAAATGATGCCTAATACAAGATTCTTGTTTGTTGTCCCCCAAGACTAATGACCTGATTATAACTTACTATTTATAGGAAGTGTTTAGGGAGGATGCTCCTTAAACCCTAAGCCTATTTGCTTCTAAAGCCCACTCCAATATCCCCTTAATCCACTAAGCCACAAATCCATAAACCTATTAAGGATCTAACAATCTCCCCTAGGTTTACTGGATTAGTTGCTGCATCATGCTTTAGTACTGCCCAGATCTGGCATTGGATCAGCAAACAAATGATGACGCAGGATGTTGGCAGCAGCACTTGTCCATTCCTTTGCGCATACTTCATACTTTTCGTTGCAGTGAATTTGATGATTGGAGAGAACCACGATGTCTTCCTCATGAAAACTCATTAGATCATAAGAATTCGGAATTCGGATCGACTACTCTTAAGTAACTATAATATCCCCTTAATCCACTAAGCCACTAATCCATAAACCTATTAAGGGTCTAACAATCTCCCCCTAGGTTTACTGGATTAGTTGCTGCATCATGCTTGAGGACCGCCCAGATCTGGCATTGGATCAGCAAACAAATGATGACGCAGGATGTTGGCAGTAGCACTCATCCATTCCTTTGCGCATACTTCATACTTGTCGTTGCAGTGAATGTGATGATTGGAAAGAACCATGATGTCTTCCTCATGAAAAACTCATTAGATTATAAGAATTTGGAATTCGGATCGACTGCTCTTGAGTAACTATCACAGCTTCAGCCATCTTTAGATCATATGCCCAGAACTTGAGATTCCTAAGAATTCCTTTTTCAAACTTGCGAGTGATGGGAATGATCTTTTCCTTGTCAGTCGGAGGCCATATGATAGATTTAATTGTTCTTTTGGTGAAAGGATCACGAACACCTGGATTTCTTCTTATATCTGATTCAGCAATCTTCTGGTTATGAAGTTGCTTTTAACTTCCTTTTCAAGTCTTGAATGGAACGCCCAACCTCTGCCTCTTTGATTTGGCTCTGGATCATAATATGGGGCACGTAGAAGACTTTTCAGGTCAATCTTCGTCCATGACTCAAACTGGGAATCCTTTGCGTAATATTCCCGATGACCGCTCTTACGTGTGATCAACCACATATTCTTGTCATGTTCGTACCTCCAGCAAGAGACTTCAGACTTGTTTCCCACTTGATCATAGAAGCTCGATCCCAATTCCATCACATATCTGTCAGGCCTCTTTGTTGGATCTTTGAGCTGAAAGTTTTCATCTAGAGGATTCAAATCCTGGTTCTTCATCACTAGCATCTGTTTGTTGCTTTGTTTCATCTTATTTGGCTTGCTGCTTTTCTTCTTTGGCTCTGCAACAAGATAGGCATTTAAACTAGTTTCATGTTCTACATCAGCTGCTGCATTTGCTGCTGCTCTCTCTTCTGGTGTTTGCACAGGATGGCTGACATTGAACTGTTCATCTTCTTTGTCAATGAACTCGTTCCCAAACTTTTTCTCCAACTTTGCCTTTAAACCATACACCACAGACATCAACATAACCAAATCACCTTGCAGCTGATCTATAGTTAGATCCCTGCTAGAGATCTGGGACTGAAGAGAGGAAATCTGAGCTTCCTTCAAAGCGGAGTCATGTTGCAGTGATGAAATTTGAGCATCCTTCATAGCTGCGTCCTGTTCCAGTACAACCACTCGTCGTCTCAATCTTTTTACGTTCTCTTCTTCATCACTGTCACTATTACTTTGTTCGACGACATGTCTCTTTCCTGTTGCATATCGGAATGCAGCTTCATCGTGTTCAGTAAAACCAACTCCACTTGAGCTTCCTGCTTCAACCCTAACACCACTTGAGCTTCCTGGCTGTGTGGGCGTTGATTCAAAGTCAAAATTGAAATCATACAAGTTAGGCTCCTCTGTGTTGGTTTTCTTTGTTGCAGCATCAGGCTGTGGATCAATGGACATAGCGGGCTCTGAATTAGAAACAGGGCCAATAGGATCAGGATCAGGATCAGTGTTGGTTCTTTGTCTCTTGCTGCTGGTTGTTCAGCATCGTCAGTAATTGCTTCAATTTCTGCTTGAATATCAGAGACTGCTTGAGTTTCAACTCGAACATCAGAGGTAGGTGCGGATGGAGGGTATCCGTCACCACCTTACAAAGTCAAGAGTAGGGCTGCTACTTTTCAGATGATATCAGATCTGGTTGTCTAACGGCTTCTTCTTCCTTTTCAGACACAATCACTTCCACTTCGCTATCAGAATCGAATTCTTCTTCACTGGAGTCTGTTTCTGAATCTGAATCAAGTATTTATGTTTCAACTTCAGCTTCGTTGGTAGCCACTTGCTGTACTTGCTGCACATCATGTTCTTCAGCGATCTGTGCATTCATCGGTTGGGGAGCTGGTACAATAGGTACTGCATGCACAACATCACTAAATCTTCCGTGCTTCTCAAGATCAAATTTCCCAACAAAGTTGTGCTGCTTGGCTCTTGAATCTGTATGCATTTTCGAAGCAACCTGGCCCCATTGGCTTCAAGTTTATATAATTAAGGGCCCTTGACCAACTCCGGGAGTTTCTCATCGAGGATCATCTGGATGAACCTTGGATACAACAAAAAAATCTTCTTTTTCGGGTCTTCAAGCATCTTTTTCATGTTATCGAATATGAAAGCTGAGAAGTTGTAATCCCATTCATTCACTAATGCTACAAGCGCACAGGTCTGCGTCTTGTTCAGCTGACCATATCCACCCTTATTCTCTGCGATACATTGCAGGAAGAAATGCACCAATAATCTCCAGTAAGGCTGGAATAGCTTCTTAAAGACTGTGGGATATCCTCCCTCATAGCTCATTCTTTTAAGTGCAGTAAGTACTCTGCTTTGTTTGTATTAGGTCGGATGTTGTGGTTGATCTCATAGCCTCAATACCTCTCGAATAATGGCTTCAGTAACAACAATCTCCTTTTTCTGCATGGTGGCTTCGATGGCTCCAACTCTATTTGCTCCACGTTTGTTTACTTTAGCTGTGTTCTAGAAAGTGTTGATACAGCTGTTGCAGATCACCGGCTCCGATCGTAATGCATGTGTAATCGGGCAGTTGTTTAAGCCTCTGATCAGTGAACCGAACATCTTCACGTATTCTACCGGAGGGTCTGAGAGATATACAGCCTGATTGTGGAAGAGTTCCACCTCCAGTTGCCGTTGATTCTACTCTTGCATCATCACTTGCGCCATAATCTGCAAAACACCTTTAAACGTTAAGCCTTTTAATGAAAGTTGGCCTTTATTTGGAATGTCGGCGAGTCAACAAAGTCAACAAGTCAACAATCCAAATGGTGGTCAAAGGGTCAACAAGCAGTCCAGGTCAAAAGGTCCAGTCAAGTTAGGGTTCGGGGTGATTAAGGTTCATCTCGGATGATCAGGGTTCATCTCGGATGAACGTCCTTATCCGAGATGATGTAATCCTATAGTCCGAGATGATCCGGGATGGGATCATCTTGTCCGAGATCATTCGAGATGATGATCCTCTTGTCCGAGATCATCCGAGATGATGGTCTTCTTGTCCGGGATTATATACCTTGAGTTCGAGATGATTCGAGATGATCGTTTGAGAGAGTGAGAATCTAGGATGCTTATCAGACTTAGTTCGAGATGTGTATCGAACCATGTCTGATGATGCTTTTATACATATCTCGAATGGACATTGGGCCAGACCCATCTCGGATGACTTGTCCAAGATGATTGGCCTGTTCAGACTTTGACTTAGTAAAAAACAGGTGGGCCCCATCCTAGATAGTGGGCTATACCAGATCATTATTTTAATAATATTTTTCAAGACATAACATACCTCTTTCAGCGAATCAACCCACCGAGCAACTATTTGTTATCAATATTATAATATTAAAATAATAATAACATAATAATTAGAGTTAAATGTCATTTTAGTCCCTGTGGTTTGGGTCATTTTGCCAGTTTAGTCCAAAGGTTTCATTTTTAACCTGTGGGTCCAAAAAGGTTTCACAGTTGCCATTTTAGTCCACTGGGTTAACTTCATCCATTTTTTCTGTTAACGAGAAGGGCAATTCGGTCATTTTATATGGCTGAATTGCCCTTTTAGTTAACAGAATTACATACAAAATGACCGAATTGGCCTTCTCGTTAACATAAAAAATGGATGAAGTTAACCAAGTGGACTAAAATGGCAACTGTGAAACATTTTTGGACCCACAGGTTAAAAATTAAACCTTTGGACTAAACTGGCAAAATGGCCCAAACCACAGGGACTAAAATGGCATTTAACTCTAATAATTATATATAATAATACTAACACAGGGGTATTTTCAGGAGACTGCAATGGGATCAAATCGTTCTCGAACTGATTAAGGAACACTTTTCAGCTCACGCTTACTTGGACTGGTCCATGCGATTGTTAATATACTTGTCCTCTTAAATCTAACGCTCAACCTTCAACTTTCAACCTTGTGATACGCTTAGGGTAGAATTATACTGTGACATCCGTGTGTCCCATTCCAAGGCATACCCCCACGATCAAGGTAAGCACAACTGTTCATCGTAGCAGGTGAGACTGAGTCCATCCTTTGTATGTACAACGCCAGACTTTCTGGTGAACATGTCAGTACTTCCGTACAGCAGAGTGACCAGAGAAGTCTGACGAGGGCTGGGCTGATACCTTTAACGGTACGAATTTGGCTTTTATAAGCGCATGGAATTCTCTTTATGAGATTTTCTTCCGTTTTGAGGTTTTAGCCCTCTTTGCGGCTTTTTTCAAGATATCATGACTGTGCCTAGGTTTGCATATAATCTGGATGCAACAGAAGGACAGTCCTGATATCCTGGATGACTCGTCAGTATAAAGACCCGAAACCTCAGATATTGGCTATCTATCAACGCAGGATTTAAGACCATGAAATCATACACCGTTTGTCTGTTGCCCACGTGATGTCCAGTACATTAGGTTTATATCACTTGGTATCTCTTTACTTTTCGAGCGTTAGACCTATCAACACATCGCAGTGGATCCTAGCCATTTCAGCATTGAAACCTTACATGTGTTAATCAAATTCTTTAGGATGATAATTTATTTCACTTCCCAGCAACTATTTCTCCCCCTAAATTTGAGCAAAAGTAGAATACTTTATGCCAAATTTAACAGATGAGATACCGTTATTCTTAAACCCCCTCCCCCTTTTTTAAGCTCAGTCGGTGAAGCGCATCATTTTCAAAAGGTCTACAAGCACATTGAACCTCGAGATGCTGACAGGTTTTCTAAAAGATCCGCAGTATTAGCATCAGTATGGATATGTTCAAGTTTAATTAAGCCTCTGTCTAGAATGAAGTGCCTTTGATATCAATGTGCTTGGTTTTGGAGTGAAAAACAGGGTTTTTAGTGTTCAGGAACCGAAAGTCGCAAAAGTAGACTTTTGCTTTGACTTTCAGTTCTGACCCAATGTAGCATATTTTAGAAATGCCTTAGAGCTCTTTTGGGACCAGGTTATAGATTAGTATAACCCTCTGAGGTTATACAACTTGGTTCATTAGTTATTCGATTCATGTACATGTTTCCGTTATATGCCTAAATATTGACCATAATGCCCTTTTGACCTTAAAACAAGAATTTTGAAAATGTGAGAGGACAATAATCTTTATTACTGATTTATAAACATGTCCCTAAATTTTCACATCAGTTGGAGGTCTAGATTAAGAGTTATGCTCAATAGCGTAATTAGAAAGCTTTTTATTAATTAAACGGCGTAATTAGCATAGAGCCCATCTAAACCCAATTTTTTATACCAAACTTTTTACCTACTGATGTAAAATAATATTTTGGGATTTTTTGAAGATTTTTATTTATTTTTAGGCTGAGTATAACATAGAGTTATAGCTTTGAGTCGGTAATTGTCGGTTTTGCCATTTTGGCCTATAAAATGAGTTTTACATATTATTTTGATACCAAACCTTTTTCTACTGATTTTATATAATAAATAAAGTATTTTGAGTCTTCTGGAATGTTAAAAATATCAGTTTTTCCTTAAAAATACGGAAATCGCTTAAAACCGTCTTTTTACGCGTTTAAAACGCATAGTATGTATTAAAACCATTTTTCTCATATAAGACTTAATACCTACTGATGTGTTAAGCAAATTTTTATATTCTAACAGTGAGCAAAAGTTTTAAACTCAGATTTCCAGTTTTGACCTTTTAAGCTTATGTGAAATTACCAAAATGCCCCTACGGTGCATAGTTTGGTTATAAAAGGTAAATTTCACATATATGCCATACCCTACTGTTATGACTTATAAAAATAAATATTTTTACTGATTATATCAGACCTGAAACTCAAATTAGTATTTAAACTCCTTTATAACCTTTAAAATGACCAAAATACCCCTATAGGGGTATAATTTGAGTTTAAATCCATTTTGGGCATTATGGAAGGTATCTTACTGATATCACAACATATTTAAGGCATATTAACTTAGGAAACCTGTTCATGACTCATTGGTTACCCGTTACGCATCATTCGCGTTCGGTGCGGTTTATGTAACTAGTTTGCATAAATTAGCCGAAACGGGTCAAACCTTATCACTTTTATCTCAAAATCCAGAATGTGTTTAGTTTACCCATATTATACAAGTCTCCAAACTTGTTGGGTCTAAACCACATTCTAATCCGGTCTTCGCCTAATCGTGCGTTTTGAACCGTATATCTTCCTTTAAAACTAACCGGTCTAAGCATAGGCTTAATTAAGACCCGTTAGGAATCTAATAGGTTATTGAAACCTTCGTTCTAGATTTAGGAGCCCAGTAAAAGCTACCTGTACTTGCTTGGTTGTATACGGCTGGGATAAATTGTATAAATTTGCTCAGGTAAATACTTTTAACTTATTTTCCCTATACGGGCTTGGGATACGATATTATAATAATGCCGCTTGGTCGGGTATGTAGTTGTTTAAATCGGATTGTGATTAATATATTTACGTAACCCGTTTTAATCTGTTTTATTTGGTATATGGCCCTTGGGGGGTTAATGACCATGTCCCGGATATCCTTGGCATCATTCATTGAAATGGCCACGAACTAAGCACGGGGTGTAGGCATACACCTGACAGTTGCATATGTAAAAACTGGTAACCCACTTTATGGAATCAACCTTGTGGGCATTATACCTGTGGCGTGTCAGTTAATCTTGTCCGGCTCTTCTAACCGGCCCTGACGGACGACAAATAAGTAAAACTGTATACAATATTATTTTTAAATAATTGTCCCAAGTTATAAAAGATATTTTGTGCCGCGTGCATTCAAACTAATTTTCTTAAACTCTTTTCAAAATGAGTCAGTTAATTGTATTTACCAGTGTAAACTGGCGTATTTTCCAAAAAGGCTAAGTGCAGGTACTAGACGAAATAGGCTGGCTACTCCTGGCATCATTAATCAAGTCTTGCAAGCTTTAGATGTTAAAGTCTGTTGAACAATAATCTTTTCATCTTTTGATCCGCCTGTGGATCCACTACAGTCCGTTTGTGATACTTTGATATTACTATTTTATTCGGTTTGTAATGTGATTTATCTTTTGCTTCCGCTGTGCATTTAAATTGTGTTGTTTGACTATGATGATATCAACTACGTCACGATACTCCCCACCGGGCCCACCGGTAATACGTGGAAATATCGGGGTGTGACAGGTTGGTATCAGAGCCAACGTTGAGTGAATTGAACACTAGCCTTTTGTGTTTAATCTCAACGACACAGTTTGCACATTCCTCGACTTCCAAATCTAGACAAAGAACTTAGGACTAATCCAAATTTGTTTTATTTTAATTTTGTCCTTTATTGTTTCTTTTGTTGTGTCCTTTGTTTGTTTTGACAGGTTCAAAAAGAATGCCACCAAGAGTGAGAGGAAGAGGTAGAGGCAAGGGGCCACTCGTTGCCCCCAATGATCACGAGGCCGGGCCATCACACCGGCGAACCCCATCAGATTCCTTAAGCAAAAGTCCTCAGGAAAACTAGAGGACCTTTTTAGAACCCGCGAGGCGTTCAGTCTCGCTGAGCTCCTCACCTTCTTACCTAAATTCTTTTGGGCCTCAGTCGGAGAACGAGCCCCACAACTCCCACCATTCTTATATACCCCTCCAAGGCCACAACTCACCCTTCAATGACCCAACGCCCTATTTCCAAAGCTGGTTCAACCCGGCAAACTTAATTAATGAACCAATGGGTTATAACCCGTTGGGACCGGAGGACCATTTCTCCATGGATATGGACGAAGATCCGGAACCTGCCCAACCGCCATCCGGAACGCCTACTCACCCCATCGAGATTTCGGATGGGTCACCCTTTCTTGGATCACCTTATAGTGGTCCCGACAGCTACGAGGCGAGGTTTAACCAAATCGACTGGGCGTTTACTCCCAGTTACCACAACTCACCGCAGCAGCAGCAGCAGGATCCCTCGGAGGATTCGCGCTTTGTAGCGGTTACTCCGCCACTACCACCAGTGAAGCAACAGCCTCCGGAGCCATCGGGGCGTTGGAGAACAACCGCACGGATGTCTGTGCGAGGGGGAGTCCGCATCAGCACCCCTCAACCATCTAGCGGCAGTCATTATCCGCCACTATACAAAGACCCACAGATGGGTGGGCCTTCGAACCCTGTTTCTGAGGTGCAGTCTGAGCCGGTCGCACCGCCACCAGTGGGTTATAACAACCCAATTCCTACATACGCCGGTTCAGCGGCGTACAACCCATTTGAACAGCCGGCCCATACCAACTACAACTATGCGAATGTTTACCCATACCAGGCAGCATGGGACTACAATGCTCTCCATCCCGAGGGGCCCTATGGAGTCCCGTATCAGACGGCGTACCCACCCTATGGGTATCAACAACCGCCACCTCCTCAACCTCCGCTGTATCAGCAGCCCCCGCAGCCGCCACTAATATCGCCACCACAGCATTAGGAGATTCTTCAAAGGTTGAGTCAGGTGGAGCAGGAGGTTCGGGAAGAGCGCAGGCAAAACCGAGGAATTTTCAAGGGTCTGGCAAACTTAATCAAGGGGAAGAGCAAAAAGGATCATTAAATCCTTTATTTGTTTATTTGTATTTCCTTAATGTTTAATCAGTCCCTGCGTGGACATCTGTTTCTGTAATCAGTCCCTGCGAGGACTTGTATTTCCTGTTAGCCCCTGCGTGGGCATGTCTTTTCTGTTTAGCCCCTGCGTGGGCAAGTTATTTCAGTTAAAGACCCGTTTAGGGCAACCTAGCCTATATGTCGCTATAAGACCAGGCCATGATGGTAAAACCTGTTTAAAAAGAGATTCAAATCCTTGTTAACATCTGAAAATATGTTAACACTCCTGGCTGATGTGATTCGTAAAATCACACGTGTCATCCTTATATTGGATCATTCCAATCCTTCTCTATTATTTAAACATCCATTTGTGATGTAGGGCCTATGAGCCATAATTATTGTCATATAAAGCAAAAGACAGTCGTAGCCTATAACTCCCTGTTAAGAAAGGTAATGAACTATGATTCAAACCTTAGTACCTCGATTCTCTGAAATCATGGTTTATAAATTAAATTTGTCCATGTGACTTGGCCTTTTGTGCCATTATTATATTTAATTATAACTAAGGGTTATTAATGAAAAATCCTGAATGAAATACTTAATAAATTAGCCAATATGGTTCTTTAATGCCATGGTTAATAAATCAATAAGATGACAAATCTATTATAAACTTCTAAGAAGTCATTGTCATCATTTTATGTAGTAACCAAGCTACATGACTGAGTCTGAAGAAGTCAACAGTCATCCAAGGGAGAATCATGATACCACCAGGATCAACGTAACTGGTGCGGAACTTCAAGCACTGATTGATAATGCTGTTACCAAGGCCATAGATAGGCAGTTTAATAAGTCAAGCGGTACTCGGAGTAGGACCTTATCAGTACCCCATTCTAAACCTAAGACTCACTCTGAGGCTCATAGTAAGCCACCCTCTAAACATAATGGATCAAGGAGGGATGACGATCATCACTCCTCAAATCAGCATAGTGTTCCGTCGAAGAAGATTGAGCTCAAACGAGAACCACGTGGTAAGTCCTGTACCTACAAATATTTTGTCTCCTGCAAGCCCAGGGATTTCACTAGGGAGAAAGGGGTTGTGGACTGCATGACATGGTTGGACGAAATGGATACCGTGGTTGACATCAGTGGTTGCGCTGATAGGGATGTTGTGAAGTATGTGTCTCAGTCATTTAAAGGAGAAGCACTAGCCTGGTGGAGGTCTCTAATCCAGGCTACTGGGAAGATCCCATTGTACAATTTGTCTTGGGATCAGTTTGTTGCACTCATCAAAGAGAATTACTGCCCTCAGCATGAGGTCGAAAAGATTGAGTCCGACTTCTTATCTCTGGTAATGAAGAATTTAGACTGTCAGGCGTACCTTACTAGCTTTAATACCATGTCTCGACTGGTTCCATATTTGGTAACACCGGAGCCCAAGAGAATAGCTTGTTTCATTGGGGGTTTAGCCCCAGAGATCAAGGCCAGTGTCAAAGCATCACGACCTGCTACTTTTAGGTCAGAAGCTGACCTATCTTTATCCCTTACCTTGGATGCGGTCAGGCTAAGATCGCATAAGAACTCGGAGGAAGGTAAGAGGAAACGTGAGGACGATAACTCACGATGGTCTGAGAAGAAGTTTAAGGGAACCACAGACCACAAGAAGAAGTTTGGGTCTAGCAAGAGTAGTCAGCAAGCAGATGAAAAGCCAAAGTGCAAAACCTGCCAGAAACATCACTTCGGAAAATGCAGGTTTGAATCCAAGTCTCAGTCAAAACCATCTACATGTGGGTTATGCAAATCCAAGGAGCACAAGACGATAGAGTGCAAGAAGATAAAGGAAGCAACGTGCTATAACTGTAACGAGAAGGGGCACATCAAAACCAACTGCCCTAAATATGCCAAAAAGCCTGAAGAAGTCAAGAAGACCAATGCAAGGGTCTTTCGAATGGATGCACGAGAATCCGTTCAGGATGATAATGTGATCACAGGTACTTTTCTCATCAATGATGTTTATGCAAGGGTACTATTTGATTCAGGTGCGGATAAGTCATTTGTAGATGATAAGTTTTGTAAGTTGTTGAATCTACCTGTTAAAACCCTAAGCGTGAAATATGAAGTAGAGTTGGCTGATGGTACCTTAGAAACTGCCTCAAGTGAGCTAGATGGATGTTTTATATCCATTAGGAACTACTCCTTTCCATTATCCTTACTTCCTTTGAAATTAGCTGGTTTCGACATAGTAATAGGCATGGATTGCTTATCTCATAACCAAGCCCAGATTGTTTGTGATAAGAAACAAGTGGTGATCAAGACTCCGTATGGTGAGCCACTTACTATACAAGGAGATACTCAGTATGGGTTGCCTAAGCAAGTGTCTGTGCTTAAGGCATCAAGGTGTATGAAGAAAGGTTGTGTCATTTATATGGCACAAGTGACTATTGATGAGCCAAAGCCCAAGATTGAGGACATCCCTATCATTTCTGAATACCCTGATGTATTTCCTGAAGAACTACCTGGTTTACCCCCAGATAGGCAAGTAGAGTTCAGAATCAACATTATACCAGGAGCAGCACCTGTTGCAAGAGCACCTTACCGGTTAGCCCCAACTGAGATGAAAGAGTTGAGAACTCAGTTGGATGATTTGTTGGCAAAAGGATTCATTAGACCTAGCTCATCTCCTTGGGGAGCACCTATTATGTTTGTTAAGAAGAAAGATGGATCAATGCGGTTGTGCATTGATTATCGTGAACTAAACAAGGTTACAATCAAGAACAGATATCCATTGCCGAGGATCGATGATCTGTTCGATCAACTGCAAGGGGCAAGTTACTTCTCTAAGATTGACTTAAGGTCAGGTTACCATCAGCTGAAGGTTAGAGATGAAGATGTGCACAAGACTGCATTTAGAACTCGCTATGGTCATTACGAGTTCCTACTGATGCCATTCGGGATCACTAACGCACCAGCAGCGTTCATGGACCTCATGAATCGCGTTTGCAAACCCTACTTGGACAAGTTTTTCATTGTATTCAATGATGACATTCTTATTTATTCAAAGAATCAGGCTGACCTTGAGAAGCACCTTCATTGTATTCTTAAACTTCTTCAGCAAGAAAAGCTTTATGCTAAGTTCTCTAAGTGTGAATTTTGGCTTCGTGAAGTCCAATTCCTTGGACATATGGTTAGTGAGCGTGGTATCCAGGTGGATCCCGCTAAGATTGAAGCTATCATGAATTGGCAAGAGCCAAAGACGCCCACAGAGATTCGCAACTTCTTAGGTCTGGCAGGATACTACAGACGTTTTATTGAGAATTTCTCAAGGATTGCAGAACCCCTAACTTCACTAACCCACAAGAATATTAAGTTTAATTGGGGTCCTAAGCAACAAGAAACCTTCGATATTCTCAAACAGAAGTTAAGCAATGCTCCTGTATTGACATTTCCTGAAGGGATTGAAGAATTTGTGGTTTACTGCGACGCATCGCACACTGGCATGGGATGTGTGCTAATGCAGAAAGGTAAAGTTATTGCATATGCTTCTCGACAATTAAAGGTGCACGAGAAGAATTACACCACCCACGACTTGGAGTTGGGTGCCGTTGTGTTTGCACTGAAACTTTGGAGGCATTATTTATATGGTACCAAGTGTGTGATCTATTCTGATCACAAGAGCCTTCAACATCTGTTTAATCAGAAGGATCTGAACATGAGGCAGCGACGATGGATGGATACACTGAATGATTATGATTGTGAAATCCGATACCATCCAGGCAAGGCGAATGTGGTCGCCGATGCCTTAAGTAGGAAGGAAAGAGTTAAGCCCATAAGAATCAATGCCAAGAGCATTAAATTAAAGAACCGTTTAAATGAAAGATTGTTAGCCGCTCAGAAGGAAGCCGTATTAGAAGCTAACTATCCAAATGAAAAGTTGGGAGTAACTGCTAAGCAGTTATCATATGGCAAGGATGGAATCCTAAGATTGAACGGACGAATATGGGTTTCGATCTATGGAG
This sequence comes from Helianthus tuberosus, assembly GCA_030545235.1. Classification (NCBI taxonomy): domain Eukaryota; kingdom Viridiplantae; phylum Streptophyta; class Magnoliopsida; order Asterales; family Asteraceae; genus Helianthus; species Helianthus tuberosus. The sequence continues at coordinate 173,248,682 of CM060393.1, read as the reverse complement.
GACTTCGGGATGTTATCCTTCAAGAAGCCCACAGTTCTAAGTATTCTGTTCATCCTGGAAGTGATAAGATGTACCGAGATTTGAAGGAAAATTATTGGTGGATAGGCTTGAAGAAGTTTATAGCTACTTATGTAGCCAAATGTTTGACGTGCGCGCAAGTTAAAGCTGAACACCAGAAGCCGTCAGGTTTGCTACAACAGCCTGAACTTCCCACCTGGAAGTGTGAAATGGTGACTATGGATTTTATCACCAAGTTGCCAAAGACAAAGAGAGGAAATGACACTATTTGGGTTATAGTGGATAGACTGACTAAGTCAGCCCACTTCTTACCGATTAAGGAAACACACAGCTCAGATAAGTTAGCTCAGCTGTACGTGGACGAGATTGTATCTCTCCACGGAGTGCCAGTGTCTATCATCTCTGATAGGGATACAAGGTATACATCGCATTTCTGGAAAATCTTTCAGCAATCCCTAGGCACTCGATTAAATTTCAGCACTGCATATCATCCTCAGACAGATGGTCAAAGTGAACGTACTATACAGACACTCGATGATATGCTACGAGCTTGTGTTATTGACTTGGGAGGAAGCTAGGATGATCATCTTCCATTAATTGAATTTTCATACAACAATAGTTATCATTCCAGTATACAAGCTGCACCTTTTGAAGCTCTGTATGGAAGAAAGTGCAGAACGCCCGTTTGTTGGGCAGAAGTTGGAGATGTCCAGCTAACAGGACCTGATATAGTCCTGGAGACGACAGATAAGATTGTACAGATACGTGATCGTCTCAAAGCTACCAGGGATAGGCAGAAAAGTTACGTAGATAAAAGACGTAAACCTCTAAAATTTGAGGTTGGTGACAAAGTGTTACTAAAAGTATCACCCTGGAAAGGGGTAATGCGCTTTGGTAAGAAAGGCAAGTTAAGCCCAAGATACAGAGGACCATTAGAGATCATCGAATGTGTTGGAACAGTGGCTTATAAGTTAAATTTGCCTGAAGAGCTCAGTGGAATCCATAATGTGTTTCACATCTGCAATCTAAAGAAATGTCTAGCTGATGAATCACTAGTCATACCACATACGGATGTGCATATAGATGAGAGCCTGAAATTTGTTGAAAAACCTTTGTGGATCGAGGATCGACAGGTTAAGAAGCTTCGAAAGAAGCATGTACCGATAGTAAAGGTTAAATGGGATGCCCGTAGAGGTCCCGAGTATACATGGGAGGTATAGTCCACAATGAAAGAAAAGTACCCTCTTTTATTTCAGTAAATCTCGAGATCGAGATTTCTTTTAAGGGGGTGAGGATGTAACACCTCGTAAAAATCATGCCCAATAAAATAAAGACACGTGTCATGGAAGGTAAAACGTGTTATAAGCCCGGATCAAGTAAAAGATGTACGGTAGGATTTAAAAGTGTCGACATGTTAATTAATACCTCTGAGCGACCTATTTATAAATCCCAAACCATAATATATTTTATAAACATCCGATATATATATTCAAATCCGGTTATCCTTAGTAATAATTAATTTAAATCTCAATGAATGGATTCCATGTGAGTGTTACGACAAATTCTACATTCAAGACCTTTTCAAAGGAATCCAAGACAACATAAGTACATGGCAAGGCTTTCATGGCTTTTCAAAACTGATCAAGTGGCCCCATTCTGATGTTAAAGACCTTGGATTCGTATTAGCAAAGTTGCATGGGCAAAGCCTAAAAGTTTACAAATTTTTGTCTTCTGACCATCGGTTACGGACCGTATGAGTTTCGGCTTACGGTCTGCAAGCACTGCAACCGGGCGATACAATTCAAGGTCGGTTACGGACCGCATCCGTGTGGACTTATGGTCTGTAAGAGATGCTTACAGACCGCAAAGGATATTGCTTACGGTCCGTAAGGCTGTCGCTGGCAGCAGAAATTGGACAGCTGCCTGTTCAGCCTGTTGCAATGCCTTAAAGAGCTAGTTTTCGAAATACTGGAGCATGGCCAATAGTTTTGAATGCATAGGGACACATGGGTTGATCAGGGAACTCTCATAGGCTTGTGTGTGATGATCTTAAGCAATGTGGTTCCTATATAAAGGATTGTTGTTGCAACCATTTCACTTGCTCATTCAAACTCACTTCAAGGACTTCTCTGGAGCTTCTCTGGTCTTTCCTTAGGATCTATAGTCGTGCATAGGATTTCAGTAAGTGTCCTTAACCTTTCTAATTCAGTTTTAGTTAGTTTAATGACCAAAAGTCAAGCCCGTCGTAATTAAGGTTTGACTTAGTGATTAGTCACTAATTGTCCAGATAATTCTCGAATTAAGAGAAACTTTGAGTTGATAATTATATGGGTAATAAACCCTTAAAAGGGCACCCTCTGATTCCCACTTTAACTAGGTCAATTGTCGGGTCAAACTTGATTATAAAAAGTCAACAGAAAGCAATTTTTCAAATAAACACATAATTAACAATGTAGAAGCCATACAACCTATTTTATCATTCATATAACTTGGTAATTAATGTAAGAACATGTCTAAGCATGTTCAACCCGACAATTTTCAGTTTAAGCTCGGTTCGGAACCGAAAGTCGCAAAAGTAGACTTTTGCTTTGACTTTCAGTTCTGACCCAATGTAGCATATTTTAGAAATGCCTTAGAGATATTTTGGGACCAGGTTATATATTAGTATAACCCTCTGAGGTTATACAACTTGGTTCATTAGTTATTCGATTCATGTACATGTTTCCGTTATATGCCTAAATATTGACCATAATGCCCTTTTGACCTTAAAACAAGAATTTTGAAAATGTGAGAGTACAATAATCTTTATTACTGATTTATAAACATGTCCCTAAATTTTCACATCAGTTGGAGGTCTAGATTAAGAGTTATGCTCAATAGCGTAATTAGAAAGCTTTTTATTAATTAAACGGCGTAATTAGCATAGAGCCCATCTAAACCCAATTTTTGATACCAAACTTTTTACCTACTGATGTAAAATAATATTTTGGGATTTTTGAAGATTTTTATTTATTTTTAGGCTGAGCATAACATAGGGTTATAGCTTTGAGTCGGTAATTGTCGGTTTTGCCCTTTTGGCCTATAAAATGAGTTTTACATATTATTTTGTTACCAAAACTTTTAATACTGATTTTATATAATAAATAAAATATTTTGAGTCTTCTGGAATGATAAAAATATCAGTTTTTCCTTAAAAACCCGGAAATCGCTTAAAACCGTCTTTTTACGCGTTTAAAACGCATAGTATGTATAAAAACCATTTTTCTCATATAAGACTTAATACCTACTGATGTGTTAAGCAAATATTTATATTCTAACAGTGAGCAAAAGTTTTAAACTCAGATTTCCAGTTTTGACATTTTAAGCTTATGTGAAATTACCAAAATGCCCCTACGGTGCATAGTTTGGTTATAAAAGGTAAATTTCACATATATGCCATACCCTACTGTTATGACTTAAAAAAATAAATATTTTTACTGATTATATCAGGCCTAAAACTCAGATTAGTATTTAAACCCCTTTATAACCTTTAAAATGACCAAAATACCCCTACGGGGCATACTTTGAGTTTAAATCCATTTTGGGCATTATGGAAGGTATCTTACTGATATCACAATATATCTAAGGCATATTAACATAGGAAACCTGTTCATGACTCATTGGTTACCCGTTACGCATCATTCGCGTTCGGTGCGGTTTATGTAACTAGTTTGCATAAATTAGCCGAAACGGGTCAAACCTTATCACTTTTATCTCAAAATCCAGAATGTGTTTAGTTTACCCATATTATACAAGTCTCCAAACTTGTTGGGTCTAAACCACATTCTAATCCGGTCTTCGCCTAATCGTGCATTTTGAACCGTATATCTTCCTTTAAAACTAACCGGTCTAAGCATAGGCTTAATTAAGACCCGTTAGGAATCTAATAGGTTATTGAAACCTTCGTTCCAGATTTAGGAGCCCAGTAAAAGCTACCTGTACTTTCTTGGTTGTATACGGCTGGGATAAATTGTATAAATTTGCTCAGGTAAATACTTTTAACTTATTTTCCCTATACAGGCTTGGGATACGGTATTATAATAATGCCGCTTGGTCGGGTATGTAGTTGTTTAAATCATATTGTGATTAATATATTTACATAACCCGTTTTAATCTGTTTTATTTGGTATATGGCCCTTGGGGGGTTAATGACCATGTCCCGGATATCCTTGGCATCATTCATTGTAATGGCCACGACCTAAGCACGGGGTGTAGACATACACCTGACAGTTGCATATGTAAAAACTGGTAACCCACTTTATGGAATCAACCTTGTGGGCATTATACATGTGGCGTGTCAGTTAATCTTGTCCGGCTCTTCTAACCGGCCCTGACGGACGACAAATAAGTAAAACTGTATACAATATTATTTTTAAATAATTGTCCCAAGTTATAAAAGATATTTTGTGCCGCGTGCATTCAAACTAATTTTCTTAAACTCTTTTCAAAATGAGTCAGTTAATTGTATTTACCAGTGTAAATTGACGTATTTTCCAAAAAGGCTAAGTGTAGGTACTAGACGAAATAGGCTGGCTACTCCTGGCATCAGTAATCAAGTCTTGCAAGCTTTAGATGTTAAAGTCTGTTGAACAATAATCTTTTCATCTTTTGATCCGCCTGTGGATCCACTACAGTCCGTTTGTGATACTTTGATATTACTATTTTATTCGGTTTGTAATGTGATTCATCTTTTGCTTCCGCTGTGCATTTAAATTGTGTTGTTTGACTATGATGATATCAACTACGTCACGATACTCCCCACCGGGCCCACCGGTAATACATGAAAATATCTGGGTGTGACACCTCACATCGGGATAGCATTCGTTCAAGGTTATCAAGGCATTGGTCGTATGAATCTCCAAAGATAGAAAAGTCATCCATGAAGACTTCCATTGTCTTTTCTATCATGTCATGGAAGATGGCCACCATGCAACGTTGAAAGGTTGCGGGGGCATTACATAGACCAAAAGGCATGCGTCGATAAGCAAAAGTTCCGTAGGGACACGTGAATGTTGTCTTTTCTTGGTCTTCGAGTGCTTTCGGTATTTGAAAGTAACCTAAAAAACCATCTAAGAAACAGTAAAATTTGTGACCGGATAATCTTTCTAACATTTGATCAATAAAAGGTAAAGGAAAGTGATCTTTCCTTGTTGCTTCATTTAATCGACGATAATCTATAAATACTCCCCTTCCTGTGACGATTCTTGTTGGTATTAATTCATTGTTCTCGTTAGTTACTACCGTCATACCTCCTTTCTTAGGAACTACTTGGACGGGACTTACCCAAGGGCTATCGGAGATTGGGTAAATGAGTCCGGTGTCAAGTAATTTGATGACTTCGTTTTTAACCACTTCTTGGACGTTTGGATTTACTCTACGTTGTGGTTGTATTACCGATTTATAGTCATCGTTCATTAAAATTTTGTGCGTGCACATGGAAGGACTTATTCCTTTAATGTCTACAAGCTTCCAAGCGATCGCGCTTTTGTGTTTTTTCAAAAGTGTGACTAATTTTTCTTTTTCTACACTAGTTAATTTTGACGAAATAATTACAGGTGATTTACCATCTTTGTCGAGAAAAGCATATTCCAAACCTTTTGTAAGTTCTTTAAGCTCAAGAGGTGGGTCTTTAGGAGACTCCTTATTTGGTTGCTCACTTTGGTCAAGAACCACAAATGTTTGTTCTATGGCGACCTCTTCTTCAACAAAGTGGTCAATTTCTTCTCTTGTATCGGGTGGCTCATCTTCATCTTCAATTAGGGGGTCATCATTGCCAAATGGATATTTCATTGAACGATCAAGATCGACACTTTTTTTGAATGCCCCTAATTGAATGGGTAGATTGTTATACTTCCGATTTTGCAAAGCTTCGTAAGTCTTACAAAAGGTCATCCCAACACTAGTGGAGCGTCATCAAGGATGACGAAGTCAGTTGGGATTACCAATTGATTAGACCGGACCAACACATCCTCAACTATTCCCATTGATTTTATTGTTTTCCGATTAGATAGAAAAATGGGTATTTGAAATACTTAACTTTTCGAAAATGTAGTTTGGCATTATATTAACACAAAGATCTTTATTAATTGTAATGTTACTAATAAAGGAATTTTGAAAAAAACATGGAACCGGTGTAATGTTAATTTCAAATGGATCTTCTTTTATTAGCGTGGTTTGATCATTTGTTAACTTAATGCTTACTGTTTCGTCAATTTTAGTGATAGTGTTTAACTCTTTTAAAAACTTTGCATGAGTGGGTACTAAACAATGATTTTCGAAAGAAGGTGACAAGATATTAATTTCTTTAAAATTAGACTCTTCTTGAATTTTAACGTTGTCGGACTCACCTTTTTCGTTGTTTAACTCATGTGTCGGCTTTTCACTTACTTGTTCTTTCATTTTTACCTTTTCAACTATCTTTTCTTTATTACAAGTTGATTCTTCCCTTGCTCGGGATTCCTGTTCCCTTGCGCGGGCTTCTTTTATACAGCGCTCGATAGTTTTAAGGTGTTCTATTATCTTTTCGGCTACGGTTGAAATAGTTGGTGGTTCGTCGAATTGAGTTTAATAAGTATTATCAAAGCTTGAATTCGGAAGTTCGATCCTTGGTTCCTCATAATACTCATATGAGGTAGATGGTCCATACCATTGTTCCTCATTGTAAGTATATGGTGGATAAGGGTCGCAACTTTGCTTTTCATAATACTCATATGAGGTGGGTTGTTCGCGCCATGGTTCCTCATAGTAAGTATAAGGTGGAGTCTTATATCTTGGTTAATCAAAGTATGAGTGTGAAGGCTCATACATTGGTTCATCAAAATATGAGTATGAGGGAGAAGGTTCATACCTCGGGTCTTCATAGGATGTATATGAAGTTGACGGCTCGTACCTGGGCTCCTCATAGTGGTTATATGAAGGGGATGGTTGAAATAAGTCACAATATTGCACCGGATGAGGGTTGCCACAAATAGCACAATATTCTTCCCAATAATCATCCTCCTCATAGTGGTAGTTGTAATCTCCTGAGTATTGATCCATAAGAATCACTCAGCAGACCACAACAGAGTCTCGGGACCAGAAAACAAAAATGAAAACGGAAACAGAGGCTAGACACGGCCCCGTGTTCAGTGAGCACGGCCCGTGTTCAGGTTCTGTATCTGGGCGTTTTAATAAAAGTGACTGGTTTTGTGCAGCACGGGGGCGTGTTCAGTGAGCACGACCTCGTGTTCAGACTCTGTATCTGGGTGTTTTGAAAAAAATATGCAGCACGACCCCGTGTTCAGTGAACACGGCCACGTATTCAGTCTACTGTAAATGCAAAAACTAACTAAAATGCAGAAAAATGCGCGCGATTTAAAAAGGTTTTGAAAAACAGATTAGGGTCGATTTTAAGCTTTCTTAAAATCCTTGTGTCCCCGGCAACGGCGCCAAAAACTTGATGTGTGCGGTGTGTTATAAGTTTTTAGTTATATTTTAAGCCCTTTTTAACACTTTAGTCAAGTTTTAAATTTATAAAACACGATATTTTACTAACACTAAACACACATATGGGCAAGTGCACCCATCGTGAGCGTAGTATAGCGTTGGTAAGATACCGAGGTCGTCCAAGGACACAAGAGATTTTAGTACCGGTTTATCCTCAACGTCTAATCAAATCAAAAGTTTAGAAAAAGTTTTAAACATGAAAATAAAAACTAAAAATGCTGGAAAAATAAAATAAAATAAAAAAAAACAGATAGACAAGATGAATCACTTGGATCCGACTCGTCTTTAGTGTAACCTTTGATGATTTTCGCACTTTTTCACTTTTTAAGAGATTATCTTAGTTATAGTAGTAGGTCCCTCTTTTGAAGGTGACGTTACCCTCAACCCAGTAGTTTGAGTCAACAAGGATACAATCCTAAAGGGTCGGAATATTGAAAGATAATTAATTAAGTTATTAATGTGTAATGTGGTAGGCCCCTCTTTTGAAGGTGTCGTTACCCTCGGCTTAGTGGTTTGAGTCAGCAGGGATACAATCCCAAGTAGCCGGGTTAATGTATTAATAGTAGTTTACATATGAGGGGATCAAGCCATTCGCACCCCCCGCCATCCAATACCAGTGGGTATTGAAGGAGGTCCTAGTAAGCTTGACCCAGGTCCTTGCAGGATCTATAAACTGAACAAGGCAAGAACCTTACCAAACCATTCCCTTAACCCCCGATCAGGTAGACAACATATCTCTATATAGATCGTAGAGATATGAATGGTGTAAATCTTTTATTTTATATAGACAGTAAAATAACGCCAAGACACCACGGACAAATGATAAGGAAGTTTCACCTTCAACATAAGAAACTAGTTATTAAAGTCATTAATACAAAACCAAATAAAAAGTGCGAAAAGATTAAAAACACAAAAGTATTACACTAAATGCTTGTCTTCACCAAGTGATGTAAGAGACTTAGGCAAACATGGCCTTTGATTGTCAAGAACTCTTACTATCAATCTTGGATCCCGAGACTACTACACACACTCTATGATGGATGATGGATGATGGTGGTGGATGTGGGTGTTGTGATGGTGGTGGATGTGGGTGAAGTGGGAGAGAGGTGGTTTGTCAAGGGATGCCTTTGAAGTGAACCAAGCACCTCTATTTATAGCCTGTACAGAAGCCCGGACACGGCCCCGTGTCCATTGAGCACGGCCCCGTGTCCATCCACTTTCTCTTTCTTCATTAATTGCAGTTTGTCTGCATTAGCTCCACACGCCCCCGTGTCCGCTGGGCACGGCCCCGTGTGCAGAAGCGTATCTGTACTATCAATATTTGCTTGGATTCTGCGAATCTTAGCGTTGACCACGGCCGTGTTGAGCTGGGCACGCCCCCGTGTCGGGAATAGAAGCTTCTATAGCTTTGTCTTTTCTGCAGACATCTGGCCACGCCCCCGTGTCCGCTGGGCACGGGGCCGTGGTCAGCCTTCTGTTTACTTTTTTTTGCTTGGCAAGATGCTGTCGAGGGATCGGGTATGCCACGTTTATTCCTTTTCGTGTAATTATGTTAGATTTTACTGCATATTTGCTTCTTTTGTTCATTTACGCTCATTTAATCCTGAAAATACAAAAGGAAGATAAAAGCACACATTTTCCAACATTAGTGCTAAAAAAGGGTTAGTTTTATGCCTCATTTAATGTAATTTGTATGTTGCATTTACACACATCAGGTGTGGTGGTGAGTGATGACCATTTCTACTAAAAATAGGTTGTGAGTGATGGAATAATGGTTGATGACATGGTAGAACTTGATTAGATGTTATGAGTGATGGAATTTGTATAAGTGATAACCGCCCCAACCCCTTAGGCTATAGGGTGTGGTCATGACCCTCGTGACTACCATGACCCTCCACATTAGTGTCATGTAACCCATCTCTAATCCACTATCCAAAACCACCACCCTAAGGGTGTGATCATGACCAAAACCACTAACCCTTTTGTTTATTTTAATTTATTTTTGTCTAAAGAAAAAGCAAATGATTTCTTGAAAAATGGAAAGGAGGACCATGGCTGCCATTGTTTAATCCATGCAAACCATGGTGGATCAAGCAAAGGGGTGGTGTAGCCTTCCATTCATGTTCCTAGGTGGCAAATCATATCCCAACCATTACCCCCACACCCTTTAGCCTTATAGCTAGATGGTATTATCTTGTTTGATTTCCTTTTTAAGGAAACTAACAATTATAATGCGCGTAAAAGTTTCAAATTGGAAAGAAAAATCATAACTAAGTACTAAGATTTTCTAGCTATTTTTATATGAAGTTACATTACTCGTGAAAGAATGAACGCGATCTATGATTTTTGGTAATGATTATATTCTAAAGTCTAAAATTGATACTTCGTGACGTTGGTTTTTTCATCATTGGAAGACAACTAAAAAATAATCAAGAATTTTTGGAGGCCATCTTTCATTCATAACTAGAATGACAATTCATTATGCATATTAAAAAAGGCTTCACTTTTTCTTCATATATGATCATTTGAGGTTTCCAATGGCTTGTTATTAGAGCATAGTTGTGGTGAGGTATGTGGTTTAATCTTTTTTGACATACGGTGTTAACTCAAGGCTTAAAAATTGAGTAAAATAGAGTAGTGGAGATACATATGAAATTAATGGGTTTGAAATTTATATAAAAAAATTTATTGGTCAAGACAATATCAATCAAAATATCTCCTTCTCTCTTGCATCTCATGGTTCAAACCAAGTGATACCTCTCAAAACACCACTCCACATGAGAAAAGGGTGGTGTTGAGCATGTGGTTTGGCCAATCACATACCCACTACGCATAATCTTATAGACGGTAGGTAAACAGATTATAGTATAATAACAATGAAGCTTTAAATAATTTGTGATGATAGACGGCAGTTCTGGTTATGCGATTATTGGTGGTACGTGGGGTAGGGTAGGGTGCAAACGAGTCGAGGCGAGCCCGAGCTCGAGCTCAGCTTGGTTTCAAGTTTTGTTTCTAAAGCTCGAGCTCGACTCATATGTCGTTTTCGAGCATAAGCTCGGCTCGGGCTCGGCTCGTTTATTATTTATTAGTTAACTTATATTATTATAATTATTATTTTATATTAATTACTTATTTTTCATAATTTTGAAAATAGTAATTATTATTATTATTTAAATATTATATATTTAATATATTAATTATAAATTATAAACACAGTGGGCTCGTTTAGGCTTGCGAGTTGTCTCGAGAACGATAAGCAAGGCCCGGCCTGAGGCACGTTTACTAAATGAGCTTGTTTTTAGGTTCGAGCTCGTTTAAGCTCGACCCATTTTAAGTTTTTGTTTTTTTTTCGAACTAAACTCAAGTAGCTTATTTGTACGTTTAATAAAATTGCAAGTAAGGTAATTACCCTATATATTACTGTAAAAACATAAGTCTTTGAAAAGTGTCATATGCAACGTGTATATTGAAATTAGAAGGGTAAATATTAAAAACATAAGTCTATGAACATAGAATGGAATGAATAGTAACTTCATTAACAGATGAGCAAATGGTATCGGGTATCGGTACCCGATTTACCAAACGGTGTATTTACGGTACCAGTTCGGCACCGGTATTCACCGGGTTTTACCCTTAAATATCGGTGACGTACCAGTACCGACTGGTATCAAACCGTACCGTACCAGGTATATTCGGTACCGGTACCCACTTTTGGGGATTTCGGTAACGGTACTTTCGGTACAGGTTGGTACCGAGCTCATCAAATCCTGTAGCACCGCAGCGATGCAAATAATTGCACCGTTTAGATTACGTTTCATACACACAGTAAGTAAAATGTATTTCGTTTGAATGATGTTTTATATACACAGCAACTTATTTTGCTTTCTTTTTTGTCTTTTTCTGTAATGAATGAATTGCAGCATGTAAAATTAATTTGGATATTTAGAATATTGATGAGCAAATCGTATCAAATCCTATAATCAAACTGGTATCGTATCGGTACCAAATTTATTATACCAAATCATTTTCGGTATCAATTTGGTACCCACCTTTTGGCGTTTTCATAATCGTTACTTTCGGTTCGACACCGGTCTAGCACCATACCTGTATTTATTGATTTTTACCTTCAAATACCATACCATAATGTACCGAGCGTTTTCGGTGCCGGTACCTAATTTTGATGATTTTCCGGATCGGTACTTTCGGTGCCGTTACCGGTACCGAGCTCATCCATATTTTAACGTGTTAGCACCATAATAACTGAACTAAAAACAACCGAATTTTCAACGTGTAGGGCATGTGGATCCTATTATTATATATTAGGTTACTTAAAATCGTTTTTTAGGACGGAGTGACTATTCTTACCACGTCATTTTTATTTATGTTTTGATATTCGGTATCTGCTTGCCGTTGCTGACACGCCTTTTGTATTCATTGGGTCCCCGCCGCAACGCGCGGGCGGAAAATCAACTAGTTGTACTAAAAGTTAAAATGACTACATTTAAAAAACCAACTATTATACATATATACAGTCGCAAGTCTTTTTAAGTATGTTACTTTGACCGAATATCACGCTAGCCTGCTTAGAGTACCAAGTGTATCAGTACGTATCCTGTAAAAGAAAGACACCCTAATATAGGTTATAAGAATCTTGAACAACAAGCCTGTTTCCTCATGCTTTATTAAGGTTCAAATTCAAATGCACCCCCACCCCCCTCAAAAGTTTACGATTTTGATCTAAACACCCCAAAATTTACTTTGAAAATGATCGCTCGTAAATGTTATTCTTCTTCTTTTTTGTCCTTTCTTTAAGGATAAGTCTAGCTTTTATATTCGAATAACACACATAAAAAGGACAAAAATGGGCCCAAAGTTGAATTGCGAATAAACGTAATAATGGAATGTTTGTATAGTTCTCAACCAAAGAATATATGCTTCATAACTTTAAAGCATAGACAGGCTTCATGAAGAATGAATGTTATAGACAGGATTATCGAATAATATATGTATACATTAAATTTTTGTATGAAGATATGGTAAACTCTTATGAAAATAACACCTATTTTCTATAATTATTACGTGCTTAAAAATTACATACATTGATAGGGTAGGGATATAAAAGAAGTCCACCCTAATTGAGAAACTTGAGAAGTAATCTGAACCACATATTTTCCCTAAGCAAAAAATGCAAAAAAAAAAAAGTGAAAAAATGCAAAAAAAATTTTTAGAAAAATCGGAGCTTTTTCTTTGAGGTTTTAAATTTTTATTTTATTTTTAAATTTTTTTAGGGATTTATACACATGTGTATATTGTTAATCTTTTAACTATACATATATGTATATTGTCAGTTATACATATATGTATATACATGTTTAAAAATTGAAAAATATGTGTTATAAACCTTAAACCTTAAAGCTAAACCTTAATGCTAAACCCTAAACCATAAACCCTAAAGCTAAACCCTAATTCTAAGCCCTAAAGCTAAACCCTAAAGCTAAACCCTTAATGCTAAACGCTAATGCAAACCCTAAAGCTAAAGCTAAACCCAAAAGGTAAAGCTAAACCCTAATGCTAAACCCAAAAACTAAACCCTAATGTTAAATCCTAAATACTAATGCTAAACCCTAATGCTAAACCCTAAAGTTAAACCCTAAATACTAATGTTAAACCCTAATGCTAAACCCTAAATACTAATGCTAAACCCTAAATAACACTTATTTTTCAATTTTAAACATGTATATACATATATGTATATTTGACAATATACACATATGTATAGTTAAAAGATTAACAATATACACATGTGTATAAAACCCAAAATAAATTAAAAAAAACAAAAAAAAACAAAAAAAACAAAACCTTATAGAAAAAGCTCTGATTTTTCAAAAAAAAAAATTGCATATTTTTAGCATTTTTTTGCTTAGGGAAAATGTGTGGTCCAGAATGCTTCTCAAGTTTCTCAATTAGCCTACTACTTCTCACATGATCCTTATCCCATTGATATATATATATATATATATATATATATATATATATATATATATATATAGGATTAATAGGTTCAAGAGTGAACACTAGTGTAGTTTACGAACTGAGTGAACAAATCCTGGCCATACATGTGTGTAGATCAATGGTCAGGATTTGATGATGAAATACACTAGTGTATTTTACGATTTGATAATGAAATACTAGTCATCCATGTGTGTAAATCAATGGCCAAGATTTGTTCACTCAGTTCGCAAATACATTGGTGTTCACTCTAGAACCCCACCCTATAATTATATATATACATATATAGGGGATGGATCATGAGAAAACTAGTTTAAATGAGAAAACCAAAAAACTAACTAAAAAAGTCTAAAAAACATACCAAATTTTTTTTTTATAAAAAAATCGTAGGTTTTTATGCATGGAAAAAAAATTCAAAAAAAAATTAAATAAAAATTTGTTTTTGTTGTATTGCACATGTGCACTATTACGGATATAGTGCACATATGTAGTACACATATAATGCACATGTGCAGTACAACAAATTTTTTTTTTGAAAATTTTTTTTTATATAAAAACAAGCGATTTTTTATAAAAAAAAATGTAAAAAAAAAAATTGTATGTTTTTTAGCTTTTTTCAGGTTTTTTTAGTTTTCTCATTTATATGTAGTTTTCTCATGTTCCTATATATATATATATATATATGGGGCGCTAAAATGAAAACCATCCCTACTTGTGAGAACCGAGAGAACCACTTTACAACCATTATATATTCAAGATGGATGGACGAGATTAATAGTAGTTGAAAATAATATTAAATAATTTTTGTCTTATTATGTTTTTAATATTTTAATAAATGGGCAGTTTAGTAAATTTACTCTTTTTTGTCTTTTTGTCTTTATTATTTTTTATTACTTCTTTTGTATTATTATATTAGTTGTTTTCTTTAAACAGAATTTTTTTATTAAAAACCATTTTAAATTCAGATTTTTTAACAAAACAAAGTTTACGTTTTACGTTAAAAAATTTACGTTTTATGTTAAAAAGTTTACGTTTTACGTTACAAAGTTTACGCTTTACGTTAAAAAGTTTACGTTTTACGTTTTATGTTAAAAAGTTTACGTTTTACGTTAAAAAGTTTACGTTTTACGTTAAAAAGTTTACGGTTTTAACTTTTTTTTTGTTTTTACAAAAACTTTTTTACACAAAACGAACACACCCAGAAATCGCAACTCGGTAGGTGTCTCAGATAGATTGTTATCATCATCGACTGGGAAAAAATATAAAAAACCAACAAGAAAAATCAAAACAATGAGTGGATTCTTGAAAAAAACGGGGTTTGGCTCAGATTTTCCGATAACCAAAGGCTGCAAAGTGGGGTTGCAGGTTCAAAAACCTACCTTCCACCATCCTTGTCCCGCCATCGTCATCAAAATATACGTTTTTTTTTGCATCATCACCGCCCAATCCAACAGATCAATCCCACATAGTTCACTGTTCAATCTTCCAAAAAGACACCCAAAATCCTTCGAATCCATACCAAACATAAAAATATCATAAAAAATTCAAGAAACCCCCATCAACAAAATGTGCTTATGCCGTCGCTCAACCAAGAAACTCAAAACACAGAGAATCTCTCAAAGCAGATCACCTTCATTTAACCAACAAAAAACACAGAGAATCCCCACCAACAAAGTGGTTAAGAATCAAAAAAACAAATCACCTTCATTTAACCAACAAAAAAAACATGAACTTTTACAAAATTCAGGATTCTCACCAAGAAACTCAAAACACAGAGAATATATTGCTCCAAGCAGTGAATCTTGATGCAAGATTCTAAACCCCCATTTAACCAACAAACCCCCATCTCCCTTCACTGGAAACCCCCAAAATCGCACAAACGACCACCGTACACCGCTCTCCACCACCCCCTACTACTACATGATGTCACACCCCGACCGCGTAAAACAATGAACCGCAGCGGAAACGTCAGGGAGTGTCGTAATAGAATCATTGTTTCACAACACATGGTGATTGAAATTTTGTTTTATTCCATTAATGAACTCATTGTTTTAATACAAACCAGATAAATACAAATAATTGTCTTTCAAGTTTTAATGTCATTAAGGCACGAGTCCATCCTATGTGTAGCATGCGTCAACAATCATCACATAGTAGAACCTGAAACATATGTGAAAATAAAACGTCAGCATAAAAATGTCTATGAGTAACATAGGTTTTGTGAATTAGATTCATGGCTTTGGATAACATAAGAAAAAGATTTTATGTTTACGAAAATAGCCATGAATCTTTGTAAAAGTTTTGTTTCTAAACGCATTGTTTAACAAAAAAAAGTTTGTAGTATATACAAATATACTTCGGTTTTGAGATAATCGGATAAGTAGTACATTAAAATATACTTTAGTTTTGAAATAGTTAAATAGATAGTATATCGAAATATACTTTGGTTAATGAAATAAAAGATTTGGTAGTATATCACAAGTATACTTTGGTTTAAGAATGAAAGCATCGGTAGTATATCAAATTATACTTTGGTTTGAAAATAGCATATAAAACTATGCTTTGGTTTTAGAAATAGCATAATCGGTAATATATCAAACTATGCTTTGGTTTTGAAAGCAGCATATCAAACTATGTTTTGGTTTGAAAATAGCATATCAACTATGCTTTGGTAGTATATCAAAATATATTTTAGTTTATGAAATAACAAAGTCGGTAGTATATCAAACTATACTTTGGATTTGAAAGTAGCATATCAAACTATGCTTTGGTAAACAATATCAAATTAGGAGCATATCAACTATGCTTTGTAAGTATATCAAAATATACTTAAATTGTGATTTGGTAGTATATCAAACTATACTTTAGTAAAACAGTATCACGTTGGTAGCATATCAAAATATGCTTTGGTAGTATATCGAAATATACCTTAATCGTGATTTGGTAGTATATCAAACTATACTTTAGCAAACAATAGCATATCAAACTATGCTTTGGTTTTGGAAACAACATAAGATAAGTTTTTTTGGCTTAATTGGAAAACATTTGCAGTCTATATATTGGTTAATTTAATATCACGTTGGTAGCATATCAAAATATGCCTTAGTAGTATACCGAAATATACCATAGGTCGTGATTTGGCAATACATCCAAACCTTAGTGTATCAAACTACACTTTGGTGACTATAGATTTACCACGAAGGCAAAATCTATTTGGTTTAAACTTGGTTTCTGACATTCTATACAACAGGAATGGGGTGTCAACCTATAGCGCTATATCGTACTACCAATCGGCTTGATCATTGTTAATGAATGTATAAGTAAAAATACACACCAACAAATAGTCTTACAAACTTTGAAAATTAGTATTTAAGCCATAGATAACAGTTTCAATTTGTCAAAAGATAAGTACTAAGCATGTGTAAACATATAGCTTGAAAACATGAAAATAGTGAATAGGCACATATGAATCACCCCAAAATATTTGAAAACGTAAAATAGGGGACTATGTACTCACTTGAGATTGCAAGTATCCTTGATTAAGTGACCTAACAATGCTCGGGAAATCAAGGAATCAAGTGGCACCTAGTATGGAGTCACTATGTTAATAATCGGGACCTAAATCGGGGGATCGGGTAGAATGAGGTCTTGTAAACCAAATGAGTGTTGGAACTCATATAATATGGTTTAACAAAGACTACATTCGGATTTGGAACCTATCCTAAGTGCTTATAACCCGTTATGACCCATTAAGGTAGTTTACGCTACTTTAACGCGTCATTTATGCAAAAGCGCGTTCGGATGATCTAACTAGCCCTATGATAAGTATTATATGCCCTAACATGTTTAATAATGTTGCATAATCAGTTTTAGTGTCAAAATTTAGGTTACATATGCTTAAAATGAAATTATGAGCAAAAAGGGCATTTTGGTCATTTTCCTAAGGCATATAAACTACCTATCATACAACTAATCAAACGAAGTGACCATAAGGTATAACCTCGAAAGGTTATTCCCTATTCAACTATGGTTACAAAATATGTTTGGTCGGATCCTAATGATCGACCAAACGTGCCAGGTTCGAAAGTCTAAGCGATTGTTTAGACCGCTTGACTTACGACCCTAAACAAGCACTAACTAGAAGCGACGAGTTAAACATGTTTAACTAAGTTAGAAAACTTATTTGATATAAAAAAAAAGTGTTTTGATACCCGAAAATAGTTTCGTCGATAAAGGAACATAATCGTGCATTTTGACCGAAACTTTGACTCGTCACTTCGACTAGTCAACATGGTAATCAGTAGGTATAGTCGCAAGGGACTATAACCATCGTGATTACGCTCACGTTGCAAAGTTCAAACGAACTTTTTCTTGACCAAATCATGGTCAAAGCTGAAAGTCAAACACTGTTTGACTTTCTTGCTTAAAATAAATAACAAAGCATGAAAGAACACTTACAAGTGTCCTAAGCTTGGAAAAATGACTAAGAATGCTCAAGTATGAGGCCTCCAACTAAGTGTGGTTGCCTCAATCAGAGCAAGAGTGAAAGAAAGAAGGAATGAGCAATTTGAAATGAAGAAATCACTTGCTATTTACAGGAATTCATGCACCATTGGATCATTGCCATGTGTTTGTGTGATGATCAAGGAATGATCCACACCTTACACTTGTTAGGTACTGATTAGGGAACCTGGGGAACACATAAACCAGCCCACAAGTTGCAAAAACTAAGATTAAAACCAAGTTCAGCAAGCAGTTTTGAAGATTCAATGAATCTGCTGTGCTGGGACCTGCTTATGGACCATAAGGGTCATTGGCATATGGTTCGTATGGGTGTCATCAGGGGGCCAAAGTTTGAAAATTGACAGCTTTGGTCCCTGAACTTGTTTTGTCGCGTTTCGGCACTTCTAACACCCGTCAAGCCCATTTTCAAGCTCTATGATGAAGTTAAAGTATATTTAACTTGAATTATGCTCAAAAATGTCTCGGATGTCGGTTCATTTGGCTGTACGGTTGCGTTTGACGGTTAATTACGACGGAATCGTAACAGATGCGAAAACGACCCAAATTGCGTGACGAATGGTATTTTTGCATTACCCTCACTAAACTACAATATTCTAGTGATTAAAATTTTTTTTGGATGTCCGGATATGGTCAGAACGCAATATATGCATGCATTTGCATACTTTCGCAGTTTTGACGCTTTTAGCCGCTGTGATCAAATAAGCGTATTTTCGCATACCGTACTCCTGAAAACTTATTTCTCAGCTATGTAAAGGGTATTTAGGGTATGTTTAGCTTATGATCTTGTTCCAGAATGTATGATACTATATGAATCGGCAGACTTTTGCAGTTTGTCGCAAATAGTCCATATGATTGAATAAACTTATTTTTGACATACCAAACCCTTCAAAACTTATTTCTAAGTTATGTAAAGGTTATTTAAGGTATGTTAAGCTTATGTCATTATTCTGGAGTGTTTTTCGTGTTAAAATGATTACATTTGCGTAATAGTTTACATAAAACTTCCAGAAAAGCTTCTCGAGAGTTCGGAATCATACGAAATTTGATATGTGTACTTGTCATATGTAATTGTACAAATCCCGAGAATGAAACACAAGATTTCATTGGATTCGTATTCGTATGATGGTTGTAAAGGCACAACTGTCACACATGAAACACTCCCAAACCCACCATCTCCACCATTACAACCCCCCCCCCCCCCCCACATTTTCTTTCTCCGGCTACAAGACCTTTGCCTACCACTAAACACCGTCGCCCACCTCTCTCTCTCTCCGATGACTAAGCACCACCAGCGAGGTGCTAAAAATGTAACCACAACAACAACCTTCAAAACTTTCATCACAAAAAATCACCCCAGAAAGGTTCAAATTAAAAAGGAGAGAAAAGAAGAAGCAGATCTTTGTGATATGAGAGAGAGAGAGAGAGAAACATATCTTTGCCTCTTTTCACCAGATGAAAGATGAGGGGGGTCGCCGGAGAAATGAGGGGGCGCCGATCTTGTAGCCGGAGAAACGAGGGGTCGTCGGTCTTGTCACCGGAGAAGGAGGGGGTCGCCGGAGAAGGTGGGGTTGTCTGGTTTTTTGAAGAGATTAACTATTTCAAGAGAGAGAAAGAGAGTCTGAACACATAAATAAAGAGACAGAGACTTAATTTGGAAATGACATATATGTCAAATTACCAAAATAACCTTATTTGTTTAAAATAATAGTGTATACGTGGCTTAATCTGATTGGTGGAGAGTGGTTCTCGCGGTTTTCGCAACTGAAGGTGGTTTCTATTTTAGCGGCTCCCTATATTATATTATATATATATGTATATATATATATATGTGTGTATATATATAGGGTAAGATTCATGCGAGAACTAATGTGAACACAACCTAAAATAGCTAAAAAAAACCTAACCCCCCCCCCCCAAGCTAAATGCTAAAAACTAAACCCCCCAGAAAACCTAACCCCCCCCCCCTCCCCCACATCCCAAAAACCTAACCCCCCCCCCCCCCAAGCTAAAATGCTAAAAACTAAACCCCCAAAAAACCTAAAAAATTCTAAAAAAAAAATCAAAAAAACACACACAAATTTCTTTTTTAATATTTTTTACATTAAAATCGTTACTTTTAGTAGCAAAAAAAATATCTTTTATAAAAAAAAAATTTGGCTACTAAAAGTAGCGATTTTTTTATAAAAAAATTATTAAAAAAAAATTTTGTGTGTTTTTTAGCTATTTTTAGGTATTTTTGGTTGTGTTCACATTGCTTCTCGCGGTTCCCAGTTCTCGCAATAAAGGGTGGTTCCTAACGTATCCTTCTCATATATATATATATATATATATATCGCGGTTTTCGCAACTGAAGGTGGTTTCTATTTTAGCGGCTTCCTATATTATATTATATATATATAGGGGATGGATCATGAGAAAATTAGTTTAAATGCGAAAACCAAAAAACTAACTAAAAAAGCCTAAAAAACATACCAAAAAATTCTTTTTTTTTTACAATTTTGTATAAAAAAATCGCTATTTTTTATGTATGAAAAAAATGTTCAAAAAAATTTGTTGTACTGCACATGTGCATTAATACGTATGTAATGCACATGTGTAGTACACATATAATGGACATGTGCAGTACAACAAAAAAAAATTGAAATTTTTTTTTATATAGAGTAAACTGCCATTTTGGTCCCTGAGGTTTGGTCACTTTTGCCACTTTAGTCCAAAACTCAAACCTTTTGCATCTGGGTCCCGGTGGTTTCAGTTTTATTGACATTTTGGTCCAAAAATGAAACCAGGTCATATTTGTCTTATAAAATCCTGTAATTTTGTCCTTTTTCTCAGGGGCAAATCAGGTCATATTTGTGTTATAAAATCTGGTATTTATTTATAAAAAAGAAATGATCATTTTGCCCATGCGGAAAAGGACAAAATAGCAGACTTTTATAAGACAAATATGACCTGATTTCATTTTTGGACCCAGATGCAAAAGGTTTGAGTTTTGGACTAAAGTGGCAAAAGTGACCAAACCACAGGGATCAAAATGGCAGTTTACTCTTTTATATATAAAAAATATCGATTTTTTATAAAATTGGTATGTTTTTAGCTTTTTTAAGGCTTTTTTAGTTAGTTTTCTAGTTTTCTCATTAAATATAGTTTTCTCATGATCATCTCCCTATATATATATATATATATATATATAGGGAGCCGTTAAAATGAAAACCATCCCCAGTTACGAGAACCTTGAGAACCACTCTCCACCAATCACATTAAAGGGCATTTTAGTCATTTGACTAAAATGTCTAATCATCATTTAAAGTCTCAGAATTTCATTTGTCTTTCTCCTCTTTATCACTATCCTCTGATCTACACTATCCTCTCCTCTTTGTCTCTCTCATCAAATCTTCATTATCTTTAAGAAATGAAGAAACCTACATCTTCATCATCTTCATCTGATGAAGAAACTCTGTTTCCCCAGAAGCACCGCTGCTCACGGCAGAAGCGGCCCCTCAGTTCTCCGACGACCCCCAAACACCACACCTATAAACTCTGTTATCTCAAATTCCCTGGCGACCCCTCGTTTCTCCGGCAGAACCGCTGCCGCTCACGGAGTTAATGAAGGATATTGATGTTGTTGAGGGGTTTTGTGGATCTGGCGTTTACATCCGTCGCAGAGGAGGTTCCGGCCACTGTGGGTGCTTCCGTTGGCGGCGGTGGAAGTGGCTAGAGTTGAAGAGCCTTTTCTTGAGCTCTTTCTAGACCCATTCTTGAAAAAAAGGATTAGATCTTTGAGGGTTGGTTGCAGTTATCTTTGAGGCTTCAATCCTGTTTGGGTGGGTGATGCCGACGGTGGGGTAGAGGTGGATGATGCCGATGGCTCCGACAGTAGCCAGAGCATCACTTACCGGAGGTGGAGGTCCACGGTCATCACTTTCTCTCTCTTGTGGGTTTCTCTCTCTATAAATGGTGGGTGTTGATTTGTGTTGATTCGTTTTTTATGTTGGGGGATGATCTGTGTTGATTGTTTTTTGATGTTGGGGGGGGGGGGGGGTGATTTGTGTTACTCTCTCAAGAAAAATGGTGGGTGTTGATCTGTGTTGATTCGTTTTTTATGTTGGGGGTTGAGTTGTGTTCTTGATTGGTCGGTGATGATGAAAAAAAAACGTATATTTTGATGACGATGGCACGGCAAGGATGGTGGATGGTAGGTTTTTGAACCTGCAACCCCACTTTGCAGCCTTAGATTATCGAAAAATCTGAGCCAAACCCCGTTTTTATCAAGAATCCAAACATTGTTTTGATTTTTGTTGTTGGTTTTTTATATTTTTTTCCCAGTTGATGATGATAACAATCTATCTGAGACACCTACCGAGTTGCGATCTCTGGGTGCGTTCGTTTTGTGTAAAAAAGTTTTTGTAAAATAAAAAGTTAAAACCGTAAACTTTTTAACGTAAAACGTAAAGTTTTTAACGTAAAACGTAATTTTTTTAACATAAAACGTAAACTTTGTTTTGTTAAAAAATCTTAATATAAAATGTTTTTTTTTAATAAAAAAATTCTGTTTAAAAAACAACTAATATATTAATAAAAAAAGTAATAAAAATAATAAAGACAAAAAAAAGTAATTTTACTAAACTGCCCTTTTGCATTAAAATATTAAAAACATAATAAGACAAAAAGTATTTAATATTAATTTTAACTACTTTTAATCTCATCCATCCATCTTGAAAATCTAATGGTTGTAAAGTGGTTCTCTCAGTTCTCACAACTGGGGGTGGTTTTCATTTTAGCGGCCCCCTATATATATATATATATATATATATATATATATATATATATATGAATGAGATCAGGAGAAAACGCCCTAAAGTATGAGAACGGTGAGAACGGATCCTGGCCTAACACGTAGCACGCGACATAGTGAAGGGCAGAGGGGCTTTTTATCCTTTCATAATCTTTTTTTAAACGCGTCTCACAACACCTCTCCATTTTTTAGCGTTTAACAAATACATGGCGTTTTTATTGTTTTTTTTAGATCAGGAGCATAGTAAATATTTTAGCGTTTATGGCGGCCCCAAATTGAATCAAATCATTTAGTAATTATAAGTTATTTTCCTCAATGGCGTTTCCCAAGTTCATTAGGCGTTTTTGTAGATTTCAACAGTTTATATAGGTTATCAAGGTAAATTTCTTGGCGTTCATGGCGTTTTTAAATTCATTATAAATTTAAAAGAGTACAGCTAAGACGAAATGAAACAAAAACTAATATTCTTCTGTGGATGGTATTACATCTGAGATGTAACCATCGCTTTGTTCATCACTCTTCTAAGACTCATCGTCATCATCTTATTCATTGGCGTATAACGCCATAATCTCGTCTCTTCTTTGTACCATCCTATACTTGAATGTATTCACAAAGCTGGATCAAGGATTGTTCGAAGGTGCTAAATCACAGAGCTGTTCGATAAGATGTAGTCTATCTTTGTTTTTAGGGTATCAACATTTTTAGATAAAGTTGTTTTGACTTTCACCCTTCTCCTGTCAGAGAACTTTATGATGAAACGTCTGTCTGAGCTCTCAAACCTCCATGCAACAACCCACGCCATTTTTTTTTAAATTGTATGATGTTTTAGACAAGGTGTGGCGTTTTTAGTGAATGTGTGGAGTGTGAAGCTTTTTTGATTAGCTGTTGTACTTATATAATGAGATTTTTTTTTGGCGAAAGGTAGATATTTATTTTTGGCGGTAAAAAACATTAGTAATTTTTTTATGTGTACTTTTTTGTATCAATTGTTGTGCCATGTAAGATGCAGGCCTATAATGTGACATGCAATTATGGCGTTTTGAAAAGATAAATAAATTCAATTTCCCATGTAGTGGCCTTTAATATAATAAATGTTTGGCAATAATGTTTCCGTCTCTTTCATTTTACTGTTTGTAGTTACTGTTTTGTTCAGTTTCATCTGTTGAGGATGTAAGACTTTCCAATGGCACGTTGTTTTATACATTGTTTTAATGGTGTTTAGTCAATTAGTGTTGTTTTTAATAATACATTGTTTGGCATTTTTTGGCATTTTATATAGCAACAACGTGTTTTGCTAGCATCCGTTCTCACAGTTTTTATACTATTAGGCGTTTTGGTGTTTGTAGTTTTTGGCATTTTGTAATCATTTTTTATTAGTTGAGAATTAGATTACAAACAATAGAAAATGAAAAAAATTAAAAATGCTAATCTAATTTCTCATCCAAATTTTCACTGTCATCAGCCTCTTTGGCGTTTGGAACCTTTTTTTAATACCTTAGCTAGATGCCAATTTTCCTACATAATGCCCGTCTTTAGAAGAAGCTTATTACTGGCATCCTGTATTTTGGTCTGATATATTATTTGTTTGGTGACATGTTAAAGATCAACGCCTGCTCGAATGCTATTATAATAATGGAGTCCAAAATAGCATTTTTTTATGCTGGTATTGATCCCTTCATGCCATCAATATATACATCAAGAACAAAGCTTACATGATGACATATCATTGTCATCAGTCTCTTTTTCTTGAATATTTGTCCATCTCATTCAGCAAAAGCTTATAGAGATACCCACATCAGAGAAGAATCCACTTAGTGAAACTTCATTCAGAACAATACTCAATATAGAAGAAACGAGGTTTTCCATCTGTGGTTTTTTAACTATTTTTTGGCGTTTTAAAATGAGTGGTTTATAGGAAACATGGCGTTGTTTTTGGGTGTGATCAATTGATTGTGCAGAGACGTCTCTCTTATAGGATGTTTTTTGCGTGTAGTTTAGGCGGGATTTTATTATAATAAATGATATTAATAAAGTAACCGTGTGTATTTTACTGTTTTGTTCAGCTTTTTATGAGTTTAGGGTGAAAGACGTTCCATCTTCCAAGTTTGGCCTTTTTTTAGTGGCGTTACGTAGTTTTTGGCGTTTTGTATTTTTAATTTGGTTTAGATAAAGATGACACTTTGTTCGATTTTCTTGTACCTTGTTTTATACTTTTTTTTTAGTTTTTAATAATACTTGTCCAAAGTAATTTTATTATAGTTTGGTAGTTTTTAGGCGTTTTATGGCATGATGGCGTTTTCACAAGCATTTTGTCTGTGTGGCGTTTTATTAAAATAATGTATTTTTGTTCTTAGCTGAAAAATACATAACAAACAACTGAAAAAGAAAATTAAAAAAATAGAAACAATTCATCTTTCAAATGTTCACTGTCCCCAGTCTCTTTCTTCTTTGAAACATATTCACTGGCGGTTTGACTTTCGTATGCTTCATATTGTTTTCTTGTTGTTGAAGTAGCTTTTTGTGGCCATTTGGAAGAACAAAATGATGTGAGTTTTTTTGTTTGAAGTTCATCCTTACCTTCATCTTTATCTTCAAACCACTCATCAGTGCCATCCGTCTCTTCATGCCATTCAAATATTCATCAAGAACAAAACACAAAAAATGACAAAAGTCTGACACCAGCATCTTTTTCTTGAAGATTTGTCCATCTCATGTAGCAAAATGTTATTGAGTTACACCCCTCAGCTAAGAATGCAATATGCGAAACTTCGCGTAGAACAATATTGAATATACAAAAAACGATGTTTGCCATTTTTGGTGTTTTACTGAGAAAACAGTGTATCTAAAAGAAACGTAGATTGGAATCTTTGATGTTTGGGTTTTTTTGGCATTTTCTAAGATGATTGGTATATAGTAATTATGACGTTTTTGAGTTGTTGTGTTTTATGTTTGGGTTTTTTGGCGTTTCTAAGATGAATGGTATATAGTAGTAAAAATGGCGTTTGGGGGTTCGGTATGTTTAATGAAGGTCTGAGATGTTTGTTAATATACTATGTTTTGGCGCGTAATGGCGTTTATTAATGAGTTTGGCTTTTTGAGTAGAGAAGTCTAAAGACCCTTTTACCCTTAATGAAGCGCGGCCACTTAATAGAATTGGTGTTATTTAAGATAACGCCACCGCGCCAATCTAGTCCATAGATTGTTTTGATCGGACGATCCATAACCGCTATCACTGTTCTCACACTTCTCACCGTTTCTCTATATCCTGACCCTATATATATATATATATATAGGGTCAGGATTTAGAGAAAACGGAGGAAAGTGTGAGAACAGTGAGAACGATTATGGATGGTCAGATCAAAAAAGATCAAAACAATCTATGGACTAGATTGGCGCGGTGGCGTTATCGTAAATAACACCAATTCTATTAAGTGGGCACGCTTCACTAAAGGGTAAAAGGGTCTTTTACCGCTCAAATTCAAAACGCCAACAAAAATGATAACACGCCATTCAAAACAAATAAAACGCCATTAAATACAAAACGCCCAAAATTAGTGATAAAACGCGTTGGAGATTACAGGAAGAGGAAACAACACAGCAACTGAAATTCAATTATTAACATTTATTAGAAGAAATTCCATCCAAAATTACGCGCCAAAAACAACATTATATAAACGACGTTAAACATCGCTTCAATAATCACTTCAATCCACTATTCTACAAAACATATTTTACCAAAAACGCCAAGTTTGACCAAAACGCCAAAAAATGGCAACCATCGTTTCCTAGGGATACCCCTCTGAGAATCAGAAGATTCATCATACATTTTGACAACAGAAGGAGGGTGTATGTTAGGACAATCAAAGCAATTTTGAAGATGGAAGAAGAGGTACAGAGGGGTATCCTATCGCTTGGCATCGCTTTGAATAACGAATGTCATGAAACACATAAGCTTATGAAAACATTAACAAGGAAATTTGGACCAAGCAAACCAGATGGGAAATCGGACCCAGTCATAACATCATGGCGTTTTGATGTGGAAACAGACATAGTGACCGTTATATGTGACAGCGAAGAGCAGGAAGACTACCTGCTTGAAGACATCATGACAAAGCAGGGGATTGAGTTCATGGAAGAATTGCACAACGCCACTTGTTTGAACACAGACATGGACTTAAAAATGACGTTGATGTAGGACATGTTCAAATGAAGGCTTCAGAATCTTCAACAACAAGAAGCCGATGAAAGTGAAAGTGATGACATGGATGAAAGTCTAGATGAAGATTCCGAGGAAGAAGACGATGGAAGTGATGGATCATTCTCAGATAAAGTACCTTCTGACGAGGAGTTTTATTTATTTATTTTTTGTTTTCTTCTATGTAATCTTTTTTTAAGATAATTAAATGCAATATTTCTCCATTTAGTTTCAAAACGCCAAGAAAAATACTATAAAAAGTTATTGCTTACAAAACACCAAAAATAATAAAAAATATTTTTGAAGTTTAATATTTTCTGTGTTATTGTATTTTGTCATCTTGGTCCACATAACGCCATTAAAAAAACATCAAACTTGGAAGATGGGACATCTATCACCCTAAAACTGATAAAGCTGAACAAAACAGTAAATACACACAGTAACTAAAAAGACGGTTACTTTATTACTATCATTTATTATAATAAAATCTCACCTAAACTACGCGCCAAAAACATCCTATAAGAGAGAGGTCTCTACACAATGAATTGATCACACCCAGAAAATAAACGCCATGTTACCTAGAAACCACTCACTTTAAACGCCAAAAAATAGTTAAAACACCACAGATGGCAAAGCTCGTTTCTTCTATATCCACTATTGTTCTGCATGAAGTTTCACTGAATGGATTCTTCTCTGAGGTGAGTATCTCTATAAGCTTTTACTGAATGAGATGGACAAATATTCAAGAAAAAGAGACTGATTACAGTGATATGTCATCATGTGAGCTTTGTTCTTGGTGAATATATGCATGGCATGAAGGGATCAATACGAGTGTAAAATGCTATTTTGGACTCCATTATTATAAATAGCATTCAAGCAGGATTTGATCTTCAATGACATATCACCAAACAAGAATATCACACCAAAATACAGGATGCCACTAACAAGCTTCGTCTAAAAAAACGGGCGTTATGTAGGAAAATTGGCATCTACCTAAGGTATTCAAAGGTTCAAAACACCAAAACAAATTCAAGAAGAAGAGGCTGATGACAGTGAAGATTTGGATGAGAAATTAGATTAGCATTTTTGAATTTTGTTTTCATTTTCTATTGTTTTGTTATCTAATTATCTGTTGTTTGTTATCTAATTCTCTACTAATAAAATACATTATTATATAAAATGCCAAAAACTACAAACACCAAAACGCTAATAGTATGAAAACTGTGAGAACGGATGCTGGCAAAGTACCTTGTTAATATATAAAACGCCAAAAAAATGACTAAACGCCATTAAAAACATTTGGTCTTATTTTAATCTTATGAAAATATTAATGAATCGTAATGAATAATTAACAACGCCACGAACGCCAAAAAAATGTCCTGGGAAACACTATAACACCAAAAAAATTATCTATGTGACATAAAAACAATTAATTCAACGTGACAGATCCAAGAAAGAATAAAACGCCAAAAAAATCTTAGACGCCAAAAATAAAGCAGCATGTTACACGAAATTGGGAAATAAAAGAAGATTGAAAAGACAAAAAAAGCCCCTCACGCCCTGATCATATCCCGCGCCACGTGTTGGGTCAGGATGCGTTCTCACCGTTCTCGCACTTTAAGGCGTTTTCTCCTAATCCAGTTTATATATGTCACACCCCGAAATATCAGAGCTGGCGTGACTGGACCGGTATCTTCATTGCACAGCGGAAGCAAATAAGCTAAGACTTCTAGAAATTGAACGCTTGCTAAGTACTCGAATTCCCGTGGGTTCTCCTATTCCAACCGTTCCATAGTTTTGAAATGCAACCTGAGAAAGAACATGTGAAAAAGTCAACATAAAGTTGAGCGAGTTCATAGTTTATTTGAAAAAGATTTTAAACAAATCTTTTTGTTTACCGGTTTGAAAGTTGGGGAGAAATTTTAGTAAAATCATTTTCTCGGCATGTTATATGAAAATTGTGGGTCTAGCCCACGAGAGTCGTTGTGCATTGCACGAGAGAGAATGGGCCGAGCCCAAAAGAATCTTTGTAAGCAGGATCAGCGCGTCCTCTTACTTAGGTATAATTTGAAAAACGTTACCAAAGTTCATAACTCCATGTATTTGTGAGTTATCATTAATTGAATCTCAATAACATATGAAAATTCGAGTATCAAAAACTGGTATGTAAGCATCTATGAACAGATCATTAATGTTTTGCAAGAACATTAATATGTGTGGCGACATAGGAAGCACTCAACCCTAGCGGATTTCCTCCGGTCCACCACCGGCTAGAACAACAAAAGCACTACATGGGACACACAAGGACCCAAGAGTGGGGCTCGCTACACCCGATAGATCTACCACTTTTGCCCTCGGTCTTATACAAGACTAATGGCACTTAAGAGAGATTACTATTCGCTCACATGATCTAACAGTCCATTCCCTAGCTTAACCATACCCTAGTTAACGTATAATGTGTGAGTTATTCATGTCCTTTGGCCTCTGCCCATGTCTTTGGGCCTTTGCCCGTGTCATTCGTGTTATTAAAAACTCATGCATGTTTCGAAAAACACTTATGTTTTTATAAAACCGGTATGATTAGCATAATCTTTTCGTAAACCATTTGAGTTCGTTAAAATCCTGTTGCAAAATGGTTTATAAGTATGTGATATTCATTTATCGAAACCTTGTGTGATTTTGCAAAACTTGCATGTCTTTCCACCCCCGAAAAACATTTTATAAAAATGTAATACAGTAAAAAGTGGGGGTTATGAACTCACCTGGATATCCCTGTGCAAAGCTAGCTTAGTGTGATTCCATAGTGTCATTCCACGAATGTGATGTAGCTAGCGTGCATCTATGACATTCCTACGAAGGAATACTTATAAGTTTCTAATAAAACGACGTAGTTAAACTACGTGTCCGAGCTCTACCGAATCGTTAACTAAACGACTCTAAGGTAGTATTATGATCTTGGCTTAGAATAACCAATCTATGGTTATTCGATCCTATTTGATTGGGATAAATACTAAGTCTCGAAAACGACGTAGTATTCCGAATGGTTTATGATATATATATATATATATATATATATATATATATATATATATATATATATATATAGGGAGCCGCTAAAATAGAAACCATCCCCAGTTGTAAGAACTGTGAGAACCACTCTCAACCAATCAGATAAAGGGGTAGTTTGGTCATTTCCTTTAAAAGTCCTATCTATCATCTATCATCTCTCCTCTCTCCTCTCTCCTCTTTAAATGTTGCGCAGACTTTCATTTTATCACATCTCCTTTCTCTCTCCACCACATAATTGCTAATATTCTTCTCTCTCTCTCTCTCGTATATTGAAACCAGATCTTAAAAGTTTGAAGATCTTCAACAACAAAACTCAAAACCAAACCACAATCATCTTCAAAGCCAAAATCCCCATCCCCATCTTCGGCCTCCCTTCCTCTCCGCCACCCACAACCATCCCTCAGCCGCCGCATCCACCCCAAGACCCCATCCCGTCGTTCTGCTGTTGAAGATCATTACGATGATAATCTGCTGTTATTAGTGACGATGATGATGAGAATCGACGGCGACGGCTCAGGGGATGTATTCTGAGGATGATGATGTTTATGTGCTTATCATCGACGGCGACGGCCGTTTTTCTGAGGATGATGATGTTTATGTGCTTATGGCAGCAGACGACGGGGAAAGGGGGTGTAGTTGCTCCGTCGAACCTCCGGCGAGCTCCGGCTACCCGTTTCATTTCCGGCAAACTCCGGTAAGTGTATTTATTTCTTTTCTGTTACGGGTAGCCTCGTTGATTACACATAGCGCTAACTTTTTTTTTTGGATCTTGGTACTGTGTATGGTGTCATGAGAGGTTATCAACAGTGGCCGGCGACGGTGGGAGCCACCGGAGTTAATGGCAGTGCTATGACGGTGGTGGTTATGTCGGCAGTGACGGTTGATGGTTTGATTTTTTGGTTGGGTTTCTTTGATTTTTTGCCTGTGTTCTTGTTTATCTGGTGATTTTGATTAGTGGACTTTTGTGGGTTTGATATGTTGGATTTGGGCGGCGATGATGAAAAAAAAAAACGCCGATTTTGATGACGATGGCGCGGCAAGGACGACGGAGGGTAGGTTTTTTAAACCTGCAACCCCTCTTTTGCAGCCTTTTGATTATCCGTTAATCTGAGCCAAACCCCGTTTTTTTCCGAGATATACTTTGTTTTGATGTTGTTGGTTTTTAATTTCCCCCACCCTAGTCGATGATGATACCGATATATCTGAGACATCTCCCGAGTTTGCGATTTCTGGGTGCGTTCGTTTTTGCGTAAAGAAGTTTTTGAAAAAAAAAGTTAACCCGTAAACTTTTTAACGTAAAAAACGTAAAACGTAAAAAGTTTTATGTAAAACGTAAAAAGTTTTCACGTAAAACGTAAAAAGTTTTAAAGTAAAACGTAAAACGTAAAATTTTTTACGTAAAAACGTAAAACGTAAAAAGTTAAAAAGTTTTTAGTAAAACGTAAAACGTAAAACGTAAAAAGTTTTACGTAAAACGTAAAAAGTTTTTCGTAAAACGTAAAACATAAAAAGTTTTTCGTAACACGTAAAACGTAAAAAGTTTTACGTAAAACGTAAAAAGTAAAAAGTTTAACGTAATACGTAAAAAGTAAAAAGTTTAACGTAAAACGTAAAAAGTTTAAAAAGTTTAACGTAAAACGTAAAACTTTTTAACTTAAAACGTAAAACATAAAACGTAAACCTTTTTCTACGTAAGTTGGAAAACGTAAAAAACCGTGTGATAAAACGGCGCCTAAACAAGGGGCGTGAATGTGGCGTATAAAAACGCCGCGAAAAAAAAACGGGACGTAAAAAACGCCGCGTTAAAACGGGACGTAAAAAACGGCGCGTTAAAAAAACGACGCTTGAAAAAGTCGAGCGTAAAAAACGACACATTTTAAAAAACGAAGCGTAAAAACGGCGTGCAAAAACCGGCGCGCAAAAAAAATTATCTTTGTTAAAAAATCTGAATTTAAAAATGTTTTTAATAAAAAAATCATTTTAAAAAATAAAAAGTAATATAATAAAACTAAAAAGTAATATAATAAAACAAAAAAGTAATTAAAAAATAATAAAGAGAAAAACACAAAAAAGAGTTATTTTACTAAACTACCCTTTGTATTAAAATATTAATGACATAATAAGACAAAATGTATTTAATATTAATTTTTGTTACTTTTAATCTCATCCATCCATATTGTTGATCTAAAGGCTAGAAAGTGGTTCCCATGGTTCTTACAACTAGAGGTGGGACGAGATGTACCAAATTTTTGTTACTATTAATTTTTGTTACTATTAATTTTTGTTACTTTTAATCTCATCCTATATATATATAGGGGACCGCTAAAATGAGAATCACCTCGAGTTGTAAGAACCGTGAGAACTACACCGTATGGGGCGAGGTGGACCAAATTTTTTTTCATAAACGTAGATGCGTGTATTATAAACACATTTGTAAAAAAAATTCAAAAAAAAAAGTCGTGTGTGTAGTTTTGAGCACCACAAGTTTGTGTTTACGGGTACCGTAAATCCTACCGGAAAATTTACGGTACCTGTAAACACACACTTGTGGTGCTCAAAAACTTTTTTTTTTTGAATTTTTTTTTTTGCAAATGTGTTTATAATACACGCATCTACGTTTGTGAAAAAAAAATTGATCCACCTCGCCCCGTACGGTGTAGTTCTCACGGTTCTTACAACTCGAGGTGGTTCTCATTTTAGCGGACCCCATATATATATATATATATATATAAATGTATTTACGTACTCATGTTAGTCGTCGTGAATTAGAAGGCGTAGGTGATAGTTGTACGACTCTTCGTAGCTTTCGTAGAACGTAATGAAATAAATATAAACATTATATTTATCTTATACAAGTACACGACGTAACGACGTTTAAAATAAATATAAATCATTATATTTATTTTATGAATGTACTCAGAAGTATGAATGTTCGGATAAATATAGATAATTATGTTTATCTAAATAAGTGTCGGGTTTCGTTAAGTTGTAACTCGCGTGTTGTCGAAATGTTATAATTTCAGTTTATAAGTTATAAAACGTCACTAAAATAAATACACTTTTATATTTATTTTATAAGAAAACTTGGATTTCGATGAGTGTCGTTGTTAAGATTTAGATACGTTCTATAATTCGGGTTTTTAACGAAAAACGGACAGAGTTTCCTCTGTTTTTGGAATAGCCCGACAACTCAAGTTGTCATTATTTTCAAAACTCAATCAATAAATCCATCATAATGATATATATCTTCTCGTAAAGTTGTCGAGTACTAAATAAATATGAAATCCTGTATTCAAACTAGTCACGATTCTACGGTTCGAGCTCGGTTAACGTGAAAATAAAGCTAGAATAATGTAAACTATCTAAATGTTTAACGCGTTGTTTAAATCTTGTTACCGGGTCTTGGAGTTGACTGAACTTTGACTTCTGTTGACCGAGCCATTGACTACCGTTGACTGAGTTGACCAGCATTGACCAGTCAACCTGCTGTGTTGACTGGTTTGACTCGGACCCGAACCTGGATCGAACATTCTGTTGACCAAAACCAACCAAACTTGAACCGACTCGAACCAAAAACTTGAACCAAAATGGACCCAGTGTGAATCTGACCCGAAACTTTCCGTTGACGGTAGTTGACCGAGCCTGAAATAAAACCCGAAACCACTCTGGTGGTGACTAACATTACCGGAACTCGAGTAAAAAACTGAACCCTCTGAACCGAGCCGTGCCTAAACTGAGCCGAATATGTCCCAAAACAAATCTGAATTAAGTCGCTGGCTCGTATTGACCAAAACCGAACTGAGTCGACTCACTGAGTTGACCGAATCTGACCCAGGTTGACCGAACCGAGACTGAATCGACCCGTGTTAAACCTTGTTGCACCCAAGTTGACCCGAACCCGAACCACGTCTGACCAGAAACGTTGACCCGAAAATCTGTGGTTGACCTAGAGAACCCGAACACCAAACGGAGCAGAATCTGTTGTCGATGACCATAGTACGAAACCGAACTGAGTTGTCTCGAACGCTGAGATGAGTTGATTCGGACACTGAGCTGAGTTGACTCGAACTCGAGACTTGAACCGAAACAGATCTGGCCTGACCCGAACATGACCCAAGCCGAAACAAAACATCCAAAGCAATCTGAGTTTAAGCTGGACCAAACTAACCTGACCTGTCATAACACCACCATTGTCGCCGCACCGCGGTCGCAACTCCGGTGGCCGTTGCCGCCATCGGCCACCACCACTTTTCCCTGAAACAACGAGAGCCGAAACCCGAGACTAAGTCGAGTGAGCCGTACCAGATCTACAGCCAAACATCGCCACAACCCCTGCTGCCGTAACCAACCAGAACCTCGGCCACTGAAACAACCACACCGTAGCCGTTCAAAAGTCGCCGGTGACCTTTTTCTTGTCGGAATCGCGTAGATCGGAGGGGGGGCTTGTGGTTGTCGGTTGCTGGAAACAACCACCGCTGCACCGCCGGTGGTCCTACCGGACCGGCTGCCGGCCTTCATCGCACAGAGAGGAGGGTCGAGTGAGTGGGGGTGGGGTGAAGAGGGTTCTACAGGTGTATGTGAGATTTGTTTGGAGATGATGACGTTCATCTCTTTGTGGATGTATAGAAGTGCAGACAAAAAAGAAAGAAATGAGAGGAACAAGGGGTGAGCGGCTGAAAGTTTTTGAAAGAAAAATGAGGGTTTGAGCTATAACTTGTTATTTATACCTAGGTTTTAAATGTGGGTTGGGCCCAGGGCCCGTTAGTGTGTTTTGAGCGGCCCAATAACAATTTCAAAGCCCGTTTCTCGAACCCGAACTTTGTAAACGTCGTAAATTATAATGTTAAGTCGAAGGATATTAAAAATTATGTCGGAAATCAATATTCGATGTGTATTTCTTGTCGGTTGTTAAAGATGCGTAAAGTGACTCGTTCGTCGTTTCTCGTCCGCTTTTCGATAAGGTTTATACTACGGGTAGTAAAATTCGATCACGGAGCTAAATGCGTCCTAATATTTCAGTTTCAAAGGAATTGTAAGTGTCTGATGCTTCCGTTTCGTTGTCGGTGCGTCCTTACTATCGCGTTTTTCGTTCACGTTCGCGTTTTCTAACGTTTGGAAGCACGATGAATCCGTAAAACCAAGTTCATAGGTATATAACATACGTATAAAATTCATATTTTTTGGCGTTGTCAGTATCTTGTACGGCGTCAGTTCGTTATCGCTTATCATTCCGCAGTTTTTTTTTCTCGAAAATCGCCATACGCGCGCTATAACGTTCAATAAGCGTTCCTAGGAATACCAAGAGCCTAATTAAGTTAATTCATGCCTTAAACACTATTTATTATCGCCTAAACATTTGTTAATCGCGTAATTACGAGGCGTTAAGTACCGGTTGTCACATTCTCCCGCTGTTGCAAAATTTTCGTCCTTGAAGTTTAGACTATGTTATCTCCTCCAAGTTGTGTCGTTTCACAGGTAAGTTCGAAAAATACCAAAGTGAATGACCACGTAATCAAATCAAGTCTTACGTGAATTATGTTAATTCAAGGTCATTTTGTATCAATAAGAACCCAACGGTTCAACTGAGTTTGTTCCAGGAATCGATATCAAGTGAACGAAGCGTAGTGATACTATCACCAATGTGACTAAGTTTACGGGGTTCAACAAAAGAGTAATTTCGACCAATAGAATTCCAAATGAACGTTCACAATATACAAATCAATTTTTGAAACAATAGAATTCACTACCAACGGAAGCTTGCGTTGGTTGTCGTATAATTGAAATTCGAATTTAGCAAGCTCGAATAAATAGAATCATAAAAATGATTTGTCAACTATCGAACTATTAAATGAGTAAAATCAACGTGTTGACATTATTGAGTTGCAAGGATACACCGAAATGGAATATAATAGAACATGGTGTATCATTGTCTTAATACATAGTTGCATTATGCCTATTTGAATGATTAGTCAAACCAAAAAGCATACGTTGTTTTGCATGAACGATCGATCATGGTTAGCACAAGCTACAAGTTTATACTTACACCACAAGGTGTCGTAGTGAATGAAATAATTCGCTAATAACAACAGTGATCAAATAAGTATCACCGTGTTTTGAATGAAACGCTTAATCATGATTAGCCTAAGCTACAAGTTCATACCGACACCCCAAGGTGTCGTAGTGATCGAAACAATTCAATAATAGTGGTGATCAAACAAGTTCACCGTGTTTGAAATCAGATGAAAGGTTCAACGAAGTAAATCTGAATGTTTGTTTCGAACAAATCTCATAGGATTTTTGATTGAAAATGAAACAATTAAATAATGTTTTTTTATCGAAAATGAAAGAGCAATAGATATCACAAAATGTTCGATCGATGATGAAAGAACCGTTAAGAGGTACACCGGAATATGACATGAATTTGTGTACCATTATCTTAACACACGATTGTGTTAAGATTGCTTTAATATGATAAACCAACAAAGTGGATTTAATATAAATAAATAATTAAATCTGTACATGATGTGTGCAAATGAGATTAGGGCAAGCTTCGAATTTGTGAAAACGCCACCCCAAGGTGATCGTGATCAAAGAAACGATTCAATGAAGTCGAAGACCAAACAAGCCTGTTATGGTTCGAAGTAAATGAAGTGTTTGTTGGGATTATTTTGAATATAATGGCCTCGATCCATCATATGGGACCTTGAATTGAATGTATATTACGAGCAAGTTCAAACAATTGAACTTGGTTTAGGCGTAATTCAACAACGAGTACATGTATTGACAAGAAAGTTTCGACATGGTTACAACGAAAAACCATGTAAGTAGCTCGAAAAGAAAGAGGAGTTTCAACGAGTTCGTTGACTCGATATCAAAGAGTCAACACTTTCAATAAGGCAACTCATCTAGATCATAATGCAAAGATCAAGTATAGTGAAACAATATTTGAGCTTTGATAAAACAACAATTTGGAGTGAAGCCTTTCAATGGTCTTCACAAATCAAACTGACCACATGCGCAACAAACAGTGCAAGCGTAACGTGTGGATTTACCAAGAAATGAAACAAATAAGTATTCACTACTATGAAAGAAATCCTCATGATACGATGACCATTAGGGGGAGTAGAAATGTGAAAATCCACTCACTATATGCAAATGTCGGAATTTCAATAAAAGAAATTTAAGGACCTTACCTGGAATTTCGTGTGATGGTCGGTTGCTAGATCACATTACCATGGAATGTCGAACATAATGTAATCTCCATTAGTGAAGTAGGGGGGATGCGAAAACATGTGACTTCTTTTGCAGCGCCAATAGTTGTGAGTCTCATTAGACTAAGCATCGATTGTTGTGAATTCTCGTTTTAACGTACCTCGGCGTGACTTGTGTCATTTGCAAGATCACGTGGCAAAGTACTGCATTTCGGTTGTTGTTCTCCCACTGACGGGATTAGTATCTTGTGTGATGTACGTCGACGTCCGCTGTCGTGTAGTTTAAGTTTCATGTATATTCACGCACTAGCGTTTCGTTCCACGTAGATTACCTGCTCGGGTAATTAGAATAGTATAGACAACATAGATAATGGTGTTTGCCCGAGTTGTTACAGTTTCTAAGTGAGGACCTTTAATGAGTTTCGACATAAGTTTCCAAAGGTCCTAAATGCATGTTATCCAAAACTCTCAAAGTTTTGCTTAATGTATGAATTTGTTTCGTGAACCGTGTATCAACACAACACTTGTGTATGTTTAAAACCAAAATTGTTGACTCATTGTTTTCGACGATGGTTGGAACCCATATTCGAGTCCTAGGCATTCTGTATGTGTTCAAATCTTCATAATCTAAGTCCCCAGAGGAAAGTAAGGTTAAAGCCTAGGTATCTCTACACAGAAACCTAATTCGCTGAAACCTATAGCTCTGATACCAATCTGTCACACCCCGAAATATCAGAGCTGGCGTGACTGGACCGGTATCTTCATCGCACAGCGGAAGCAAATAAGATAAGACTTCTAGAAATTGAACGCCTGCTAAGTACTCGAATTCCCATGGGTTCTCATATTCCAACTGTTCCATAGTTTTGAAAATGCAACCTGAGAAAGAACATGCGAAAAAGTCAACATAAATTTAAGCGAGTTCATAGTTTATTTGAAAAAGATTTTAAACAAATCTTTTTGTTTACCGGTTTAAAAGTTGTGGAGAAAATTTAGTAAAATCATTTTCTCGGCATGTTATATGAAAATTGTGGGTCTAGCCCACGAGAGTCGTTGTGCATTGCACGAGAGAGAATGGGCCGAGTCCAAAAGAATCTTTGTAAGCAGGATCAGCGCGTCCTCTTACTTAGGTATAATTTGAAAAACGTTACCAAAGTTCGTAACTCCATGTATTTTTGAGTTATCATTAATTGAATCTTAATAACATATGAAAATTCGAGTATCAAAAACTGGTATGTAAGCGTCTATGAACAGATCATTAATGTTTTGCAAGGAGATTAATATGTGTGGCGACATAGGAAGCACTCAACCCTAGCGGATTTCCTCCGGTCCACCCGGCTAGAACAACAAAAGCACTACATGGGCCACACAAGGACCCAAGAGTGGGGCTCGCTACACCCAATAGATCTACCACTTTTGCCCTCGGTCTTATACAAGATTAATGGCACTTAAGAGAGATTACTATTCGCTCACATGATCTAATAGTCCATTCCCTAGCTTAACCATACCCTAGTTAACGTATAATGTGTGAGTTATTCATGTCCTTGGGCCTCTGCCCATGTCCATGGGCCTTCATGATATATATCTTCTCGTAAAGTTGTCGAGTACTAAATAAATATGAAATATTGTATTCAAACTAGTCACGATTCTACGGTTCGAGCTCGGTTAACGCGAAAATAAAGCTAGAATAATGTAAACTATCTAAATGTTTAACGCGTTGTTTAAATCTTGTTACCGGGTCTTGGAGTTGACTGAACTTTGACTTCTGTTGACTGAGCCATTGACTACCGTTGACTGAGTTGACCAGCATTGACCAGTCAACCTGCTGTGTTGACTGGTTTGACTCAGACCCGAACCGGGATCGAACTTTCTGTTGACCAAAACCAACCGAACTTGAACCGACTCGAACCAAAAACTTGAACCAAAATGGACCCAGTGTGAATCAGACCCGAAACTTTCCGTTGACGGTAGTTGACCGAGCCTGAAACAAAACCCGAAACCACTCTGATGGTGACTAACATGACCGGAACTCGAGCCAAAAACTGAACCCTCTGAACCGAGCCGTGCCTAAACTGAACCGAATATTTCCCGAAACAAATCTGAATTAAGTCATTGACTCGTATGGAACAAAACCAAACTGAGTCGACTCACTGAGTTGACCGGATCTGACCCGGGTTGACCGAACCGAGACTGAGTCGACCCGTGTTTAACCATGTTGCACCAAAGTTGACCCGAACCCGAACCACGTCTGACCAGAAACGTTGACACGAAAATATGTGGTTGACCCAGAGAACCCGAACACTAAACCGACCAGAATCTGTTGTCGATGACCACAGTACGAAACCGAACAGAGTTGTCTCGAACGCTGAGCTGAGTTGATTCGGACACTGAGTTGACTCGAACTAGAGACTTGAACCGAAACAGATCTGGCCTGACCCAAACATGACCCAAGCCGAGAAAAAACATCCAAAGCAATCTGAGTTTGAGCTGGACCAAACTAACCTGACCTGTCATAACACCACCAATGTCGCCACACCGCTGTCGCAACTCCGGTGGCCGTTGCCGCCATCGGCCACCACCACTTTTTGTGACACCTGGGTCACTGCGACCATCAAACAAATACCAAACCAATGAAATATTGTATTTCATACTTTGGATTTGTACAAATATGTGTATCATTTGCACATATCAATTCTTGTTCGATTTCGGGCTCTAAATCGCTTTCTAGAAGGTTATACGCGCACTGATGCGTAAATATAACCAGTTTAAGGCAACAAACACTCCGGAACAGTGACATAGGCTTAACATACCTTAAATAACCTTTACATAACTTAGAAATAAGTTTTGAAGGCTTTGGTATGGCAAAATCAAGTCTATTCGCTTACAGGGACTAAAGTTGACAAACTGTGAAAGTATGCCAATTTGAACTGTAACAGACATTCCGGAACATGAACATAAGTTAAACACACCTTAAATATCCTTTATATAGCTTAGAAATAGGCTTTGAAGGGTTCGGTGTGCTAAAATAAACTTTTGGGTCATTCAGGGACTAAAAGTGTCAAAAAGTGCACAAGTTTGCACTTTCACGCATAACTTACATTCTGAATACATCCGGACATCCAAAAATTTATGTAAGTACTAAAATACTTTATTTTAGTGTTTGGCATAAGAAAAATCCATTCGTCGCGCAATTTGGATCGTTTTTCGCGCTTATGCGCATTCCGTCGTAATCAACCGAACATCGCGATCGTACGACCAAACGAACGTTGGTGACCGACCGGATAATATTTAAATCCCACAAATATTCTGTTATGATTAAAATCTTATTTTAATCAGGTCCGTGTTGAAAAATAAGTTAAAACGCCTAAAAACGTTATTTTTCAAAGTTTAAGAGCGTACCGTGTGTTTCTGCGCAACACAGTGCTTCCACTGCAAAACGCAGACAACGCAGCCAGTCCTGGCAACTGAAATTTATTTCAGTAATATCTTGGCGAGTTTATTTTATAGAGTAATAAAAATAATTTAGAACGCCATAAACCGGGATTTAAACGATAGATAAAATACCCGGTACCCAGTTAAATACCCGTTTTAGCCATATGCCAGGAATATGCTAAGGTATATGCTAAGGAATATGCCAGGAATATGCTTGGAATATGCTAGAAATATGCTAGGAATATGCTTGGAATATGCTAGGAATATGCTAGGAATATGCTTGGAATATGCTAGGAATATGCTTGGAATATGATACGAATATTCTATATGGAAGATCCTATAAATACCCAACCCCATTCAATCCAAAACCCACAAAAATCTGATCTAAAAGCTCTAAGTTGAAGCCATTGCTTCATACCTGAGCTACTTGGATCAAGATTAGCTTTCGGGGACCCTTTGTAAGTGTTCCTTCGTTCTTTTATTCGTTTAACGTTAAAAGTCAAACTTTGTTTGACTTTCTGCGTTGACCAGTTTATGGTCAATGCGAAGTTCGTTTGAACTTCATAACGTGAGCGTGATCACGATGGTTATAGTCCCTAGTGACTATACCTACTGATTACCACGTTATCTAGGCTCAGTGACGAGTCGTAGTTTCGGCCAAAATGCGTGTTATTGCGTATTTTGTAACCAAACTACTTTTAGGTATCAAAACCGTTTGTTTTGATACCAAACCTATTTTCTAAACTTAGGTAAGCATGTTTTAACATGCTTAGCTCGTCACTTTTAGTTTAGTGCTTATATAGGGTCGTAAGGTAAGCGATCTAAACAATCGTTTATACTTTCGAACCCGACCCGTTTGGTCGATCATTAGGATCCGACCAAACACATTAGGTGACCATAGTTGTATAGGGAATAACCTTCCGAGGTTATACCTTATGGTCACGTCGTTTAGTTAGTTGTATGATAGGTAGTTTATATGCCTTAGGTAAATTACCAAAATGCCCTTTTTACGCCAAAATTCATTTTAAGCATATGTAACATAACCTTTGGTATCTAAACTGATTTGGTAACAATATTAGACATGTTAAGGCATATTTTACTTGTCATAGGACTAGTTAGGCGTTCCGAACGCGTTTTACGCGAACGACGCGTTAAAGTAGCATAAGCTACCTAAATGGGTCGTAATGGGTCGTAAGCACTTAGGTTAGGTTTCATTTTAGTATGTGGGCTTTGTTAAACCATATTACATGAGTTCACATACTCATTTGGTTTACGAACCCTCATTCTATCCGACCCTCCGATTTTGGTCCGGTATATTAACATAGTTACCTATATTAGGTGCCGTTTGATATCCGTGATCTCTAGCATTGTTTGGTTGTTACTCAAGGACTACTAAGCAATCTCAAGTGAGTACATAGACCCCTCTTTTACTGTTTCTCAAACGTTTTGGGGTGAAACACATGTGCCTACTTGTTACTTTCATGCTTTCCTGTTTTCACATCATATACTTGCTATGTTCATTAGTACATTTATAGTACATGATTTCATTGTGTTCATGCTATGTATGCCCATTGTGTGCATACTTAGTACATCGTTTTACATTACATTTCATGCTATGTATGCCCATTGTGTGCATGCTTAGTACATTGTTTTACATTACATTTCTGCTATGTATGTTGACTGATAGCATGCTAGCACATTGATTTACATGACTTTTCTGCTTCGTATGTTAACTTAGCATACTTAGTACATTGTTTTCATATAACATGTTCACATTTGCTATGACATTTGGTTTGCACAAACGGGACTTATATACGTTCATTAACATTAGCTACGCCGCTCGGTAGTAAGTACTAGTACCATAGGACTTGACAACTCCCATTCCTGAAATCCCGGGTTTGTTTGGATTGGAAGGAATGACCGAATCCGACTACATTTCTAGGTGGACCTTAGACTTTGTGCTAGGGTTTATTCTACAGTCACAAGGCTTGGATGTATGAATTTTCACAATACCGCGTAGATGTTTGTATCAGTATAGCATGCATTTGTTCCACAAAACATAATTTTGATTTAAACCATGTTTACTTCAATACCTTATTGTTGTGCATTTTACATATGGTTTAGTTGATATATTTCACTTACCATACATGATATTTTGGATACACATTACATGATATGCATTAGACATAAACATTTTGACATTTATATACGAAATTCATGATTTACATTAGACATAAACCTTTTGACATTGATATACGCAATTCATGATTTACATTAGACTTAGACAATTGACATGGTTTTCTCACAAACATTTTGACATTTGATTATACATAAACATTCTACTTTGATGGTTTGGTTTGAGTAAGTGATTTAAGTAACGAGGCGTGTGTAATATGATACAAGCATGGTGGATACGCCGCTGGTACTTCCTATATATAAGTGCTTGTATGGTATTACATATCGTAGCGTTATTTGAATCATTTCAATTTAAGACATAAACATTTTATACAAATAACATACTTTTCATAAGACATTGTTTTACAAAACAACTTATCTTATACAAACTCATTTTACTTGGTTATTCATTCAACCATACATTATTCTCTTATTTATACATATCATCTGATCTTATTGCTTTTCAAATGATTTACAAAACAAAACAAAGCAAATTACAAGGTTCATGACTAAACATTTTCTTAAACATAAACATAAGTCATGAAATCTATTTTCACAAAACCTATGTATCTCACATGCATTTTTATGCTGACGTACCTATTTTCACATGTGTTTCAGGATATGATGCATAGGATTTATCAAGATACACTTAGGCGGACTTGGGCCTTAGTGACAATAAAAGATGCAAGACTAGTTATTTATGTTATATTTCTTTGATTGTCAAGACATTGTAACTCTTTTAATCAATAAAACAATATTTCAACTTCCATGTATTATGAAACAATGATTTTGTTACAACACTCCCCGACGTTTCCGCCACGTTTTGGTGTTTTACGTGGTCGGGGTGTGACACTTTTCCTTGAAACAACGAGAGCCGAAACCCGAGACTGAGTCGAGTGAACCGTACCAGATCTCCAGCCACACATCACCACTACCCCTGCTTCCGTAACCAACCAGAACCTCGGCCGCTGAAACAACCACACCGCCGCCGTTCAAAAGTCGCCGGTGATCTTTTTCTTGTCGGAATCGCGTAGATCGGAGGGGGGGTGTGAGTGTGGTTGTCGGTTGTTGGAAACAACCACAAAGAGGAGGGTCGAGTAAGTGGGGGTGGGGTGAAGAGGGTTCTACAGGTGTATGTGAAATTTGTTTGGAGATGATGAAGTTCATCTCTTTGTGGATGTATAGAAGTGCAGACAAAAAAGAAAGAAATGAGAGGAATAAGGGGTGAGCGGCTAAAAGTTTTTGAAAGAAAAATGAGGGTTTGAGCTATAACTTGTTATTTATACCTAGGTTTTAAATGTGGGTTGGGCCCAGGGCCCGTTAGCGTGTTTTGAGCGGCCCAATAACAATTCCAAAGCCCGTTTCTCGAACCCGAACTTTTTAAAACGTCGTAAATTATAATGTTAAGTCAAAGGATATTAAAAATTACGTCGGAAATCAATATTCGATGTGTATTTCTTGTCGTTTGTTAAAAATGCGTAAAGTGACTCGTTCATCGTTTCTCGTCCGCTTTTCGATAAGGTTTCTACTACGGGTAGTAAAATTCGATCACGGAGCTAAATACGTCCTAATATATCAGTTTCGAAGGAATTGTAAGTGTCTGATGCTTCCGTTTCGTTGTCGGTGCGTCCTTACTATCGCGTTTTTCGTTCACGTTCGCGTTTTCTAACGTTTGGAAGCACGATGAATCCGTAAAACCAAGTTCATAGGTATATAACATATGTATCAAATTT
The DNA here is from genome assembly GCA_030545235.1 of Helianthus tuberosus. Taxonomy (NCBI): domain Eukaryota; kingdom Viridiplantae; phylum Streptophyta; class Magnoliopsida; order Asterales; family Asteraceae; genus Helianthus; species Helianthus tuberosus. The sequence continues at coordinate 173,204,003 of CM060393.1, read as the reverse complement.
GAATTTTTTGGCATTGTCAGTATCTTGTACGGCGTCAGTTCGTTATTGCTTATCAATCCGCAGTTTTTTTTTCTCGAAAATCGCCATACGCGCGCTATAACGTTCGATAAACGTTCCTAGGCATACCAAGAGCCTATTTAAGTTAATTCGTGCCTTAAACACTATTTATTATCGCCTAAACATTTGTTAATCGCGTAATTACGAGGCATTAAGTACCGGTTGTCACAATATATGTAACAAAAAACATTTTGGCTACTAAAAGTAGCAATTTAAACACAAAAAATATTATAAAAAATTTATGTGTTTTTTAGATTTTTTAAGATTTTTTAAAATTTTTGGGGGGTTTAGTTTTTAGCATTTAGCTTGGGGGGGGGGGGGGATGGGGGTGGGTGGGGGGTTAGTTTTTTTAGGTTTTTTTATGGTGTAGTGGGTTTATTTTGTTGTGTTCACATTGGTTCTCGCGGTTCTTGCGGTTCTCGCAATAAAGATGGTTCTCGCATGAAACTTACCCTATATATATATATATATATATATATATATATAGGGATGACTTAAAATGAGAACCAACTTGAGTTGTAAGAACTAGGCCATCCAAATGTTTTATCTGAATTTTTTTTTCTCAAAAGTCATAAAAGATCACTTGTTTCAGCAAAAAAAATTAAAAAAAATGCCGCATATCCACATCTACTTGAGGCGTAAAAATAAATATTCATATTCGTACAAAATTTACACCAGCACGTAAAAAAAACTTGCATCAGTCAAAACTACTGACTCGACAATTTTTTTTTTACTTTTTTTACAGATGTGTTTATAATATTTTCATCTACGTTTATGCAAAAAAATTTGGCTCAACCCGCGCTGGAAGAAAAAGTTCTCACAGTTCTCACAACTCGTTGTGGTTCTCATTTGAACCGAGCCATATATATATATATATAGAGAAGAAGGATCCGTTAGGAACATCCCTTTATTGCGAGAACCTCGAGAACCAAGTGTGAACACAACCAAAAAAATACCTAACAAATTAAAAAAAAACACTCAAATTTTTTTTTACTATTTTTATAAAAAAATCGCTATATTTCGTCACAAGAAAAAAAAAATTCGAGTAACAATTATCCATGCACATGTGCATATGTATCATTTTTTGACAAATTCCGTAAAACATTTCTAATATCAGACAATTGCACTTTCATTTACACTACCATTCATAATACATTACTTTTTACATTAACAATATTAGAAATGCACATGTGCATCTATATGTATGAACTTGTTATAACATTAACAACACTAGAAATGCACATGTGCATCTATATGTATGAACATGTTATAACGTGTTTTGGTACACCACTTTGAATACATTTTCCCTTTCATCTATCATACCATCCATAATACACTACCATTACATTCTACCATCCGTAATACAATACCATTGCCTCCTACCATCCATAATACAATACTATTACCAATATTTCGCTTTATTACATGTACATCAACACCCTTTATACCATCCAAACAACATATTACATCATAAAGTGACAAATATAATCAAACCATTAACCACTAGATATAACTAACCAAAACACATGTTTATGGGCCTACTTCATCATTTAAAATCACAAACTTTTTGTATCAAAACACGTTATATCATGGTTATACATAATGATGCTCATGTGCATTCTTAATATTGGTAATTTAAAAAGTAGTGTATTGCGGATTGTAATGTAAATGAAAGTTCATTTTTCTACTACTGTTAATATATTACGAAATTTGTCCAAGAAATAATACATATGCACATGTGCATCCATAACTGTTACTCGAAAAAAAAAGTTTTTTTTTGGTAACGAAATATAGTGATTTCTATTAGAAAAATCTTTAAAAAAAATTGTGTGGTTTTTGGATTTTTTTTAGGTGTTTTTTTTTTGTGTTCACATTGGTTCTCATAGTTCTCGCAATAAGGGTGGTTCTCAAATGAACTCTACCCTATACATAGACATGTGTGTGTATATATATATTGGGTATGGTTCATAAGTGAACACTAATGTATTTACCATACATACAAACTTATAAGTCGGCGGGAATAGTTTTTACAGGTGGTTGGCCAAAAGTGTCGGCCACCTTTTCCTTTTTTTTTCTTTTTTTCTTTTTCATAAAATAGTTATTTATAGGTACTATCAAATTACGATTTTTCCCCTGTTTAAAATTACGATCTTGCCCCAAGTTAGAAATTAAATTTATGTTTTGCCTCCGGCTTATATTTACGTAATAGTGTTGGCTCATTGTTGGCTGAAATGGGCGGCTAACGTAATGGTGCCAGGCAGCTGCCTGGCACTCCTTTATTGGCCCTATAAATTTACGCTTTTATCCCGCTTTAAAATTACGATTTTTCCATCGGTTTAACAATATGTTTTTGCCCCCACATAAAAATAAATTTACGTTTTTACTCTCAGCTAAATATTAAAATTTTTCCCTCGGTTCAAAATTACGATTTTGCCCCGTTTAAATTTACACTTTTGCAATTAGTTTTTTTCCCTTAAACTTACGATTTTGCCATCAGTTCAAAGTTATGTTTTTACCCCCACTTAAAAGTAAATTAACGCTTTTGCTCCCAGTTAAAAATTTCAATATTGTCATCAAATAAAAATTACGATTTTGCCCCGTTTAAATTTAAAGATTTGTCATTAGATTTTTTTCTCACAGCTACGTTACGAATTTGCCCTCAACTTAAATTTACATTTTCTCCATCGTTTTTGTTTGTTTTCCTGGTTAAATTACAATTGTGCCCCCAGTGTAAAATTATAGGCATGCCGGCAACTGTCTGGCGCTCCCCCATTGGTCCATTTAATTTACGGTTTTATCCCTGAAATAAAATTATGATTTCGCTCTCAGTTAAAAATTACGTTTTCCCATGGTTTTAGTTTTTTTTAGCACAACTATAATTTGTTTTTTTTTGTTTTCATTGGTTAACTCCATTTAATTTTTTCCCGTGTCAATGAGCTGCCTAACATTCGCTCATTAGTCCTGAAAAAATATAGTTTTGCTCTGAGCCCAAAATTACGGTCTTATCATCGTTTTAGTTTTTTTCCAAGCAAAATTATAGTAGTGTTTTTTTAATCGATTAAGAATTATTCGGCCATCGCCCCGCAACGCGGGCGGGGCAACCACTCGTTTGTGTACACAGTGCACTTATCCTGACTATTGATTTTGTAGATCTAGATTTATTCTCTAGTAGCAAGAATGTAATTATATTTTGTAACTTATATGTAATTTAATAGACATGAGAGTATAATTATATTTTCTATCTTCATTTAGTTAGTTGATTTTTTTCTCTCTTCTGATTTCTCTTTCCAATTAAAAGAATATTTAATCACATTCTCTATATTCTTTTCTCTCACAAATTACCTGACTTAATATTTGATAATTTAAAAAAAAAATACAAACATTATCAAATATTATTCCATCTAGAACACGATTAAAAATATTTAATTACATTATCTATAAATATGTGTATTAGATCAATGTTTGATGAAAAGATGCATAGTGGACAATATGTAATAATACACAAGTGTATAAGTCTGGTATATATCAACCTGTATACACTATGTACTTGAATAATACACAGGCGTATACGTCTGGTATATACTGACCTGTATACACATATGTACTTGAATAATACACAGGTGTATAAATCTAGTTTATACCGACCTGTGGGATCAAGATGTAATAATACACAATTGTATAAGCCTTGTATATACTGACTCGTATACACATATGTTAAAAACATAATTTAATTAGGTCTAATATTAAATTTTCAAAAGAACATAAGAGTTTATTTAAAAGAAACATTAGCCCTTCAATCTATTATAATTAAAATAATAGAGAAATAATTAAAAATGAGAAAGAGAGAGAGAGAGTTAAGAGTTGAGAAAATTAAGGGATTTTAATTAAAAATACTTGGCTAATGTCATAATCTAAAAAATGATCAAGGGCTAAGATTAGTTCACCCAGTTCACTCTCAAGAAATTGTTAAATGAACCTGATCCTATATATATATAGAAACCGGATCAGGAGAAAATGCCCAAAAGTGTGAGAACGGTGAGAACGCATTCTGGCCAAACACGTGGCACGGGATATGATCAGGGGGTGAGGGTTTTTTTGTCTTTTCAATCTCCTTTTATTTCCCAACGCGCCATAACATTTTCTGGCGTCTAAGATTATTTTGGCATTAATTGTATTTATTAAAATTTTTGGCGTTGAATTAATTGTTTTTTGTGTCACATAGATAATTTTTTGGCGTTATAGCGTTTTCTGGTCAATTTTTTGGCGTTTTGTGGCGTTGTATAATAATTCACTATGAGTCATTAATATTTTCATAAGACTACAATAAGACCAAATGTTTTTTATGGCGTTTAGTGAATTTTTTGGCGTTTAATACATTTGACAAGGTGCTTTGCCAGCACACGTTCTCACAGTTTTCATACTACTAGCGTTTTGGTGTTTGTAGTTTTTGGCGTTTTATATAATAATGTATTTTATTTGTAGAGAATTAGATAACAAAACAACAGATAACTTGATAACAAAACAATATAAAATGAAAAAAATAAAAAAATAAAAATGGTAATCTAATTTCTCTTCCGAATCTTCACTGTCATCAGCTCCTTCTTCTTGAATTTGTTTTAGCGTTTTGAACCTTTTGAATACCTTAGCTATATGCCAACTTTCCTACATAAACCCCGTCTTTTTCAGACGAAGCTGCTTAGTGGCATCCTGTGTTTTGGTGTGATATTCTTGTTTGGTGGCATGTCATTGAAAATCAACTCTTGCTTGATGCTATTTGTAATAATGGAGTCCAAAATAGAATTTTACACTTGTGTTGATCCCTTTATTCCATGCTGATATTCATCAAGAACAAAGCTCACATGATGGCATATCGCTGTCATCAGTCTCTTTTTCTTGATTATTTGTCCATCTCATTCAGCAAAAGATTATTGAGATAACCCCCTTAGAAGAAGAATCCATTCAGTGAAAGCTTTGCCATCTGTGGTTATTTTAACTAACATTTTTTGGTGTTTTAAAGTGAGTGGTTTCTAGAGGATATGGCGTTTGTTTTTCTGGGTGTGATCAATTCACTGTGTGTAGACCCCTCTCTTATAGGATTTTTTTGGCGCGTAGTTTAGGCGGGATTTTTTTATTGTAATAAATGATAGTAATAAAGTAACCGTCTTTTCAGTTACTGTTTTGTATTTACTGTTTTGATCAGATTTATCAGTTTATAGGTGATAGACGTCCCATTTTCTAAGTTTGACGTTTTTTTTAATGGCGTTATGCAGATTAAGATGACAAAATACAATAACGGAGAAAATAAAATATTAAGCAGGAAAAATATTTTTTTTTTATTTCTGGGTGTTTTGTAAGCAATAACCTTTTTTAGTATTTTTTTTGGCGTTTTGCAAATAAAGAGAGAAATATATCATTTAATCATCTTAAAAAAAAGAAGGTTACACAGAAGAAAAAAAAAAGGAAAAAAATATTAAAACCCTTCGTCAGAATGTACTTTATCCGAAAAGTATCCATAACTTGCGTCATCTTCTTTCTCGGAGTCTTCATCTGGATCTTCATCCATGTCATCACCTTCACCCTCATCGGCTTCTTGTTCCTGAAGATTCTGAAGCCTCCACTTGAACATGTCTTGCATTAACTCCAATTTTGAGTCCATTTCTGTGTTTAAACAAGTGGCGTTATGCAATTCTTCCATGAAACCAAGCCCCTGCTTTGTCATGATGTTTTCAAGCCAGTAGACTTCCTGCTCTCCGCTGTCGTATATAATGGTCACCATGTTTGTTTCGTCATCAAAATGCCATGATGTCATGACAGGGTCCGGCTTTACATCTTGATTGGTCAAAATTTCCTTGTTAATGCTTTCATAAGCAAATGTGTTTCATGGCATTCGTTGTCCAGAGCAATGCCAAGGGATAGGATACCCCTCTGTACCTCTTCTTCCATATTCAAAATTTCCTTGACCGTCCTAACATACACCCTCCTTCTGTTGTCAAAACGCAGGACGAATCGCTTGATTGCCAGAGTGTATCTTCACCAAACAATTGTTGCCATTTTTGCCGTTTTGGTTAAGTTGGCATTTTTGGTTAAAGATGTTTTTGTAGAAATGGATAGATTGAAGTGATTATGGAAGCGATGTTTTACGTCGTTTATATAATGATGTTTTTGGCGCGTAATTTAGGAGGGAATTTCTTCTAATAAATGTTAATAACTGAAATTCAGTTACTGTGTTGTTTCATCTTCATGTAATATCCAACACGTTTTATCACTAATTTTTGGCGTTTTTTTTAATGGTGTGTTATTAGTTGATGGCGTTTTGAATTTGAGTGGTAAAAGACCCATTTTACCCTTAATGAAGCGCGTCCCACATAATAAAATTGATGTTATTTACGAAAGCGCCACCACGCAATCTAGTCCATGGACTGTTTTGATCGGACGACCCATAAGCGTTATCACCGTTCTCACACTTTCAACCGTTTTCTCTAAATCCTGACCCTATATATATATATATATATATATATATATATATATATATATATATATATATATATATATATATATATAGGATTAAGTTAAAATGAGAACCACCTCGAGTTGTAAGAACCGCGAGAACTTTTTGATCCGGGCGGCCTTGGTGGACCAAATTTTTTTTCAGAAACGTAGATGCATGTATAAAAACAACATTTGTAAAAAAAATTCAAAAAAAATGTCGTGGGTGTAGGTTTGAGCAACACAAGTTTGTGTTTACGGGACCCGTAAATTTTTCGGCCAGATTTACGGGTCCCGTAAACACAAACTTGTGGCGCTCAAAACTACACACACAACATTTTTTTTTGAATTTTTTTTACAAATGGTGTTTTTATACATGCATCTACGTTTATGAAAAAAAAATTGGTCCACCGCGCCCCCCACGGTGTAGTTCTCGCGGTTCTTACAACTCGAGGTGGTTCTCATTTTAACATTCCCATATATATATATATATATATATATATATATATAGAAATGGGTTTAGGAGAAAACGATTTAAAGTATGAAAACGGTGAGAACCTTTTTCAGACACAAGATCTTTGTGATTTGTGGCTAAGATGATGTGGTGACATTTTTGTAAATAATGGTAACCTTAGAACTATCAGGAGGGGTAAAATTGAAAGATCCAAAAAGGGTGCACATACTTATCACATGCCATTTTCCACATCATATTTAAACGCCAATAACTTTTTTTATATGTGATTATTTTTCTAAAAAAATATACCATAAAACTTAGCGTTTTTTTATCTTTCCAACGAATATACTATTGATATACTTTTCGAAAAAAAATGAACTGAGTTTTTTATGACGTTTTCAACTTTGTGTTTTTATGCCTTTTTTACCTAATTTTATGGTGTTTTTATGAACTAGGTGTTTTTATGATATTTTTCTGAACTGAGTGTTTTTATGGCGTTTTCAAATAGGTTCTTTATGACTTTTTTTCTAAACTGAGTGTTCTTATGGTGTTTTCATCTAAGTTTTGCATGGTGTTTTTCTGAACTGTGTGTTTTTATGGCTTTTTCAACTGAATTTTTCATGGTCTTTTTCTAAACTAGGTGTTTTATGGCGTTTTCAACTGAATATTTTTCATGGTGTTTTTCTGAACTTGATGTTTTATAACGATTTCAACTGGGTATTTTTCCTGGCGTTTTTCTGAACTTGGTGTTTTTATGGCGTTTTTATTGAACACCCAATTCATGTCATTTTTTTAATTTAAAAGTATAGCAATAGTATACTCGTTGAAAAGATAATAAAACACTCGACTTTTTGGTGTAATTTAAAAAAAATAATCGTGTATAGAAAAGTTACGAGAGTTTTAAAAAGATGGTGGAATATGCATGTGACTTGCATGTGCACGATCTTTGGCATGTGAGTGGCATGTGAATGAATCTTTTGATAATATTACCCTTAGTGTAAGTTAGTATCAATGCCACATGTGAACACCAAAATCGTTCTCACCGTTTTCACACTTTTAGGTATTTTATCCAGATCCTGCAATATATATATATATATATATATAGAGAGAGAGAGATAGAGAGATAGAGAGAGAGGAAGTGTAGGATACAAATCCCCTAATCGTACATTACATACGCGAGTTTATTGGCCGTACACGTGTCCTGATTCGTTTTTCACTCATAAGGTTAAATCAGACAATTCATTCAATCAGCTGAGGGTAAATTCGTCTGTTCATTTAATCAGCGAGAAGTTTGTTACACTAATATCCCGGTAATTATGATTCGAATCAGTTTCAAATTTTTCATAATTCTCAAATTGCAGTTTTCGTTCTTCTGCGTTAGGGTTTGATTCAATTATTTTTTTCAATGGATCCACAGAGCAGCACCGGACGAAACACAGATGTTGATAATGAAGAAGCTCGATCGACCGGTGATCAGGTTCAATTATCTGCGTATCAGAGAGTTACGATTGACGATGTTTTAAATCCGGAACCTGCAAATCCAAATCCAAATCGAAATGCAAATACAAGTGGTGTAAATGAGTGTTCGAATGGTAATTATGTTAATTCATATCTTTAAATTATTCGCAGATGTGTTTTGTTTAATCCTAGTAATGATTTTGCATTAGTATAACTGATTTGAAGTTTGAATGTTGAAGATAATTGATATAACTGGCAATTCACGTGTGATGTTTATTTTAAATGCTGATTTCGCATGTTATAATATCATAAATCGCATGTGTAAAACATATTTATCAAAATGGGCATTTTCGCATGTTATGAGTCAAACAATTCGCACGTGTTGTTGTTCTTATGATGAAATTATGGAGTTTTTAATATATCGCATGTTACGAGTCCGATAAATCGCATGTGTTTTCCTTTTTTTATTTGATTTATGTAGATGAAAGGCTTTACACTCTGGAGGTTGAACCATCAACTATACCTGTGGTTTGAATGCAATTTACCTCTATCGAACAAGCATACGTGTTTTACCAAACATATGCTAAGTTAGCTAGTTTTTCTACTCGGAAAGGTGGTGAAGTACACAGTGGTGGTGAAGTACACAGTGGTGGTATAACCAAAACTAAATATTTTGTTTGTTCTAAAGAGGGACATAAGCCATTGATTTATTGACGATGCTTATTCGAAGTCAAAAAAGCCATTCAAATCAAGGAACAGGGGGACCATTAGAACTGGGTGCAAAGCTCAACATATGATTTGCATTGTGGATGGTAGATCATATACAGTAAATAAATTCGTTGATGGCCATAATCATAAGTTTGTATGTCCACATGATATTCATATGCTGCCAGCGTACAGGCAATTGTCAGATGTCCAGGAGGAGATGATATGGGAACTAGGCACTCTAAACCTTGGCCCTGTCAAAGCTTTTCATATAATGAGGAAACGTTACGGTGGTTTCGAGAATGTTGGCGCCATGGTCGATGACTGCAAAAACTTTAGGACTCGAATTAACAACTATATAGAAGAATATGACGCTGACATGGTGATCAATAGGTTGACCGACAAAAAAACAGTATTTAGTTGATTTTTCGTTTGAATATTCTGTTGATAAGGACAAACGGTTAACTGGTTTGTTCTGGGCCGATGGGTTATGCAAGCGTAACTTTATGGAGTTCGGGGATGTGATATCGTTCGATGCAACTTTTAAGACAAACAAGTAAGTGTTACATAAAATGTTTTTTAATCTTTTTCGCATGTTATATGATTTCCTAAATTTGCAATATCGCATGTTAATATACATTGAAGATTAGGTGTTTTATATATTGCATGTTATACTGTATATTTCGCATGTTATATTTCGTCTATTTTGCATGTTACAATGTGTACTTCGCATGTGTACTAAATCTTTAATCTTATGGAATTCCAGGTACAAGATGGTGTTTGTTCCGTTCACTGGGATTGACAACCACTGTCGAAATGTAACCCTTGGATCTGGGTTGTTGGCATCGGAGAGCATTGACTCTTATAAATGGCTTCTCAATTCATTCGTAAAGTCATTTGGACGGCAGCCAAAGGTTGTAGTGACGGACCAAGACGCTGCGATGAAACAGGCTATTGAGGAGGTTTTTACTACCAGCAGACACAGATTGTGCATGTGGCACATAATGAAAAAAGTGGCAGATAAGGTATAGCATGCTATATTGTCTTTCGTTAGCGTTTTTTTATAATATAGATTCGTTATAGGCTGATATAAAAACCATTTATCGGTATAGGTTGGACACGAGTTGTGCAATAATGATGAGTTTAAAAAGAGGATGTGCGATATTGTATGGACTGATTCCATTGAGCCTAAAGAATTTAAGAGACAGTGGAAGTTGGTGATGATTGAGTACGGTCTCACACAAAATAAATGGATTGATGATATGTTTGCGATGAGATACATGTGGATTCCGGCTTTTTACCGGCATGAGCCCATGTCTGGACTCATGCGAACAACTTCGAGATCAGAGAGCGAGAATCATTTTTTTTTCCAGGTGGCAAATTCATAACTCACACTTGTAGAGTTTATGAATCATTTTAATGGTGCAATGGATGTCCAAAGGTTCAATCACAGAAAGAATGATCATATTTCAAGATATACTGAACCTGATGATTGGAGCAAAACTACTTTGGAAAAAGATGCTGCTAAGATATACACCAGGTCTATATTCTTTGATCAGCAAACAGAGATATATGGAACTATTACCGAATGTCTGCCGATGGACACCAAAATCGAGGGTCCACAGATAAGGATATCGTTGAAAGACTTTAAAGCTCATGGAGATGGGTTATTAGAGGTAATATAGCATATATATTTAAAACATGCGATTTTGAAAACCCACATGCGATTTTAAATTAATTGAATAAAATGATTTTTTAGACATGCGAAATTGTTCATGTACACATGCGATTTTAATTTTTAATTTTTTTTTGGTTTTCTTAGGTGTGTTTCAAGAATCTTGAAAATGATGTAACTGCACAGTGTAGCTGTTTGCGTTTTGAACAGTATGGGCTGCTATGTAAACACATCTATTTTCTTTTCAAGATGTTTGGTGTTAAAGAAATACCAAACAAATATGTTATGAAGAGATGGACAAAGGATGTGGTTCCGAATGAATTAAACGCCACATTCGATGTAAAGGTGGATGATAAGGATGAGCAACACAAGGCTAAAGAGATTGCTCGCAAAATCATCTACACAGGGGAGTATTTGGTTAGCAATTTGATTTCCGACCTTGATCAACTTGTTTTAGTCAGGGATCAAATGAAGCAGATTAAAGAAAAAGTTGATCACAGTCGATAAACAAGCAGCTTGATCCAAAGTTTGACCGGATTTCAAAGTTGATTGGTTACCAACAACCGGTAACTAATGCACCACCTATTGTCCGTGTGTCGGCTAGTATAAGAAACAAAGGACGTGGCTTGCATAAAAGGATTAAATCGAAGAAGGAACATATGATCAGTCGTAAAGGAAAAAGGTCAAGGACATGTAGTGTATGCAACGAAAAAGGTCATGATATTCGGACTTGCGAGATACTGAAAGGCAAACAACAAAATAAGATGAAGGGAGCCCAGATTGAAAAAGATCCAAGGCACAAAGCCAACGAGGTCGAAGACGATGAAGAGGAAAATTAGTTTGAAGATTTCAGGGGAGGTAGTGATGATGGCACTGAAGAAGATGAGTGGGAGGAGGTTTCAGATGAGGAAGATTTAATATTTTAACTTTACATGCGATTTATACGAGAAACATGCGATTTAATACAAATGAGTTTATATCATACAATCATGCGATTTAGTATGTAAACATGCGATTTTATATGCATCAATATATAAGTAGTTTAAAATACGATTTCATTTTATTACATGCGATTTTGAGTTATCTTGTTTTTTTTTTACAAAGATGTCTAAATCATTCATGCGATTTATATAATAATGAAGCATAAGATGTTTTCAAAACTTCTAAAAAAACATAAATATAAAGTAGTTGTTATTGTTTAACACAACTAAAACCATTAAACGATTAAACAGAAATCTAGTTACTTGAAGCAAAGATTTTGTCACGTTTAGCCGAGCTGAACTCCATCTTCTTTTTCACAGTGTTTAGAGCATCTTTCAGGAAAGAGAAGGCTAAGTCATCAGCTCGAGACTGTTCCTTTATGTGATCCAAAGCTGTGTCTCTGAAGCTTGATGGTGGTTCTTCAAGTAGTCTCTCCCACATCTCTTGATTTTTCTTGATTTCTTCAAGAATTTTCCCCTGCACATCAAGAATCAAATGAGAAGAGGTGACATCGGTGCTTATTTATGTCAACGTGCGAGTTGACAATGGTTCCTTTATTGCAACGTTTTTTATTTGTTCTGAATCTTCAGATGACATTTTTTGGGTGTGTTTTGTGTATGTTTTGTGTGTGTATGTGTTAAGTGTCTTAATATGGAAGGTAGTTATCCCTGGGTATTTTATAATAAAATAGTAAATTTATTATGTAGGTAGGGTAGTAAGTTCAGTAATATTTATGGTAAAATTGATCATTACAAGTCACATCGGTATTAAATTCATTTATATTTTTTATATAAAATAGTTAATTTATATTTATTTTAATTATCAATTCATATTTTTTTGTTTTTGCATTTTAATCATCGTGGGACAAAGTTACATGAAATCACCAGTAGCATTTTTTTCAAAATCGCATGTTTTTCGAAAACGAATTCGCACACTTTAAGAAACCACAGACAATATCACTTTTTAAAATCGCATGTGTTTAAAACAAGAATTCGCACACTAAAAGAAATCTCAAACATTATTACCTTCTTTTAAAATCGCATGTGTATAAAACAAGAATTCGCACACTATAAGAATTCTTAAACATTATTACCTTTTTTTAAAATCGCATGTGTATAAAACAACAATTCGCACACTATAAAAAAACAAAACCTTTCGTTTTGTTTTCAATGGTTTTTCGCACGTTCAATATGTATTTCGCATAGAATAATTTTCATCCTGCATCTTCTTCGTTAGATGGTCTATCGATGTTGTTTCAGTTCAGAACTTCCAAAATCAACAGATATGAAATCGAAGAAGGAGGTTGGTTACGTTGTTGTATTTGATTTATGGATCGATTTTTGATTAATTGTTGGGATTTTGAATACGATTTTAAATATAAGATTCCAATCTTCGTCAGTTACAGAGATTAAGATATCGTAATGACGATTTTAACCTTTTTTCAAGTTTTGATTACATTAATATGATTAATTTAATGATTTAAATTGGTTTGATGGATTGAAGATCCTACGGCTGAGAATATCACGTACGTAATGTAGAATAAGTGGTATTATACGTTAACCGACCTCTCTCTCTCTCTCTCTCTCTCTCTCTCTGTATATATATATATAGGGGCCCGCTAAAATGAGAACCACCTCGAGTTGTAAGAACCGTGAGAACTACACCGTACGGGGCGAGGTGGACCACATTTTTTTATCACAAACGTAGATGCGTGTATTATAAACACATTTGTAAAAAAAATTCAAAAAAAAAGTTTTTGAGCACCACAAGTGTGTGTTTACGGGTACCGTAAATTTTCCGGTAGAATTACGGTACCCGTAAACACAAACTTGTGTTGCTCAAAACTACACAGACGACATTTTTTTTTGAATTTTTTTTACAAATGTGTTTATAATACACGCATCTACGTTTATGAAAAAAAAATTTGGTCCACCTCGCCCCGTACGGTGTAGTTCTCACGGTTCTTACAACTCGAGTTGGTTCTCATTTTAGCGGTCCCCTATATATATATGCTAAAGATAAATAGAAAACCATTTTTATTGAGAAAACCCGGGAAACTCAAAGCTCCCGACTTTTTTTTTTTTGAAAAAAATTACCACACGTAATATACATGTTTTTAAGAGTTTTGGGCAAAAAAAATCGAAAAAGCGCCGAAGGATTATTTAAAAAAAAATAAACAAATTTCAGCAACTTTGTTGACTAACATGTGTAGGCAAAAAATGCTGAAACTTGTTTATTTTTATTTTTTAAATTCCTTCGGCGCTTTTTTGTTTTTTTGGCCCAAAACTCTTAAAAACATGTATATTACATGTGTTATTTTTTTCAAGAAAAGTGGTTTTCTATATATCCTTACCCTATATATATATATATATATATATATATATATATATAGGGTTGGGCTAGACAAAAAACCCTATCTTTCTTAGAAAACTCTGGAAACTCAAAGCTCCCGACATTTTTTTTTTGAAAAAAATAACACATGTAATATACATGTTTTTAAGACTTTTGGGCCAAAAAAATCAAAAAAGCGCCGAGTACTTTTAAAAAAAAAAAATAAACAAGTTCCAAAAACTTCGTTGACTAACATGTGTTAGACAAAAAATGCTGAAAGTTGCTGAAATTTGTTTTTTTTTTTAAAAAACCCTTCGGCGCTTTTTTGATTTTTTTGGCCCAAAACTCTTAAAAACATGTATATTACATGTGTTATTTTTTTCAAAAAAAAAAAATGTCGGGAGCTTTGAGTTTCCCGGGTTTTCTACCTAAGGAGGGTTTTCTACCTAGCCTTATCCTATATATATATATAGGGGACAGTTCAAATGAAAACCACTTTTGTCGTGAAAACTCGAAAACTAACTAAAAAAGCCTAAAAAACACACAAATTTTTTTTTCAATTTTTTATTAAAATCGCTAGTTTTTTTATATAGAAAAAAAATTTTTCAAAAAAAAATTTTTTGTAGTGCACATGTGTAGTACTATTACACATGTGTACAATTACACATGTGCACTACTTTATTTTTTTTGAAATTTTTTTATATAATTTAAATAGCGAAAATTGGTATGCAAAAAAAAAATTTGGTATGTTTTTTAGGTTTTTTTAGTTAGTTTTCGAGTTTACACGATAACTAGTGGTTTTCATTTGAACATTCCCCTATAGATGGTTCAGATGAAAACCACTTTTATCGCGAAAACTCTCGAAAACTAACTAAAAAAGCCTAAAAAACACATAATTTTTTTTCGTGCCGTTTTTTACTCCTCGTTTTACGTGCCGTTTTTTTAACGCACCGTTTTTACGCCCCGTATTTACGTGCCGTTTTATCAACCGGTTTTTTTACGAGCTGCTTTTACGCCCCGTTTTTAACACACACATTTTTAAAAAAAATTTACGATTTTAATCTTTTTTTTATGAAAACTTTTTTACGGTTTTAAAGTATTTTTTTATAAAAACTTTAAAAAAAACTTTTTTACAAAAAAAATTTTTTTGCAAAAACTTTTTTATAAAGAACAAAAATTTACATGAAAACATTTTTACGGTTTTAACCATTTTTTAAAACTTTTTTTACATACACATTTTTAAAGTTTTTTTTACATTTTTTACGAAAACTTTTTTTTCGGTTTTTTAACTTATTTTTTACAAAAACTTTTTTCCAAAGAATTTACGGTTTTTAATTTTTTTTTTACAAATTTTTTTTTTACAAAAACTCTTTTACAAAGAACAAAAAATTATAGGAAAACTTTTTTATGGTTTTAACCTTTTTTTTACAAAAAACTTTTTTACAATTTTAAACTTTAAAAAAAACTTTTTTACACAAAATGAACTCACCCAAAAATCACAACTTAGTAGGTGTCTCAAATAGATTGAACTTATTATTATCGACTGCAAAAAAAATATAAAAAACATTAAAAAAACTCAAATTCATGTATGGATCTTCAAACAAACTGGGTTTGGCTCAGAGTTTCCAATAATCATGGCTGCAAAAGTGGGGTTGAAGGTTCAAAAACCTACCCTCCACCATTCTTGTCAGGCCATCGTCATCACTGCTAAAAAAACCGATCGGCACCACCTGCACCAAGCGGGCACCACCGGGCACCGCTTGCAAAATCGGTCACCTGTAATCACAAAACCCATCAAAAAAATCAAAAGAAACCAGCCGACAGAAGCACTCATCAACATCTTTAATAATCACAAAACCCATCAAAAAATCAACAGAAGCCAACCAAGAAGCACAAAAAACCCATCAAAAAATCAAAAAACATACCCAAAAATCAAAAGAAACCCAACAAAAAAATCCAAAAACCACCGGGACCACCGCTCTTTTTCCGGCAAGGCCGGACAACTCCGTCGGACCTACCCTCCACCATCACCCACCTCTGCCCCCACACCACCAAAAAACCCCCACCGCCACCAACCCCACCGCCGCCGCCACCAACACATCGCCGGATTCAGCCTTCCCGATAACGACATCGCCTTTCCCGACAACGAAATCGCCGGAAATTTGTTCAGCAACTTCTCCGGCTTGTCGGGATCTTACGCACCTTCACCAGAAATGGGTTTTGCTTTGGGTTTGTTTCCTTATGCACAACTTCATCGAACTTAGTAGTTTTTGGAGGTTGTTGTCTTGTCAGAAAATTCACACCCCCACAGCCACCACGACACGGCAGTTGAGGATCAGTTTACCGGAGTTGGAGTCTGCTTATTTGGTGGTGGTAGTGGTGGCGACAAAGGGGGCGGCGGTGATGGTTTTGGTTGGCGTAGTCGCCGGACAGGAAACAAGATGGGGATAAGAAAGGGGTGTTAGCTTGGTCAAAACCTGCAACTCCCCCCCCCCCACCGTTCATCACATCATCATCGGCCGGAGATATAAAACCACCGGTGGTTGAGGTGGGGGTGTTGAATGTCGCCGGAAGTTGAAGGTCGAAGACATTTTAGGGTTGGGGTGGAGGTGGGAGACGTCTGCATATGTAGAGGTCTCTAGAATGAAGATGGTGTTGAATGAATTTGAGAGAGGGAAAGATGAAAAGGAGGTGATTTTAATTTGAGAGAGAGAAATGATTTGATGGTTAGTCAGACTTTAAGAGGAGAGAGATGATTTGATGGTTTTGATTAAATAACTATATTACCCTTTTAGTTGACATTATCTGATTGGTGGAGAGTGGTTCTCGCAACTGGGGATAGTTTTCATTTTAACGCTCCCATATATATATATATATATATATATATATAGGGGATGGATCATGAGGAAACTAGTTTAAATGAGAAAATCAAAATAACTAACTAAAAAAAGCCTAAAAAAATACCAATTTTTTTCGCATGTTTTTTATATATAAATAAAATATTAAAAAAAAACTTTTTTTTTTGTACCACACATGTGCACTAATACGGAAAGCCTAAACCACTTAACTCACCCCCCACCGGCACCTTCCAAAAACCTAAACCCCCCACCACCCAAAAACCTAAATTCACCCTCCCACCAAAAGCCTAAACCCCCAACCCCCCCCCCCCCCCCCACACACACACACACACCCAAAAACCTAATCTTAATCCTAAACCTCCCAAAAAACCAAACCCTAAAAGCTAAACTAAACTCAAAAGCAAATTTTAAGCATGTAAGGCACATGTGTAGTATACATATAATGCACATGTGCAGTACAAGTTTTTTTTTTTGAATTTTTATATATATAAAATAGCGATTTTTTATAAAAAAAATTGTAAAAAAATTTTGGTGTGTTTTTTTAGGCAATTTTACTTAGTTTTCTAGTTTTCTCATTTATATCTAGTTTTCTTATGATCCTCTCCCTATATATATGATAAGGATCATTATAGAACACTAATTATTGCAAGAATAAAAAGATTAACTCTAAATCACTAAATTTTGGGATTTAAGGTTCATATTTTTTAAATTTTATGTTTCTTACATTCATATGTGTATTATCTATACATAAAAAATCATATATTTTTCCCCACACATAGTTTACATACCTGTAGGTAATTTAGCCTACACATAACCTACATGTGTGTAGGTTATTTATAAACTGAAGATTTTTCATATTTTTTTTTAAATTATAGTGCGAGAAACAATAAATCTTACATTTATAAAATTTTCATTTACCTTTTAGATTTTTAGGATTAAAAAAATGAGTGATTCATTTTGTTCTGCGTGTTCTCGCAATATTCAGTGTTCTGCATAGAACATTTATATATATATATATATATATATATGTGTGTGTGTGTGTGTGTGTGTGTGTGTGTATGTGTGTGTGTGTGTGTCTGTGTGTGTGTGTATATATGGTATAATAGATGGCTACAAAGTCCAAATTACCAAAAAAAAAGTGTAAAAAGTAATAAAACACTATAATGTCAACGACAAAAATAACATATTAAGGATTACTAAAACATCATATGTGTAGGTTTTGTATTGTGTTTAGGAAGATAATGCTCTGATTATTGAATGACAAACATTATTTTGTTTTATGTTGATTAGCATGTTGTGATTTATATTCATAGTTCTACGATGATGTGTTTAAAGTTTTTATAGACTATTAGGGTTTGAATATGGTGTTTTAGTAATCTTCACTCTGTTAATTGTGAGTTTTATGGCTGAAATTATAGTATTTTACGATTTTTTTTTACACTTTTTAGGAAATTTGGATTTCGTAGCCGAACTCCACCCTATATATATAGGGTAAGGTTCATTTGAGAACCACCCTTATTGCGAAAACCGCGAGAACCAATGTGAACACAAAATAAAATATAAAAAAAAAATCAAAAAAGCACTCAAAAATATTTTTTTTAATATTTTTTAAAAAAAATCGCTAAATTTAGTTGCCAAAAAAAAAACTTTTCTTTTTCGAGTAACAGTTATCCATGCACATGTGCATATGTATCATTACTTCGACAAATTCCGTAATACGTTACCAGTAATAGACAATTGCACTTTAATTTACAATACCATCCGTAATACACTACTTTTTACATTACCAATATTCAAAATGCACATGTGCATCATTAGGTATAACCATGATATAACATGTTTTGGTACAAAAAGTTTGTGATTTTGAATGGAGAAGTAGGCCCGTATACATGTTTTTTGGTTATAGTTATATCTAGTGGTTGATGGTTTGGCTATAGTTGTTACTTTATAATGTAATATGATGATTGGATGATATAAATGGTGTTGATATACATGTAATAAAGTGAAAATATTGGTAATGGTATTGTATTATGGATGGTAGGAGGTAATGATATTGTATTATGGATGGTAGGAGGTAATGGTAGTGTATTATGGATGGTATGATAGATGAAAGGGAAAGTGTATTCAAAGTAGTGTACCAAAACATCTTATTTCATGTTGATACATATATATATATGCACATGTGCATTTCTAATATTGGTAATATAAAAAGTAGTGTATTACATATGGTAGTGTAAATGAAAGTGCAATTGTCCAAAATTTGTAATGAGTTACGGAATTTGTCAAATAAATGATACATATGCACATGTGCATGTTTGTGTATTATGGATGGAATGATAGATGAAAGAGAAAGTGTATTCAAAGTAGTGTACCAAAACACATTATTTCATGTTGATACATATAGATGCACATGTGTATTTCTAATATTGTTAACGTATAAAGTAGTGTATTACACGTGGTAGTATAAATGAAATTGCAATTGACTAATATTTGTAATGAATTACGGAATTTGTCAAAGAAATGAAATATATGCATATGTGCATAGATAACTGTTACTCGAAAAAAAATTGAATTTTTTTTATTAACGAAATATAGAAATTTTTACAAAAACCGGAAAAAACCTAAAACTAAACCCTAAACATAAAACCGAAAAAACCTAACCCCCCCCCCCCCACACACACACACACAAAAACCTAATCTTAATCCTAAACCTCCCAAAAAACCAAACCCTAAAAGTTAAACTAAACTCAAAAGTAAATTTTAAGCATGTAAGGCACATGTGTAGTATACATATAATGCACACGTGCAGTACAAGTTTTTTTTTAATGTTTATCGATTTTTTATAAAAAAATTGTAAAAAAAATATGGTATGTTTTTTTAGGCAATTTTACTTAGTTTTCTTATTTATATGTAGTTTTCTTATGATCCTCTCCCTATATATATGATAAGGATCATTATAGAACACTAATTATTGCAAGAATAAAAAGATTAACTCTAAATCACTAAATTTTGGGATTTATGGTTCATATTTTTTAAATTTTATGTTTCTTACATTCATATGTGTATTATCTATGCATAAAAAATCATATATTTTTTCCTACACATAGTTTACATACATGTAGGTAATTTAGCCTACACATAACCTACAAGTGTGTAGGTTATTTAAAAACTGAAGATTTTTCATAATTTTTTTTAAATTATAGTGCGAGAAACAATAAATCTTACATTTATAAAATTTTCATTTACCTTTTAGATTTTTAGGATTGAAAAAATGAGTGATTCATTTTGTTCTGCGTGTTCTCGCAATATTTAGTATTCTGCATAGAACATTTATATATATATATGTGTGTGTGTGTGTGTGTGTGTGTGTGTGTGTGTGTGTGTGTATGGTATAATAGATGGCTACAAAGTCCAAATTACCAAAAAAAAAGTGTAAAAAGTAATAAAACACTATAATGTCAACCACAAAACATACCGAAAACCCATAAATAACATATTAAGGATTACTAAAACATCATATGTGTAGGTTTTGTATTGTGTTTAGGAAGATAATGCTCTAATTATGGAATGACAAACATTACTTTGTTTTATGTTGATTAGCATGTTGTGATTTATATTCATAGTTCTACGATGATGTGTTTGAAGTTTTTATGGACTATTAGGGTTTGAATATGGTGTTTTAGTAATCTTCACTCTTTTAATTGTGAGTTTTATGGCTGAAATTATAGTATTTTACGATTTTTTTACACTTTTTAGGAAATTTGGACTTCGTAGCCGAACTCCACCCTATATATATAGGGTAAGGTTCATTTGAGAACCACCCTTATTGCGAGAACCGCGAGAACCAATGTGAACACAAAATAAAATATAAAAAAAATCAAAAAAGCACTCAAAAATATTTTTTTTAATATTTTTTAAAAAAATCGCTATATTTAGTTACAAAAAAAAAACTTTTCTTTTTCGAGTAACAGTTATCCATGCACATGTGCATATGTATCATTACTTCGACAAATTCCGTAATACGTTACCAGTAATAGACAATTGCACTTTAATTTAAAATACCATCTGTAATACACTACTTTTTGCATTACCAATATTCAAAATGCACATGTGCATCATTAGGTATAACCATGATATAACATGTTTTGGTACAAAAAGTTTGTGATTTTGAATGGAGAAGTAGGCCCGTATACATGGTTTTTGGTTATAGTTATATCTAGTGGTTGATGGTTTGGCTATAGTTGTTACTTTATAATGTAATATGATGATTGGATGATATAAATGGTGTTGATATACATGTAATAAAGTGAAAATATTGGTAAAGGTATTGTATTATGGATGGTAGGAGGTAATGATATTGTATTATGGATGGTAGGAGGTAATGGTAGTGTATTATGGATGGTATGATAGATGAAAGGGAAAGTGTATTCAAAGTAGTGTACCAAAACATCTTATTTCATGTTGATACATATATATATGCACATGTGCATTTCTAATATTGGTAATATAAAAAGTAGTGTATTACATATGGTAGTGTAAATGAAAGTGCAATTGTCCAAAATTTGTAATGAGTTACGGAATTTGTCAAATAAATGATACATATGCACATGTGCATGTTTGTGTATTATGGATGGAATGATAGATGAAAGAGAAAGTGTATTCAAAGTAGTGTACCAAAACACATTATTTCATGTTGATACATATAGATGCACATGTGTATTTCTAATATTGTTAACGTATAAAGTAGTGTATTACACGTGGTAGTATAAATGAAATTGCAATTGACTAATATTTGTAATGAATTACGGAATTTGTCAAAGAAATGAAATATATGCATATGTGCATGTATAACTGTTACTCGAAAAAAAAAATTTGAATTTTTTTTTATTAACGAAATATAGAGATTTTTACAAAAACCCGAAAAAACCTAAAACTAAACCCTAAACATAAACCTGAAAAAACCTAACCCCCCCCCCCCACACACCCAAAAACCTAATCTTAATCCTAAACCTCCCAAAAAACCAAACCCTAAAAGTTAAACTAAACTCAAAAGTAAATTTTAAGCATGTAAGGCACATGTGTAGTATACATATAATGCACACGTGCAGTACAAATTTTTTTTTTTTGAATGTTTATATATATAAAATAGCGATTTTTTATAAAAAAAATTTGTAAAAAAAATTTGGTATGTTTTTTTTAGGCAATTTTACTTAGTTTTCTAGTTTTCTTATTTATATGTAGTTTTCTTATGATCATCTCCCTATATATATGATAAGGATCATTATAGAACACTAATTATTGCAAGAATAAAAAGATAAACTCTAAATCACTAAACTTTGGGATTTAAGGTTCATATTTTTTAAATTTTATGTTTCTTACATTCATATGTGTATTATCTATGCATAAAAAAATCATATATTTTTCCCTACACATAGTTTACATACATGTAAGTAATTTAGCCTACACATAACCTACATGTGTGTAGGTTATTTAAAAACTGAAGATTTTTCATAATTTTTTTTAAATTATAGTGCGAGAAACAATAAATCTTACATTTATAAAATTTTCATTTACCTTTTAGATTTTTAGGATTGAAAAAATGAGTGATTCATTTTGTTCTGCATGTTCTCGCAATATTTAGTGTTCTGCACAGAACATTTATATATATGTGTGTGTGTGTGTGTGTGTGTGTGTGTATGGTAAAATAGATGGCTACAAAGTCCAAATTACCAAAAAAACGTGTAAAAAGTAATAAAACACTATAATGTCAACCACAAAACATACCGAAAACCCATAAATAACATATTAAGATTACTAAAACATCGTATGTGTTGGTTTTGTATTGTGTTTAGGAAGATAATGCCCTGATTATGGAATGGCAAACATTATTTTGTTTTATGTTGATTAGCATGTTGTGATTTATATTCATAGTTCTACGATGATGTGTTTGAAGTTTTTATAGACTATTAGGGTTTGAATATGGTGTTTTAGTAATCTTCACTCTGTTAATTATGAGTTTTATGGCTGAAATTATAGTATTTTACGATTTTTTTACACTTTTTAGGAAATTTGGACTTTGTAGCCGAACTCCACCCTATATATATATAGGGTAAGGTTCATTTGAGAACCACCCTTATTGCGAGAACCGCGAGAACCAATGTGAACACAAAATAAAATATAAAAAAAAATCAAAAAAGCACTCAAAAAATATTTTTTTTAATATTTTTAAAAAAAATCGCTATGTTTAGTTACCAAAAAAAAAACTTTTCTTTTTCGAATAACAGTTATCCATGCACATGTGCATATGTATCATTACTTCGACAAATTCCGTAATACGTTACCAGTAATAGACAATTGCATTTTAATTTACAATACCATCCGTAATACACTACTTTTTACATTACCAATATTCAAAATGCACATGTGCATCATTAGGTATAACCATGATATAACATGTTTTGGTATAAAAGTTTGTGATTTTGAATGGAGAAGTAGGCCCGTATACATGTTTTTTGGTTATAGTTATATCTAGTGGTTGATGGTTTGACTATAGTTGTTACTTTATAATGTAATATGATGATTGGATGATACAAATGGTGTTGATATACATGTAATAAAGTGAAAATATTGGTAATGGTATTGTATTATGGATGGTAGGAGGTAATGATATTGTATTATGGATGGTAGGAGGTAATGGTAGTGTATTATGGATGGTATGATAGATGAAAGGGAAAGTGTATTCAAAGTAGTGTACCAAAACATCTTATTTCATGTTGATACATATATATATGCACATGTGCATTTCTAATATTGGTAATATAAAAAGTAGTGTATTACATATGGTAGTGTAAATGAAAGTGCAATTGTCCAAAATTTGTAATGAGTTACGGAATTTGTCAAATAAATGATACATATGCACATGTGCATGTTTGTGTATTATGGATGGAATGATAGATGAAAGAGAAAGTGTATTCAAAGTAGTGTACCAAAACACATTATTTCATGTTGATACATATAGATGCACATGTGTATTTCTAATATTGTTAACGTATAAAGTAGTGTATTACACGTGGTAGTATAAATGAAATTGCAATTGACTAATATTTGTAATGAATTACGGAATTTGTCAAAGAAATGAAATATATGCATATGTGCATGGATAACTGTTACTCGAAAAAAAAAATTTGAATTTTTTTTTTATTAACGAAATATAGAGATTTTTACAAAAACCCGAAAAAACCTAAAACTAAACCCTAAACATAAACCCGAAAAAACCTAACCCCCCCCCCCCACCCACACACACACCCAAAAACCTAATCTTAATTCTAAACCTCCCAAAAAACCAAACCCTAAAAGTTAAACTAAACTCAAAAGTAAATTTTAAGCATGTAAGGCACATGTGTAGTATACATATAATGCACACGTGCAGTACAAGTTTTTTTTTTTTGAATGTTTATATATATAAAATAGCGATTTTTTATAAAAAAATTTTGGTATGTTTTTTTAGGCAATTTTACTTAGTTTTCTTATTTATATGTAGTTTTCTTATGATTCTCTCCCTATATATATGATAAGGATCATTATAGAACACTAATTATTGCAAGAATAAAAAGATTAACTCTAAATCACTAAATTTTGGGATTTAAGGTTCATATTTTTTTAATTTTATGTTTCTTACATTCATATGTGTATTATCTATGCATAAAAAATCATATATTTTTCCCTACCCATAGTTTACATACATGTAGGTAATTTAGCCTACACATAACCTACATGTGTGTAGGTTATTTAAAAACTGAAGATTTTTCATAATTTTTTTTAAATTATAGTGCGAGAAACAATAAATCTTAAATTTATAAAATTTTCATTTACCTTTTAGATTTTTAGGATTGAAAAAATGAGTGATTCATTTTGTTCTGCGTGTTCTCGCAATATTTAGTGTTCTGCATAGAACATTTATATATATATGTGTGTGTGTGTGTGTGTGTGTGTGTGGTATAATAGATGGCTACAAAGTCCAAATTACCAAAAAAAAAGTGTAAAAAGTAATAAAACACTATAATGTCAACCACAAAACATACCGAAAACCCATAAATAACATATTAAGGATTACTAAAACATCATATGTGTAGGTTTTGTATTGTGTTTAGGAAGATAATGCTCTGATTATGGAATGACAAACATTATTTTGTTTTATGTTGATTAGCATGTTGTGATTTATATTCATAGTTCTACGATGATGTGTTTGAAGTTTTTATAGACTATTAGGGGTTTGAATATGGTGTTTTAGTAATCTTCACTCTGTTAATTGTGAGTTTTATGGCTGAAATTATAGTATTTTACGATTTTTTTACACTTTTTAGGAAATTTGGACTTCGTAGCCGAACTCCACCCTATATATATAGGGTAAGGTTCATTTGAGAACCACCCTTATTGCGAGAACCGCGAGAACCAATGTGAACACAAAATAAAATATAAAAAAAAATCAAAAAAGCACTCAAAAATATTTTTTTTTAATATTTTTTAAAAAAATCGCTATATTTAGTTACCAAAAAAAACTTTTCTTTTTCGAGTAACAGTTATCCATGCACATGTGCATATGTATCATTACTTCGACAAATTCCGTAATACGTTACCAGTAATAGACAATTGCACTTTAATTTACAATACCATCCGTAATACACTACTTTTTACATTACCAATATTCAAAATGCACATGTGCATCATTAGGTATAACCATGATATAACATGTTTTGGTACAAATAGTTTGTGATTTTGAATGGAGAAGTAGACCCGTATACATGTTTTTTGGTTATAGTTATATCTAGTGGTTAATGGTTTGGCTATAGTTGTTACTTTATAATGTAATATGATGATTGGATGATATAAATGGTGTTGATATACATGTAATAAAGTGAAAATATTGGTAATGGTATTGTATTATGGTTGGTAGGAGGTAATGATATTGTATTATGGATGATAGGAGGTAATGGTAGTGTATTATGGATGGTATGATAGATGAAAGGGAAAGTGTATTCAAAGTAGTGTACCAAAACATCTTATTTCATGTTGATACATATATATATGCACATGTGCATTTCTAATATTGGTAATATAAAAAGTAGTGTATTACATATGGTAGTGTAAATGAAAGTGCAATTGTCCAAAATTTGTAATGAGTTACGGAATTTGTCAAAGAAATGATACATATGCACATGTGCATGTTTGTGTATTATGGATGGAATGATAGATGAAAGAGAAAGTGTATTCAAAGTAGTGTACCAAAACACATTATTTCATGTTGATACATATAGATGCACATGTGTATTTCTAATATTGTTAACGTATAAAGTAGTGTATTACACGTGGTTGTATAAATGAAATTGCAATTGACTAATATTTGTAATGAATTACGGAATTTGTCAAAGAAATGAAATATATGCATATGTGCATAGATAACTGTTACTCGAAAAAAAAAATTTGAATTTTTTTTATTAACGAAATATAGAGATTTTTACAAAAAAAAAAGGTAAAAAACACCATTATTTTTGGAAAAATGGAATTCATTTCTATAAGGTTTTTTTTCTTAGGGATTTATACACATGTGTATATTGTCAATCTGTTAACTATACATATGTGTATAATGTCAATCTATTAACTATACATATATGTATATACATGTTTAAAATTGAAAAATAAGTGTTGTAAATCTATGATTGAGGTGAATGATTTAGTTTTCGCTTTAGGGTTTAGCATTAGTTTTTAGGGTTTAGCATTAGTATTTAGGGTTTATTTTAGGGTTTAGTATTAGGGTTTAACATTAGGGCTTAGTTTTAGGCTTTAGTTTTTAGGTTTTAGCATACGGTTTAGCCTTAGGGTTTGGATTTTGGGTTTAGCTTTAGTGTTTAGAGATTTTTGGTTATTGTTCAATGAGCTGGTCTCAATGTTGCTAGAATGAGCTCAATCAACATTTGTTTGACCTGGTTTCCTACACTTCTTAGGTTAAGGATATATATTTTTCATAATATACATATATGTATATATGCAAAAAAACACTTCTAAAATAAGCGATTAAAAGTAAAAGAAATCTTTTTTTTTACTTTGAGAAATGTGTGGTCCAGAATGTTTCTCAAGTTTCTCAAATAGGGTGCTCTTCTCTTAGGATCCCTACCCTATATATATATATATATAGAGGACCGCTAAAATGAAAACCACCTCTAGTTGTAAGAACCGTGAGAACTACACCGTACGGGGCGAGGTGGACCAATTTTTTTTTTCATAAACGTAGATGCGTGTATTATAAACACATTTGTAAAAAAAAAAATCAAAAAAAAAAATGTCGTGTGTGTAGTTTTGAGCACCACAAGTTTGCGTTTACGGGTACCGTAATTTTGGTTTAAAATTTACGGTACCCGTAAACACAAACAAAACTACACACACGACATTTTTTTTGAATTTTTTTTAACAAATGTGTTTATAATACACGCATCTACGTTTATGAAAAAAAAAATTTGGTCCAACTCGTCCCGTACGGTGTAGCTCCCATGGTTCTTACAACAGGAGGTGGTTTTCATTTTAGCGGACCCCTATATATATGGGGATGGATCATGAGAAAACTAGTTTAAATGAGAAAACAAAAAAAAAAACTAACTAAAAAAACCTAAAAAACATACCAATTTTTTTACAATTTTTTATATAAAAATCGCTATTTTTTATGTACGGAAAAAATTTTCAAAAAAAAAAAAAAAAAATTTGTACTACGCATGTGCACTAATACGGAAAGCCTAAAGCACTTAACCCACCCCCCAAAAACCTAAACCCACCGCCCCCTCCATAAAACCTAAAACTAAACCCTAAACATAAACCTGAAAAAAACCCTAAACCCCCCCCCCCCCCACCCCCGCCCCCAAAACCTAAACCCCCTCACCCGACACCCAAAAACCTAATCCTAATTCTAAACCTCCAAAAAAACTAACCCTAAAAGCTAAACTAGACTCAAAAAGCTAATTTTAAGTATGTAATGCACATGTGTAGTACACATATAATGCACATGTGCAGTACAAGTTTTTTTTTTTTTGAAAATTTTTTTTATATATAAAAAATAGCAAATTTTTTTATAAAAAATTGTAAATGTATGTATGTATGTACACCCCCCCCCCCCCCAAATCTAAACCCCCTCACCCGACACCCAAAAACATAATCCTAATTCTAAACCTCCAAAAAAACTAACCCTAAAAGCTAAACTAGACTCAAAAGGCTAATTTTAAGTATGTAATAAACCTCCAAAAAAAACTAACCCTGAAAGCTAAACTAGACTCAAAAGGCTAATTTTAAGTATGTAATGCACATGTGCAAGTTTTTTTTTTGAAAATTTTTTTATATATAAAAAATAGCGATTTTTTTATAAAAAAAATTGTAAATGTATGTATGTATGTATGTATGTATTATTCATCGATGTATACTTGTTTCACCGATGGATACATTACAACTTTTTTATTTTTCTACAAATAGAGTTTGATCATTATGCATGCGTTCGCGTGTGTAAGGACTGATTATTCTTAAAATGATAAAATTTCTAGTAGGAGTATGCTTTCGGGCATGATATTTGGATAGGGCAGAGCACGCTTGCTGCTTTGTTTCCCTCTATGTATGTTATTAAATCCCATAAGCTATGCAAAGTGTTAGACTGTGTGAATAATGGGTCGGCTGGCAGTGGCGGATCTAGGATTCACGCCAAGCAGGAACGTTTTATAAGAAAAGCGGTAACGAAATCGAAAAAACGTCAATTTTTTCCAAAATTTACACTAAAAACGTCAAATTTTTCCCCGCCAAGCGGTAGCGGGCGCTCCCCCTTGTGTCCACATAGGTCCGCCCCTGTCGGCTGGGGTTAGGTTTCGCTGGGATTGAAAACGGCCCCTAAATGGGCCTCAAGAAGCGTTGAAACTGTCTCAAATAGCTGCATTATTGGGGAATGTTGTTTGTCAGTCCTATCGAATCGATGGGTTTGGTCTCTGGAAGAAGACAAGAGCTTTTTGGTTAGGAGTATCAAGAAAAATCTGAGTATATTCAACTAGTCAGAACCTGAATTCGTATTCAAATGGCCAATGTGGGTTCCTAAAAAAGTTAGTACATTTTCTTGGAGGGCCGAGCAAGATAGGCTCCGTACCAAGGCAACTTTAGTCCTAGAAATATTAATGTTTTGGTAATATGGATTGTGTATATTATGTGGAGAACATTAGGAAACATATGATCATCTCTTTGTGGGCTGCACTTTTTCAAATTCAGTATGGAAGCTAATAAGTCAGTGGTGTAAAATTCAGCCAATATTTGCATTTGGGATTCGTAATCTACTCAAGATTCATCAATTTCATCAAGGTTCGAAGAAAGCACTCCAACAGGTTATCCTAAGACTATCCCCTATGGGCCAACACCCCTGCCATATGGCAAGGGCTTGGCGTGGAAGGGGCGGGACACATCGCAGGTAGGGGCGAGGTGGGGTGTGGTGTGGAGGGGGAAACGACGTGGAGGAAGGTTGTGGGTGGTGGGTCCCATGCCAATGGCTAGTTTGTGTTTAAAAAAAAAAATCCATTTCCCATTTTCAATATATATACACACACACACAAATTCAAAAAACTCACCACACTCAAATCCAATTCTCACACTCAAAAAAATGGCAAGAAGAGGTTGTACTGAATAAGAAGACATCGCAACAGGCATGGCTTGGATTAACATTTCCGAGAACAGGCCACCTCAAAACATCTCGTTTGGAAGCGCTCCATTTCAAGAATTTCATCAGCATGTAACAACCGCTATGCAAGCTGTTTTGCTTCAAGGACTATGGATTTGAGAACAAAGGTTTTCAAATTTAACCAAATATTCAACATCGTGATGGCGCGCGATGACGATGTAACTGAGGAAGAAGCGATCGCAGAGGCTCGTGGTAAGTGTCGGGACACATACGGTCGACCATTTACTCACATCTCATGTTATCAATTACTAAGACACCAACCACATTTGGGTTTTACTCCGCGTCTGGCTTCAGACTCAAACGACTCGGGTGTTGATGATTAGTGTAGTTTGTTTTTATTTATCTACTTTGTTTCGGTTTATATATCTAGTTTGTTTAATTGTGTTTCTGTAATTTGAGTCTTTGTAATTTTGTTTCACAAGTTAATTGGTTGTGTTACTTTATATTCTACGACTATATTTTGAATTTTATTTCACTATTCCAGCAGCCATATTTTGAATTTAAATTGTAACAACACTGTTATAACGACCATATTTTGAATTTAATTCTAACGACACTATTCCAATGACCATATTTTGAATTAAAATTCTAGTGGCACTATTTCCATAGCCATATTTTCAATTTAAACTAGTTATTTTCCGCCTGCGCGTTGCGGCGGGACCCAATGACTACAAAAGGCGTGTCAGCAACGGCAAACAGATACCGAATATCAAAACATAAATAAAATGACATGGTAAGGATAGTCACTCCGTCATAAAAAAACGATTTTAAATAACCTAATATATAATAATAGGACTCACACGTCCTACACGTTGGAAATTCGGTTGTTTTCAGTTCAGTTATTACGATGCTAACACGTTAAAATATGGATGAGCTCGGTACCGGTAACGGCAGTGAAAGTACCGATCCAGAAAATCATCGAAATTAGGTACCGGCATCGAAAATGCTCGATACAATACGGTATGGTATTTGAAGGTAAAAATCAATAAATACAGGTATGGTGTTAGACCGGTGTCGAACCGAAAGTAACGATTCTGAAAACGCCAAAAGGTGGGTACCAAATTGGTACCGAAAAAGATTTGGTATAGTAAATTTGGTACCGATACGATACCGGTTCGTTTACAGGATTTGATACGATTTGCTCATCAATATTCTAAATATCCAAGTTAATTTTACATGCTACAATTCATTCATTACAGAAAAAGACAAAAAAGAAAG
Organism: Helianthus tuberosus; assembly: GCA_030545235.1. Lineage (NCBI taxonomy): Eukaryota > Viridiplantae > Streptophyta > Magnoliopsida > Asterales > Asteraceae > Helianthus > Helianthus tuberosus. The sequence goes on along the minus strand of CM060393.1, from coordinate 173,173,032 downwards.
CAAAATAAGTTGTTGTGTATATAAAACCTCATTCAAACGAAATACAGTTTACTTACTGTGTGTATGAAAAGTAATCTAAACGGTGCAATTACTTGCATTGCTGCGTTGCTACAGGATTTGATGAGCTCGTTACCAACCGGTACCGAAAATACTGGTACCGAAATCCCCAAAAGTGGGTACCGGTACCGAATATACCTAGTATGGCACGGTTCGGTACCGGTCGGTATTGGTACGGCACCGGTATTTGAGGGTAAAAACCGGTGAATAACTGTGCGGAACCGGTAACAAAAAAACACCGGTTTGGTAAATTTGAGACCGATACCTATACCCGATACCATTTGCTCATCTCTTAATCATGTTACTAATTTTAAATAATACTAAGCTAATTCTAATTTTAATTTAAATAATAAATCCACTGTTCATTCTGTTTCTTTTTTATCATATAGTAATAATTGTAACGTCACTATTCCAATGGCCATATTTTGAATTTAAATTTTAAAGGCCAAATTTTGAATTTAAATTGAAACGACACTATTCCAACAACCTTATTTTGAATTTAAGTTGTAACGTCACTATTCCAACGAACATATTCTACTGCCTATAAATTTAGCTCTTCTTCCTCACCACAGATACATATCTTCTTCAACATTCACACTTACAATTCTTCATCTAGCAGAGATATGGGTTGCTATAATGAAGGACCATCAAACCTAAGATGCTACTTTCGACGATGGCCAAATCCTCCGTCTACAACCCCTCCACCTGCAAACCCTTTTCGAAGAAGGTCAAACCCTCCACCTACAATCCTTCCACTGGCAGTCGTCTACCCTCCTCGTGCAACAATCTGCTCTCGACCTGCAGCAGTCTACCCTCCACCGGACTAGCATCCACCTGCAACAGTCTACCATCCACATGTACGTAGTTTTCTATTTCTAGTGGATTGTGTTGCATTTTTGTTGGGGTCTCTAACAGTTCGCTAGCTTTAATAATGAGAGTTCAATTGGCTGTTAAAAAAAAGAAGAGTAAACTTCCGTTTAACTCCCTGTGATTTGGTCACTTTAACAGTTTCGCCCCAAACATTTAATAATAGCCGTTTTCCTCCAATAGTTTGCTATGATTTTTTCATTTTGCTCCCCGCCTCTAACTCCATCCAAATTGTCCTTCTTTTCATTTTGCTCCCCGCATGGAGCAAAATGGAAAAACCATAGCAAACTATTGGAGAAAAATGGCTATTTTTAAAGGTTTTGGGCAAAACCGTTAAAGTGACCAAACCACAGGGAGCAAAACGGAAGTATACTCAAAAAAAGAACTGATATTTCATTGATTGGGGTATGTTTATAATGAGATACAAAGGGTTTTGTATATAGGAAAGAAAACTTGTTGAACATGCCATTTTTTTAAGTGTTGATAACTATAATAATATATATTTATAACAATATCTCTTAATTATAAACTTTAGATGCCTCATTAAAACCTTGGCAGGAAAATTCAGTAGGACAAAATCTCAGTTAAAAAAACAAGAGCACAGTACGTATGTATTTTCTCCACTAACACGCCTTTTTATCTTTCTTTTTTTTCTTCAAACGTCCAAAATTTATCTTTTTTTTTTTTTTCTTCAAACGTCCAAAATAATGGAAAGATCAATACTATAAGGACAAAGGAGAGACGATAATAAGTACCCATTAAAATTTGTTTATATGATGCTTTTAATTTTGAAATTTTATAGATTTATAAAACATATTATCACCTCCAACTAGTGTATGGTTATGATATTTTCCATTTATCTAAAGAGTTTCAATTGAAAATTATTAAACAAGTAGCTAAATAAATAAAAAGTTTCAATTGAAAATTATTAAACAAGTAGCTAAATAAACATTTTTTAATTTAACAACATGATCATATCTTAGGGTGGAGGGTATAGAGCTCGGGGACTTGAGCGGGGAAGGTATGTCACCGATCGGTGACTATACTGTGTGTTTGAAGGTGCGCGGTGACCAAGACAGAGGGTGTCGAAATCGGTGAACTTTCACCGAATGGATTGATTGTGATTGATGGCTTTTTTGACCGTTGCAATTTATTTTTTTTTGACCGTTTTTTTAACGTTATTTTATAACCGTTAGGTTATTTAAAAAAAACCATCCGAGTGGTTTTCAACATATTGAGGCATGGGAGGTCGTTCGTAAACATGACAAATGGGCAACGTTACCATTGTTGGGTGAAGATAGTGGAAGTTCGGGACAAAAAAGAAAGTCGCCCGATTCGGGTACACCGGGAACTGAGTCACAGATCGATATACCGGACATAAACGTAGACCCATCACCAACAAGAAAAAAAAGGAAAGACAAGAGGCCCGCATCATCATCAAACGATAGCCAAGAGGCCCTCACCGAGAAGCTCGCGCAATACACTCTTTTGAAAGAAGAAGAAAAAGCAGGGCAATAGAGTTGATGAATATACGAAAGAAACGCGAGGAAGACACCATAGCGTTAGTGGCGGAACAACGCGAGGCGGTGAAACAACTCATGTATGATCGGGATTTGAAGACATTTACTGAGCCACATGACCATGCTCCACCCAAGATGTTGCATTTATTCTCGCGAGGAAACGAGATATCGCAAAAAAAATATAATTGGCCATACAATTTCTAAATATTAGTTTATTTTATGGTTTAATTTTTTAGTTTTAAATGTAATGTGTTTTTTTTTAATTTTAAATGTAATGTGTTTTTTTTTTTAGTTTTAAATGTTATGTGTTTTTTTTATTTAGTTTAAAATATGTTTTATTTATTTATGCATAGTTTATAATTTTTAGAAAATAAAAATATATATAACTCAAACACCCTAGGGTGCTTGACTATACCCTCTGATTAAGTGCAAAATAAAGAGTGAAATGAGGAGTTGACATAACATAATATTATTGGCTAGTATTTCACTCAAACACACTAAACCCTTCACCCTTAAGATAATTCTTTCACATCTCTAATAATAATTTTTATTGACAAGAATTGTTGCCTGGAGACAAGGACCAAATGTTCATTCTTTACAAACCTCGTTAGTCGTGCAGTCAAAATTCTATTACCCTATAGTCTTAAAGTACAAAGTCGGTGGCTACGGCCACCGACAAAGCACTTGAAATTACCATTTTGTCCTATAATAAGTAATAGCCATTTTTGCTCACCACCACCATGAAGTGAGAAAACCTTTGAAACTCCACAAAACAATCGACGCATCATCGCACAAAAAGCCTGCATCAACATCCAACAAACAATCAACCAAAATTATCACAAAATCTCAACGACACGAACCGATTCATCATTTCATCCACAAAATGATATAAACAAACAGATTCGCAAATGCATGATGATTTGTTCTGCATACTATGCATATTTATAGAGATTTGGATTGAGAAATTGAAGATGAAGACACACCTTTCATGCTAAAGTTATAGAAATAGTAGGACAATGAATAAAATTTTCCAATTTCACCATCAGAAAGAACACCCCCAAGTTTCTACATTTTACATTATGCTTTCATTACCTACAAAATAAAGACACAGAGAGATTTCTAGAGAGAGTAGAGTAGAGTGATGGAAGAGAACCCAGCCATGGCCTCCGGCTGGTCTCCTCACTTCGCCGGTTAACGTCGCACCAACACCGGAAAAAGACGATGGTGGCTAGGGTTATGGTGAGAGGAAGCCGATAATGGTTAGGCACACCCTCTAACGTCGCACCACCACGAACGGGTTCGGATACCGACCACACCACCGTGGGTGTCTAGGGTTCAGGCTTCCAGTGGCGGCTACGCTCCTGCGCCTCCGCCAAACGCCTCGCCGTCGCCGGCGCTTCTGCACTTCAGTCACCTCCTTCCTTCCGACAGATTTTGATTAATAGGGGGAGGGAGATGCCGGCGGGAGACAGATGAAGACAGCGGTGGTTAGTTGGTGGTGGTGGTTTGGTGGTTGCGGTGGCAGTGCTTGAGGTTGCACAGAGAGAGAGAGAGAAAGAGTAATTAAGGTGCTTGAGTGGTTTTTCTAATGGAAATGTGAGCTGATGGTTTTCTATATACAGAGATGGTTTTATGCTAAGCACATAGTTTTCTTTAATTCAATAAAATTTCTTTTGATATGTCTAATAAAGCTGTTGTGAAAGTGTGAAGTAGCTTGAACATGTAATTCCATTAGTTAAAATGGTAATACTCAAATACAATTTCAACCATACAAGTTTATACTTTATATATTAAACTGATATATTGTTTATTCAAAATAATCTTTGACTGAATACAAAGTATAAAAATTTGATATTGTAAGCTATATTGAATACTCGTACTTAGAGATGAGATTGGTACAGTATTTGTATTCGTACTCATTCCGGTATTGAAAATACCAATATTGAATTTGAATAAAACTAAGTACCAAATGCTGTACCGAATATATTGGTACAGTACGCGTATTTCGATTCAGTACCCGTTTTGGTACAATTTTATTTTTATTTTATTTTTTAGTACTCATACGAGTACTAAATAGGTAAAATCGACACGAGTACCAACATAATATGAATACCAAATAGGTAAAATCTACACGAGTACCAACACAATAGGGCTACCAAATAGGTAAAATCGACACGAGTACCAATACGATACGGTACCAAATAGGTAAAATCGATATGAGTAATAAAAATACCATAATATAAAATAAAAGATAATATAAAAAAAACTTTTATGGTTCTATATAAAATTCGGTACCAGCACCCGTTTTGCCCGTACCGTACCCGTACCGATACCGAAAGTAACGAATACTAAAATCAATAAAACTAGGTACCGATACATGTATCAAATACCTAAAATCGGTAAGGGTATAGATACGAGTACGGGTATGGGTATTTGAGAAAAAAAACTCATCTCTACTAGTACTGTACACGTGTCGTAGTGAACCTAACGGATACCTATTGAAACTAAATTCATATAACATGCGCGAAGCGCGCAATTGGTTGTGTACTTTGATTGACTTTTCCAAAGACCAATGATCGATTCATGTTGTTTGCAAGTAATATATTTATTTTTTCTTTAAATTTTCTTAGCTTTTTACAGGTTAAATTACCTTATTTAAATATTTATTTATTTATTTTATTTTTTTAGCTTTTTACAGGTTAAATTACTTTATTTAGACTATATTACGTATTGTTTCTTTACTTTAAAGAAAATTTTTAATGTAACTCTTGGTATAAATTCGAGTTATCTTCGTTTCGACGTGATTAGTTTTAATAGGAATCGAGTCAGATCAAACATAATACGTTTACGTTTAAGAAAAAACTTTTTGCGTGCATATTTTTATGTAACTGTCGATATAAATTCGAGTTGCTTTATGTTTAATACATTTTCATCCTTATTTTATGATTGTTTGGTACTTTTTGTTCTTAATCAAGTGAAGTGAAATTTTGTTTTTTCCTTTTTTTAAAAGTTCTAATTAATCTCTTTTGTTTACACATGTTTGTTTCTCCTTTACACCCGCTACGTTTTATATGTGTGATTCGGGTCATAGAATACATTATAATTGTATTGTATAAATTCGGTTTCGTGTAGTTAACGCAATGCATAACGCTTGGATCCAATCGCAATGTTTATGTCGGATATATTAGGTTCAATCGGATACGTCGAACACGCGTTTTCGTGTGGTTAACACAACACATAACGCTTGGACTAATTCATTCGATGTTTGCGATGTACCCGCGCCGCAACGCGCGCGGGCATTATTACTAGTATAATCTTAAAAGAGAAAGTCGGTGCAATAGTGCACCGACATAATTACAGAAATGCCCTCCTCCCAAGTTACATAATTGCAAACTGCGGCGACTATGACCTTCGATTCCGACGAAAGCGAAACAAGCGACGATAGAGCGATTGAAACAGTGATGGGAAGGGAGAGAGACTCGGTTGGGCGGATCGCGATGGAGGAGGTGGTCTATGGCAAGATCAATTGTTCGTTGCTAGCGGCGTCATCGGCTACAACATACAATCGTTTGAACGAATTTTTGTTTCAGGTTTGCAGGTTTTCTTAGTTTTTTTTTCTAGGGATTTTAGCGCTTCATTATGTTCATATAGATTCTTCATCAATTGAGATCAAGGTTCGTTTCTTCACGTTTTTTTTTCGCTGTAGTTTTGCATCTGCATCTTTCTAATTTGCTCCGATCGTGCTATACTGCTATTATGTCTAACTTTATATTGCTGTCTTCTCTTTCTCTGTGTTTTGTGGTGTAACAAGTGAACTGAACTAAGTATAGAACTAATATGGAACTGACATTAGAATACTTTGGTATTTTAGGAATTAACCTTACATGAAGAGATAGTATGGTTGGTTGTGTGAGAATTGAAATGTTACTTTGTTGGAGCCATAAGAAAGATGGAAAAGAAGACAGAAGAGCCTTCGTCTGAAGTAACATGATAAATGAGGTTTAAAGAAAAAGATAAGGATGGGCATGGTTTATGCGGTATGATGTCTGGTAATTTGGGGATAACTAATTGTGACTTGATTGAACTTATGTGGTTTCAGTTGAGTTGATCAGTGAATTCGAACACGAATTTTAATTAGGTTTTGTTGTTGTTTCGTGCAGGAACCGTATAAATCGCAACCAGGGATATGCGGCTCATGAGATTTGCAGAGTATTTTGGTAGAGTATTTGCTTCAGTCAACAGTTCTAAGTTTTCGTGGATGAAAACGCTCAAGGTCAAGGAAGCTACTATTGAGAAAATAATAGATGTAAGAACTTTCTCTTTTAAGCTGTTCTAAAATTTTAATGTTTATGATCATGTATCACAGTTAGCTTTTGGATATTTATGGTTTTTTTTATGAATTACAAATATCGGTGGCCTTTGTAAACAAGTTGAAAACAGTGTAGACCACTTTTTAAGTCTTTTAGTTGGAACTCCAAGTCGAAACATGATGGAGAATATCATTGACTCCATCCTCGGGTAGCGAAGTCGGCATCCGAACCCAAGCAAGCAGCATCTGAGTCCATACCTCCTTAGCCAAGGGGCACGAAACAAGAACATGCTCAATGTCTTCAACACCCATATTGTAGTTAGGACACAACAGCCATGAATAGTGATTAGAATTTTTATTCTTTTGGGTTTGCCATGAGCCGTTATTTCGATTTAAATTCACGAATTTAAGTTTTTTCTTCTATATTTTCAATGTGTTCTCTTAGATGTTCCCAAATTCAGGGCCTCGGTTTAATCGATCAAATATTTAGGGTTCGGTTTAGTCTTTAAGTACGTTTAGTCGATATGTTCAATATGCTCAATACCAATTACTAACTGATTTCAATTTGCTCCCAGTCCTGTGCTCGCAATTTGCTCCCAGTCCTGTGCTCGCAATTTGCTCATTTGCGTCAATTACATGACGATTGTATGTTGATATCAGTTAAGGGCAATGTTTGCAATGTTAAGTCGATGTTTGCTGCGAATAGTAGGGGCAATCACCTGGTTCATTTTTGCAGGTTTGTTTTTAGTTTGTGCACCCCTATTGTTTGTTTTATTTCCTTTGGATATGTGTCTAATTTTATATCTTATTAAGTTGGAAGCCCACATTAATTTCATTTGGAATCTACATTTCATAAACCACTGAGCAGTTGGTGAACTTGGAGGAGCAAGATATTTGTAGTTTATACTACATGTGTATGAACACATCTGTTAATAATAAAAACTGAAGATGTTGATGAGAACGGGTCAATTTGCAGGGGGAAAAGGAACACATTTACTTGCGTTACAAAATATGTAAATGCATGGAAGTAATTATGTATACATTTAAAATATATTGAGCCGGTTATGCTTTTGCGTTACAGAATATGTAAATGCATGGAACTAAAACTTGCTGACATTGCTATTTTTTGCATTGATGAGTTTGCCAAGATAGGTGTAAGAGATCAAGTAAGCAAATGATCTCACCTTTGGTACCTCAAATGATCTATGCAATAGTAGAATGTACCACTATCTAATGTCAATGTCATCTTTTAATATTTATTTTCGCCAATGCAAATGAACATGTATGCAACTTATAAGGATCGCCATCTACATTCCATATGTACAAACACATGTTTTGTAACCTCCACCAACAAATTACACGCACTCTGAAAGTAGCAATATGAATATCTAAATTCCAACTATTCTCTACAAGCGCATTACAAACCGGTCGCCACCCGGGGTAACCAGTGGCGAAGTATAGAGGGGGCGGGGAGGGGCGCCCGATCCCCCGAACTTTTTACTCAGTAGTGTTATATATGTAGTTTTGTATAGAAATTTTTGGGTACCACCCCCCCCCCCCCCCCCGCGGGTTCTATAGAAATATTTTGGTACATACGTTTTCGACCCCCCGTCATTCGGGTCAAGCTTCGCTACTGAGGGTACGATTCTATTCTATATACTCTTGAAGGACAAAGTCGGTGGAAACCCCACCGCCTTTGCCTTCCCTCCCCCATACTTTTACGATGTTGCAATTTTAGCCCCTTTACTTTGGTACCTTCAAAGTTTCATAAAATGGCAAATTTAGTCCCTAAACTACTACTTCATTTTACAAATAGTTTGCTTTTGACACCCCAACTTTGTGGTAGTTTCCTTTTCAGCCCCAACTTTGTTATAGTTTCCTTCTTATCTCAAAACTTTATCAAATTTTATCTTTACCCTTTATTAGCCCTTAAGTTTAGGAAATGCAATTTTTAACCACTTAACTTTTTATGAATTTTGTAAATGCCACTTTGACCCCCTCGAGAGTTTTTGGCTTGACGACATAAATTCGAGTTAGTCGGGTCACGTATAATAAGTTATGGTTGTACGATATAAATTCGATTTACATTACGTTTTGATCCAATTGCAATGCAACTATAGCGTACATTGAGTTCAATCGGATACGCCATAACGTACGTTTTCATATGGTTAACATATCACATAACGCTTGGACTAATCCGTTCGATATTTGCGAAGTACCCGCGCCGCAACGCGCGCGGGTCTTATTACTAGTGATTCTTACATACTATTTGTGGGTCCCTTACATATAATCATCACATGGTCATCTTCACGCCAATCATACTAGGGGCTTGTTTGGCTAAGCTTTTCAAAACTACTTATTTGCTTATTTGCTTTTCTGAAAAGCAAATAAGCAAATAAGTAGTTTTGAAAAGCTTTAAAATGGAGTTTTTCAAAACTACTTATTTGCTTATTTGCTTTTCAGAAAGCAAATAAGCAAATAAGTAGTTTTGAAAAGCTTAGCCAAACAGCCCCTAGATACAAACTCCCACGTTTTGAAATTAACATTTATATATATTTAGATATTTTTTAACAGCATCAACTCTATATATATATTGAGAACGGTTCAAATTAAACCACTTTTAATGTGAAAACTAACTAAAAAAGTCTAAAAAACACATCAAAAAAAATTGTTTTTATAATTTTTTTATTAAAAATCGCTATTTAAACTATATAAAAATTTTCAAAATTTCTTTTTGTAGTACACATCATGTGAACTACAAATTTTTTTTTTTGAAAAAAAGTTTTTTTATATAGTTTAAATAGCGAAATTGGTAAAAAAAAATTGGTATGTTTTTTAGGCTTTTTTAGTTAGTTTTCGCGTTAACTAGTGGTTTTCATTTGAACCTTCCCCTATATATATATATAAATATATAGGATTAGGTTCATTTGTGAACAAATTTTTGAGAGTGAACTAATCTTGGTCATTGATCATTTTTTAGTTTAAAAGCGGTAAGATTGACATTAGCCAATTACATTTAATTAAAATCCCTTAATTTTTTCTCCTCTCTTAACTCTCTCTCTCTCTCTCCCTCTCTCATTTTTAATTATTTCTTCGTTATTTTAATTATAAGAGATTGAAGGGCTAATGTTTTTTTTTAAATAAACTCTTATGTTCCTTTTAAAATTAAATATTAAACCTAATTAAATTATTTTTTTTTAACATATGTGTATACATGTCAGTATATACAAGACTTATACACTTGTGTATTATTACATCTTGTTTCCACAAGTCGGTACAAATTAGATTTATACACTTGTGTATTATTCAAGTACATATGTGTATACATGTCGGTATATACCAGATGTATACACCTGTGTATTATTCAAGTACATAGTGTATACATGTCGATATATACCAGACTTATACACTTGTGTATTACTACATATTGTTTCCACTATACATCTTTTCATCAAACATTGATCTAATACATATATGTATAGAGAATGTAATTAAATATTTTTAATCGTGTTCTAAATAGAACAATATTTGATAATGTTTGTATTTTTTTAAATTATCAAATATTAAGTTAGGTAATATGTGAGAGAGAAAAAGTATAGAGAATGTAATTAAATATTCTTTTAATTGGAAAGAGAAATCAGGAGAGAGAAAAAAAAACAATTAATTAAATGAATAGATAAAAATACAATTATACCCTTGTGGATATTAAAATACATGTAAGTTACAAAAGATAATTACAATCTTGCCACTAAAAAACATCTAGATCTACAAAATCAATAGTCAAGATAAGTTCATTTTGTTCACAAATACATCATTGTTCACTCATGAACCCTATCCTATATATATATATATAGGGAGAGGATCATGAGAAAACTATATCTAAATGAGAAAAAACTAGAAAACTAACTAAAAATGCCTAAAAAAAGCTAAAAAACATACCATTTTTTTACAATTTTTTATATAAAAAACTTGCTGTTTTTCTATATATAAAAAAATTCAAAAAAAAAAAAAAACTTGTAGTGCACATGTGCATTATATGTGTACTACACATGTGCATTACATACTTAAAATTAGATTTTTTGAGTCTAGTTTAGCTTTTAGGGTAAGTTTTTTTAGAGGTTTAGGATTAGGATTAGGTTTTTTGGTGCGAGGGGGGTTAGGTTTTTTTCGGGTTTATGTTTAGAGTTTAGTTTTAGGTTTTCAGGAGGGGGGGTGGGGGTTTAGGTTTTTGGGGGGTGTCGGTGGGGGTGGGTTAAGTGGTTTAGGCTTTCCGTATTAGTGCACATGTGCAGTACAACAATGTTTTTTTTTATTTTTTGAAAATATTTTTCCATACATAAAAAATAACGATTTTTATATAAAAAATTCTAAAAAAAATTTGGTATGTTTTTTAGGCTTTTTTAGTTTGTTTGTTTTTTTTTTCTCATTTAAACTAGTTTTCTCATGATCCATCCCCTATACAGATATGATAGGTAGGATTTATTTGAGAAACACCCCTATTACGAGAACCAATATGAACACAAGAAAATAAACCCATCCACCACCATCAAAACCTAAACACCCACCATCACCCAAAACATAAACACATGCCCCACCCAACCATAACCCAAAAACCTAAACACCCCCCCGCCCCCCCTAAAAAACTATACCACACCAAAAAACCTAAAAAAAAACTTACCCCCCACCCCCAAAAACCTAAACAAAACCTAACCCCCACCCCACCCAAGCTAAATGCTAAAAGCTAAACCCCACAACTAAATGATAAAAAAAAAGGTTTTTTTATATTTTTATTAAAAATCGCTAAATTTCATCACTAAAAAAGTTGAACAACAATACCGATGCACATGTGCAATGGTAATTTTTGTTCAATGTCTTTTTTATAAAAAAACGCTACATTTTGTAACTAAAAAAAAGAACAACAGTACCGCTACATTTTGTTCAATGTCTTTTTTTATAAGAAAAACATTCGTTAGAAACCACCCTTTATTGCGAGAACCGCAAGAACCAATGTGAAACAACCAAAAATACCTAAAAAACACATAATTTTTTTGTTAAAAATCGCTACTTTTTGTCAATAAAAAAATATTTTTTTGGAGACGAAAACTAGCGATTTTTTTTTTATAAAAAATTAGTAAAAAAAATATTTTGTGTGTTTTTTTAGATTTTTTTAGGTTTTTGGGGGATTTAGCTTTATAGTTTAGTTTTTAGCATTTAGCTTGGGTGGGTGGGGGGGGGGGGGTAGGTTTTTTTAGGTTTTTTGGGGGTTTAGTGTAACGCATCGTTTTTTGTAGCTTTCCTTATTTAGGAAGTTTATTATACTTTCCATTTATGGAAACCTGTATTAATACTTGTCGAAAATTCCATCTTTGATATGCTTGTGTTAATCGTTACTCATAAATACTTGTCGATTATTCGTATTACATACATACTTGATACCATTTACATGCAAATTCATGCGTATTCATACTTATTATACATGCAAAATACATTTATGCATTCCTTTATTTATGCATAACACTTATACAATGCACTTATACGCTTAAAACCGTCAAAATCAAGCAAAGTTGGAAGATGGGCTTTCGGGCCTGGCACTCTCGTGCGAATGGGCCTGGCCCAGTCGTCCGAGTGCACTCTCATCCCAAACTGCCACTCCCAGTCTATAAGTACAAGTTCATTCCTTCACTTCCAAATCTTCAACACCCGAAATTCTCTCTCGAGCTAACATTGAACATATCACTTGGAGCCTATCTCTGTCACTTCTAAGTGAGTACCGAGCTCGTAAACAACTGATTTCATCCTTAATCTTCTACTTCTCTTCTGTTTTATCAAACTTTTTACAAGACTCTTCACGAATCTTCACTTGGTTTTCCAGATCTGCTATGGCAATTGGTATGAACTCTCAAAATCAGTGATGACCAAGTTGAAGGTGAAGTAAATCTTACAAAATCATTTTAAACAAACTTTCCGACTTCAAAACTCAGCTGGATCTGAGGTTCTCCGAGCTCACAAACTAGACCAATAGTTGTGGATTCAAGTGTGAACCAATTCCAGTCGAGTAAGTAATCAATTTAAACAAAACCGAACTGATTTCACGTAGAAACAGCCACTTTCGTCTGAATGGCAGACCCACTCGTCCGAATGTAACTGTTTCCCAAGTTCCAACGATTCTAAGTGTTGAATGTGTGACCAGATCTCTATTTTCAATATATATAATTCTGGAACATCAGAGTGTGTACTGTGGGAACTTTGGTTTCCAATCTAGATCCACCACCTCACTTAACTCGTGAAACGAACACCCAAACAATCTCCTAGACCTAGAACAAGTGAACCCGTCCAGCTTCCGACACTTAGTTAATTCTTTGTATGTCGTGTTGGCACACCTAGGTTGTACATTGTTCGGTTGTTTGGCTTATTTTACATTCTGTCTTTCCTTTCTGTATTCATGACCAACCGGTCAGTTAACTAAGTTAACTTATTTGTGCTTTGGTGTAACACCCCGAAAACGTGTTTGGTAATCAAACCACGTTAATATTTATGAATAGGTAAAATAACGTTAGTGGTAAAAAGTAACCCGGTAAATATTAGGATTTAAATAAATAAATCTAATATTAAATAAAAAGAGAATAAAGATTTTGAGGAAATAAAGTTCATAAGAGGCCCGAGTTAACGGGACTTAAAATAAAACAGGTGGTAATCTCCCCGAACCCACTAAGTTAACTAGGAGTGTTTAACCTAGCTAATTAGAGGAAATATTTGTAGAAATAAATAGGTTGAAGCCTACTTAATAACTAACCAAAACATGAGGGACTAAAGTGGGTAAAGTTGAAACTCATTTTATAAAAATAAAAATAAAACACAACACACACATAGAGTGTGTGTGTGTGCGTGGGGAACGACCATGAGCAGGACAAGAGGGTATAAACCCTAGCTCAACAAAATATCCAAATTGAAAGATCAATTGAAGACCAAACTCGGATTTGAATGCATATAAACGATCACCAAGTTAAGGGGATCGTAAGGTATGTTGAATTTTGATGTTTGGGGATATTTTGAATTTGTGATAAACATGCATGAACGAAATTCTTGTATGAATGTTGAATGTTTTGGTGAAATTGATGTGAGTATAAGTCTAGGAACAACACCTTAGATGCAAACTTGTTGAAATTATGCCATAAACTAGTGATTAGTCAACTAATCAAGTATGGGCTAAGTAGGTTTTACATCAATGTATAGAACACATGAAATAGAGTGTTGAAATCGTGAAAACTGATGTTATGATCTAAGTTCTTGATATTGTTCATGAACATTAGACAAAAGAGCTTAATTTTGATAATTAAAACTTGGTTAAAAGTTAGTAATGAACTAGATAAAAGATGTATAAGAATCTTTCCCGCAAGGTGTTTGTTAAGATGCCCGAATGAATGTTGATATAATGAAATTATGAAAGAAACGCGTAATTGGCTAACTTGACTAATTACGTGTGATATGGGGTAATACGAAGTCTAATTATGATGTCGATTTAGCTTAATTGTGTGATATGGGGTAATACGAAGTCTAATTATGATGTCGATTTAGCTTAATTGCACATATCATATAATTAAAGGTAGTTAACTTTTGGAAAGTTAAACTAACCAACGATGAAGTCGGATAGTGGTTTCGACATAGAAATTACGTAAGGTGGAATAGTCGTGATTGTTAATGACTAATCTAACCACCTTGTGAATGATGATGATAGTTTGACGCTTAACGAGCTAGGTAGAAGCTTGGGGAGGAAACGGGTCAAACGAATCAATAAGGAAAAGAAAAACATAGTTTGGATGCAAGGTAAGTAAAACTTACACCCTTTTCGTAAAATAAGTATTTAATTATAGTTTATAAGTATGACAAAGATTGTATTCGAAATATGGTTCCGACATGAAATGATACGGGTCGGAACATATCAAATGATGAAAAATCCATGTTTAATGGTAAAAGAGATGAAATGATAATTTGGTCATGAAGTGACATATATAAAATGCGTTTCCGAACGGTTACTTTATAAGTAAGCCTAATCGGATAAAAAGGGTAGAAACGGTGATTTAGTCACTTATAAATGGATGAAAGTTGAAGCTTTAAACGACACCAGTGGCGTAAGTTATGTTGGGTTAAACGCGTAAGAAAAGGATTAAAGTGACATAACTAAATGGTGAGAGATCCAAAAAAGAGTTACTCGATGAAATGGTAAATAAATACTATTCATATTCAAGAGCCAAACGTTTGGTCGTTTAGACCAAACGGGTCAAATGGTAAATTGATACCATTTGACAAATAAAGACTAATAAGTGCTTGTCGAGTCTTATGCTCACAGGATGAAATGGTCTATGAATTAGCATATTATAGAGACAAGGTATTTAAAATGGGTTCATATGTTGACCCAAGCCAGGTACCCATAAATAAGTTTATAGTTAAAAGTGCGATTTTGGTCAAATAATTAGTGAAAGTCCTTCGTCGTAAAATGAGGGACTTAAGTTGACCAAAAAGCCCTTGATGGGTAAACCAGGCAAACGACCCTTAGAGTTTGTTTAAGAACATGTAATATGATCATGTAAGTGTCAAATAAGCATAAAAGTTCTAGGCATAATCCTTTTGGGTCAAATACCTCAAAATGGTCTTCGTCGTAAATTAACTATCCGAAAGGGGTAAATTTGAAATAAACAATTTACATCATTTAATCCACCGCAAAGATAGTTGCAGTGGAAGATATGCAAATACCCTAATGTGGAAAGATGACGTGCGAAAGGAGAGAGTGGGATTTAAACTTAATTGTTTAAATCCTCTCAAACGGGTTAAAATAAAGTATTGCGCATAGCTTGATTATTGGTCGCATAATTTATGATAATTATAACTCACGAGTTAAAGATTTTGAAATAAGAAATATTCCAAGGTTTTCTAACGATTTAGACGCAAGTGGTTTGATAAATCATGAAACGGGTCAAAAAGTGTTATATTTGAATTTCAAGCCGAGAGCTTGAAATCCAGAATTTTGTGCATTCAAATGTCGGATTTTAACTCCATGTGATGGAGAATCAAATTACGATCGTAAAGGAAAAAGAATCGTGTAAAACGGATTTGTAAATTGAAAGTTATGCACATTTTTGTGCATAATAAGTTTGATATAGTATAGCTGGGCATGTGAAGCATCAATTTGAGAAACATTATGTCGAATTGGGGGTCTCGCGTCATGCGACAGGTGGGAGTCACCACCGTCGCGGCACGCGACCAAACATCAAAATCCCCTCGCGCGGCGCGACGGGTATAAAACCTGCAAAATTCAGTTGTTTTGTTTATTTGATAGAAATGGACTTGATAAAACTTGTTATATTAATATCAAAACTAATGTTTGTGTTGGTTTTGATTATAGGTAAACTTTAGTAAGCTTACGGATGAAGATCAAGCTCGTTGAAGGACCGAACACAATCAAGATGCAAGCTTCCGCACGTTGTTTCGTCGTCAGCTTTAAACGACGAGCTCATACATATTATGTTGTATTGTTTTAATCTAAGAAAAGTTTAAATAAACCCGTATTTTCATAAGTATCTGTAATCGTTCATACACATTTTTACTCTAAATTTACACGAAAAACCTTAAATATTGGTAAGGGTCTTACATTTGGTGAACTATAACGAGGTTAAAACCTCCATGCATGACTTATCTGAATCTTCTGATTATTCTGGACTATTAATATATTAATATAGTAACTAATAAACCTAAACAGAAATCATGAACATAACTGGTTGATAGTTAAAACGTTAAAACGAGACTCAGTTCGCAGACAACAGTCCCTTTCGTACGAATGGCCCTTTCGTCCCAGGCTCTCTCGTCCGAGCAGTTCGTATTTTAGTTTTCGTTATTCTGATTTCCGTGTTCCTTGTCACTGATTTTGTCGGGCAAACTAGGACCCTTAAAAACGCAGAAACTCAGTGTCGGGACAAGTGCACGAACAGAATATACTTTATGTCTAATTATTTTTTCGTATTATACTAAGTACTTTAGATTCTGTTCCTTAAACTTCCAACCCTGATTCACGCCTTCATTTGCCCTGTAGGGTAACCTTGGTGTTCCGGTACTAATTCCACCATCCCTTTGCTCGCCGGGTAGAATAACCTTGACGTTCCTGTACTACGTCTCCCTACTCCTGGCAAAATTACACTCACGGGAATTCTACAGAAGATTTAGCAAAGCCGTGAGTATACTCGCATTCCCTTTTTCAATTTAACACTTTGGGTGCAATATGTTAACTTATAAACTTACACAGTTACACTTAGACTTTTATACAAAATGCACCAACAATCCAATACATGCATGCATACGTTATACTTGATTCTTTAATCTGGGTTTGTACGTTTTGTGTTGAACTTGTCATTAACTTCGTATGAGCCTACCCTTAACATGTATAACGCTATAGGAGTAACGCACCGCCCATGAACGTGAGGTTATGTAAAATCTTTTACTTGCGTTAAACCTTGGGTTGATTTGTTTGTATACATGCCAGTTTAATATTAATCTTGAATAGCTAGTTTGCCATGTGGATTTGTTTAAACTTTTATTACTATGCTATGTATCAAAACTTGTATTTTCGCCAATACGTTGTATTGAACCATGTATTTTTAACATATTGCAGGATGATGATGATGATATTAAAATGGGTGTGGCGACGATGCTTTTGATACACACCTAGAATCAATTAGACTTTGTTGTTGTATCAAATTTTGTACTATGTTATGTTGTAATTTGCTTTGTTGTATTTGGAACATGTTGTATTTGAATTTCCTTGGATTGTAATTTGACAATTGTTATGTAATGAAATGAAATGAAATCAGTTTATTTAAATTCTATTGTCACTTTTAGTGTTATGTGTAATGATCAATCTATTTCGTCTCACTCCGATGTTTTCCGCCATCGGTTGTGGTGTGACATTTAGATATATGGTTTAGTTTTTAGCATTTAGCTTGGGGGGGGGGGTAGGTTTTTTTAAGGTTTTTGGAGGGGGTTGGGTTTTTTTAGGTTTTGGGGGGTGTAGTGGGTTTATTTTGTTGTGTTTACATTGGTTCTCGCAATAAAGGCGGTTCTTGCAAGAACTATACCCTATATATATATAGGGTATGGTTCATTTGAAAACCACTCTTAGTGCGAGAACCATGAGAACTAATGTGAACACAAAAAAAGTACCTAAAAACACAATTTTTTTAATATTTTTTTGTAAATCGCTATATTTCGTCCATAAAAAATAATTTCGAGTAACAATTATGGATGCACATGTGCATATGTATCATTTCTTTGACAAATTTCGTAATACACTACCAGTATTATACAATTGCACTTTAGTATTATACAGTTGCACTTTCATTTACATTACCATCTGTAATACACTATTTTTTACGTTAGCAATATTAAAAATGCACATGTGCCTATATATGTATGAACATGATATAACGCATTTTGGTACAAAAATTTTGTGATTTTGAATGATGAAGAAGCCCCATATACATGTTTTTGGTTAGTTATATCTAGTGGTTGATGGTTCGGTTATATTTGTCACTTTATAATGTAATATGTTGTTTGGTATGGTATGAAGGGTGTTGATGTACATGTGCATAAATTGAAAATATTTTACATATTGATAATGGTAGTGTATTATGGATAATAAGAAATAATGGGAGTGTATTATGGATAGTAGGAGGTAATGGTAGTGTATTCAAAGTAGTGTACCAAAAACACGTTAATGTTATATCATGTTCGTACATATAGATGCACATGTGCATTTCTAATATTGGCAATGTAAAAAGTATTGTTTTACGGATGGTAGTGTAAATGAAAGTGCAATTGTCTAATACAGATAATGTATTACGGAATTTGTCAAAGAAGTGATACATATGCACATGTGCATCGATAGTTGTTACTCGAATTTTTTTTATGGACCAAATATAGCGATTTAAAAAAAATTATTAAAAAATGTGTGTCTTTTAGATTTTTTAGGTATTTTTTTTGTGTTCACATTGTTCTCGTGGTTCTCGCCAAATGGGTGGTTCCTAACGGATCCTAATCCTATATATGTGTGTGTGTGTGTGTGTGTATATATAGGGGAGGGTTCAATTAAAACCCACTAGTTATTGTGAAAACTTTAAAACTAACTAAAAAAGCCTAAAAAACATGCTAATTTTTTTTACAAATTTTCGCTACTTTTATATATAAAAAAATTCAAAAAAAAAAAAAAAAACCTTGTATTGCACATTTGCATTATATGTGTATTACACATGTGTATTATTGCATGCACTACAATTTTTTTTTTCAAAATTTTTTTTTTATATATAAAAAGTAGCGAAAATTTATAAAAGAATTGAAAAAAAAAACAATTTTTTGGTATGTCTTTTTAGGCTTTTTTAGTTAGTTTTCAAGTTTTCATAATAAAAGGAGTTTTCGCTTGAACCCTCCCATATATATATATATATATATATAGAGAGAGAGAGAGAGAGAGAGAGATAGAGATAGAGAGAGAGAGAGAGATAGAGAAGGGGAGAGAGAGAAAACCTACTTAAGTTAAGAAAACTCAAGAAATACTTTTGTAACAAACTTTTTTTTCTAAAAAAATTAGGGAATGTAAGTTACGTGTTATCAAACGTCTTGAGCCAAAAAGAAAACAAAAAACGCCGAGTTGTTTTTTATTATAATTTTTTTTGAAAATTAGTGTTTATACATATATATATATATATATATATATATATATATGCTAAAAAATTGAATTTTCAATTTTTATATAAAAAAATCCACTCGGCGCTTTTTGTTTTTTTTGGGCTCAAAACGTTCGATAACATGTAACTTACATTACATAATTATTTTAGAAAAAAAAACATTGTTATTTAAGGTTTTTTTTTAACTTAAGTGGGTTTTCTTTCTATCTCTCCCCATATATATATATATATATAAGTATCCTCTAAAATGAGAACCACCTCGAGTTGTAAGAACCGTGAGAACTACTTGATCCGGGGCGAGGTGAACCAAATTTTTTTTTTCATAAACGTAGATGCATGTATTATAACAACATTTCTAAAAAAAATTCAAAAAAAAAAAAATGTCGTGTGTGTAGTTTTGAGCACCACAAGTTTGTGTTTACGGGTACCGTAAATTTTCCGGTTAAATTTACGGTACCCGTAAACACAAACTTGTGGTGCTCAAAACTACACAAACGAAATTTTTTTTTGATTTTTTTTTACAAATGTTGTTATAATACATGCATCTACGTTTATGAAAAAACATTTGGTCCACCGCGCCCCCTATGGTGTAGTTCTCACGGTTCTTACAACTCGATGTGGTTCTCATTTTAGCATTCCCCTATATATATATATATAGGGAGCCGCTAGAATGAGAACCACCTCCAGTTATGAGAACCATGAGAACCACTCTCAACCAATCAGGTTGTGCCAACATAAAGGGTATGTTAGTCATTTAGCCCAAATGTCAAATCTTTCATCTCTCCACAATTAAAGATACTGACTTTTTATATACTCTCTCCTCTCTCCTCTCTCATAATTCACCATTTTCATCTCCTTCAAATCCTCTGCACTAAGAAACCCAAAATCATAATCCACTCTCTACCCACCTTCTTCTCCACCTCTGATTCACCATATCCACCACCGTACCTCCATCACGACAACCACCTACCCATCTGCAGCTGAGGTCCGATATCGCCACTGCTGTAAAATGTCCGGCAGACCACTGTAAAATGTCCGGCAGACCACTGATAACCAACCACCTACCCATCCACATTATCCGGCTACCACCAGCCAAACACCCCTTCCCGCATCCGATTTCCGGCGCCCCCCAGTTGTAAGCTCCGATTTGATGTTGTGGTGGTGGTGGCGGTTCGACGGCTGGGTGGTGGTCAGCGGTGGTTGGTCGGCGACGGTGGTTATACGGTTACGATGGTGGTTGGTCGGCGGCGGTGGTTCTAAGAGTGGGTAGTGGCTGGTATTTTTGATATGTGTTCTTGAATGAATGATGATGATACCGATTGTATTTTTGGTAAGTGATTTTTTGAAGGGTGTTTCTCTCTCTAGTAAGATATGTGGGTTTGTTCTTGTTTGATTTTTGATCAGTGATTTTTTGCCTGATGAACTATGTGGGGTTGTTCTTGTTTGATTTTCGATCTGTGATTTTTGTTTGAATCAGTGAACTATGATTATGTGTTCTTGATGTTTCTTGTTTGATGGGGGTTCTTGATTTTTTGCCTGATGAACTATGTGGGTTTGTTCTTGTTTGATTTTTTATCAGTGATTTTTGTTTGAATCAGTGAACTATGATTATGTGTTCTTGATGTTTCTGGTGATTTTTGATGTTTGCGGGGTTGATCTGGGTTGATTCGATTTTTGATGTTTGGGGGGGTTGATCTCAGTTGATACAGGTTTGAATCTGGTTTGAATATGTTTGAATGATGGAATGGGTGGCGATGATGCAAAAAAAAAAAAAAAACTAGATTTTTGATGACGATGGCGCGGCAACGATGGTGGATGGTAGGTTTTTGAACCCGCAACCCCACATTTGCAGCCTTTTAATTATCGGAAAAAATCTGAGCCAAACCCCGTTTTTTTTCGAGATACACTTTTGTTTTGTTGTTGTTGGTTTTTTATATTCTTTTCTCTAGTCGATGACGATAAAAATCTATCCGAGACACCTACCGACTTTGCGATTTATGGGTGCGTTCGTCTTGCGTAAACAAGTTTTTGTGTAAAAAAGCCTTTGTGAAAAAAAACGTAAAACGTAAAAAAGTTTAACGTAAAACGTAAAAATTTTAACGTAAAATGTAAAAATTTTAGCGTAAAACGTAAAAAGATTAAAAAAAATAAGGTAAAACGTAAAAAAGTTTTAAAGTAAAACGTAAAAAGTTGTACGTTAAAACGTAAAACGTAAAAAAAAGTTTTAAAGTAAAACGTAAAACGTAAAAAGTTTTTCGTAAAAACGTAAAACGTAAAAAGTTTTTCGTAAAACGTAAAACGTAAAAAATTGTACGTAAAAAGTTTAAAACGTAAAACGTAATAAAGTTTAACGTAAAACGTAAAAAGATTAAAAAAATTAACGTAATACGTAAAACATAAATTTTTTAACGTCAAACGTAAACTTTTAACGTAAAACGTAAACTTTTAACGTAAAACGTAAACTTTTTAATGTAAAAATGTAAAGTTTTTAAAGTAAAACGTAAATATTTTAACGTAAAACGTAAAAACATAAAACGTAAACTTTTTAACGTAAAACGTAAACGTTTTAACGTAAAACGTAAATTTTATAACGTAAAACGTAAACTTTTTAACGTAAAAGCGACGCGTTAAAAAGCGACGCGTAAAAACGTAAAAGGTAAAAAGTTTTTCATAAAACGTAAAACGTAAAAAGTTTTACGTAAAACATAAAACGTAAATTTTTTTTCGTAAAACGTAAATAAAACGGGACTTAAAAAACGCCGCGAAAAAAAACGGGACGTAAAAAACGCCGCGTTAAAACGGGACATAAAAAACGGCGTTAAAAAAAATTGTCTTTTGTTAAAAAAAAATAAAACGGGACGTAAAAAACGGCGTGCAAAATCCGGCGCGCAAAAAAAAATTGTCTTTTGTTAAAAAAATCTGAATTTAAAAATGTTTTTAATAAAAAAATCTTTTTAAAAAATAAAAAGTAATATAATAAAACTAAAAAGTAATATAAGAAAACAAAAATTAATATAATAAAACAAAAAGTAATTAAAAAATAATAAAGTGAAAAAGACAAAAAAAAGTTATTTTACTAATCTACCCTTTTTGATTAAAATATAAAAGACATAATAAGACAAATTTTATTTAATATTAGTTTTTGTTACTTTTAATCTCATCCATCCATCAAGTTGATCTAAAGGCTATAAAGTGGTTCTCATGGTTCTCATAACTGGAGGTGGTTCTCATTCTAGCGGTCCCCTATATATATATATATGTATATATATAGTCAGGATTTAGGAAAAACGGTGAAAAGTGTGAGAACAGTGAGAATGGTTATGGATCGTCAAATAAAAACAATCCATGGACTAGATTGCGTGGTGACGTTTTCGAAAATAATATTAGTTTTATTATGTGGGACGCGCTTCACTAAGGGTAAAAATGGTCTTTTGACTTCTCTACCGAAAACGCCAAATCATGAATAAAACGCCATTAACTTCCCGCCTTAAAATACAAAGCAAACATCATTCCTAATCTAAACGCCATTAAATATAAAACGCCAAACTTTATTTTTAAACGATAAAGCTGAACAAACAGTAACGGAAATGACGGGACTTAATTATTAGCATTTAGTATAATAAAATCCCGCCTAAAACAACCACAAAAAACATCCTATATACACAACATCTTAGATCTTCCATTAAACACATCAAACCCAAAACGCCATATTTAATATATACCATTCTTCTTAGAAACGCCAAAAAAACCCAAACATCAAATATTAAAAAAAACAAACGTTTCTTTGAAATTCAGTTTCGTTGTCGGTAAGGTTTCGCTCAATGTGATGGACAAAATCCTTAAGTGAGGATATTGTCCATCTCATTGAGTAAAATCTCATTGACTTAACTTCCATCCAATTTATAAATGCCAAAACGTGCAAAACCCACAAAATTGCAAAAACTTCATTTCTTGGAGATTCAGTTTTGTTCTCAATAAAGTTTAGCTGAATGGGGTGGACAACATTGTTAGACATCTTTCTTAACTGAGGATTAACAACATTGTCCATCTCATACAGCAAAACATTATTGAGTTTAGCATGACCAAATTTAGAGGTTTAAGGTACTTTTATTTAGCGGCGTTCTTTTTCTCGATAAAATGCCAAAAAGTTAAAAAAATCTAAAATGGCAAACATCGTTCCTTGGATATTCAATATTGTTCTACGCGAAGTTTCGCCGATTAGATTGTTTGCTGAGGGGTGTAACTCAATAACATTTTGCTGCATGAGATTGACAAATCTTGAAGAAAAAGAGGCTGAGACTTATGGCATTTTCTGTGCTTTGTTCTTGATGAATATTTGAATGGCATGAAGAGACGAATGACACTGATGAGTGAGTTGGAGATAAAGATGAAGATAAAGATGAATTCAAACAAAAAACTCATGTCATTTGTGCTTCCAAACAGCGACAAAAAAACTACTTCAACAACAAAAAAACAAAATGAATCATACCAAAGTCAAACCGCCAGTGAAGATGTTTCAAAAGAAGAAAGAGACTGGTGACAGTGAAGATTTGGAAGATCAATTGTTTCTATTTTTTTTAATTTTCTATTTTAGTTGATTGTTATATAATAAAAACGCCATATATAATAAAAACGCCACACAGACAAATGCTTGTGAAAACGCCATCATGCCATAAAACGCCCAAAACTCCCAAACTCTAATAAAATTACGTTGGACAAGTATTATAAAAAACTCAAAAAAGTATAAAAAACAAGGTACAAGAGAATAGAACAAAGTGTCATCTTTATCTAAAACCTTATTAAAAATACAAACGCCAAAATCTCGAAAAGGTAACTAGAAACAGTAACTACAAAGAGTAAACTGAAACGATAAACAGATGAAGTTGACACAAACTCTAACTGCAAAACAGTAAACTGAAGCGACGGAAACATTATTATTAATAACATTTATTATATTAAAATATAAAACGCCAAACTTGAAAGATGGGACGTGTTACAGACTTCAGAGATAAAGCTTAGCAAAAACAGTAATCACAAACAGTAACTGAGACGACGAATACTTTATTATAATAATATCCCGCCTAAACTACGCGCCAAAGACATCCTATAAAATGATACCTCTCAGCAACTTCCATTTGATCACACAAAAAAAAACGCCAATGTTCCTAAATACCACTCACTGTAAAACACCAAAATTTTAAGAAAATCAAAGATGGCTAACATGCTTTCATGGATATTCAGTATTGTTCTGCGTGAAGTTTCACTTAATGGATTGTTAGGTGAGGGGAGTAACTCAATAAGATTTTGCTGCATGAGATGGACAAATCTTCAATAAAAAGAGATTGATGACAGTCACATGTCATTTTGTGTTTTTTGTTCTTGAAGAAGGCTTGGATGAGGAGAAGAGATCAATGACACTAAAGAGTGGGATGATTATAAAGATGAAGATAAAGTTGAAGAGCAAAGCGAAAAACCCACTCACACGGCATCGATCTATGTCCCCAACATCCACAAAGCGACTTCAACAAACGAACAAACAAATAATCAGACCAAAAACAAAACGCCATATATTTGGTGACAGTTCTTGTAGTTTTAAATAAGAAAGAGACTGATAACAGTGAAGATTGTGAAGAGAGATCCGATTAGGATTTTTAATTTATTTTTTTTTGCTTCTGTTTTTTCCCTTGTGGTTGTAATATAATTTTCGGCTATGAAAAAATACATTATTTCTCTTAAAAAATGCTTGTTAAAAGCCAAGATACTACAAATGCCAAAAATATATTAACAATAGACCATCTTGTCTAAACGCCATTGAATCTAAGAACAAACAGTAATTATATTAAAAAGCCACTCCTGGGTACTTTAATTTATTTATCTTTTCAAAAATGCCATAATTAACTGTCACGTTATAGGACTACATCCTACATGGCGCGGGGGGGGGGGGGGAGTCATTATATAAGTAGATCAAGTCAACAAAACTTAAAACTCCACACATTATCTAAAATGCCACACATAATTATTGAGACCAGTAAAACACCAGATAATTATTGAATTTGGTTAACGCCAAAAAAATATTAAACGCCAAAAATGAAGCAGTATTGTGACAATGAATTGGAAAATTGGAAGATAAAATGACAAAAAAGCCCCTATGCCCTAATTATATCTCGCGCCACGTGTTCAACCAGGATCCGTTCTCACCAATCTCACACTTTAGGGCGTTTTCTCCTGATCCGGTACCTATATATATGTATATACATACATATATATATGTATATATAGGGGAAGGATAGAGAGAAAACCCACTTGAGTTACAAAAACTCAAGAAAACCTTATGTAACAAACTCTTTTTTCTATAAAAATTAGCGAATGTAACTTACATGTTTTCGAAAGTTTTGAGCCCAAAAAACCAAAAAGCGCCCAGTGGATTTTTTTATAAAATAGTTTGAAAATTCAGATTTTGAGCATATATATATATACATACATACATATATATATATATATACATACTGATGCGTGTGGTGTGTTATATAAGTTTAAGTATATTTTAAGCCCTTTTTACACGTTAGTCAAGTTTTAAGTTTATAAAACACTATATTTTACTAACACCAAACACACATATGGGCAAGTGCACCCATCGTGAGCGTAGTATAGTGTTGGCAAGATACCGAGGTCGTCCAAGGACACAAGAGCTTTTAGTACCGGTTTATCCTCAACGTCTAATCAAATCAAAAGTTAGAAAAGGGTTTTTAAACTAGAAAAATAAAAACTAACTAAAATGTTGAAAAATAAAATAAAAATATAACAGATAGACAAGATGAATCACTTGGCTCCGACTCGTGTATAGTGTAACCTTTGATTATTTCCGCACTTTTGCACTTTTTAAGAGATTATCTTAGTTATTGTAGTAGGCCCCTCTTTTAAATGTGACTTTACCCTCAACCCAGTAGTTTGAGTCAGCAAGGATACAATCCTAAAGGGTCGGATTATTGAAAGACAATTAATTAAGTTATTAATGCATATTATGGTAGGCCCCTCTTTTGAAGGTGACGTTACCCTCGGCTAAGTAGTCCGAGTCAGCAGGGATACAGTCATAAGTAGCCGGGTTAAAGTATTAATAGTAGCTTACATATGAGGGGATCAAAGAGTTTGGACCCCCGCCATCCAATACCGGTGGGTATTGAAGGAGGTCCTACTAAATTTGACCCAGGTCCTTGCAGGATCTATACACTGAACAAGGCAAGACTCTTACCAAACCGTTCCCTTAACCCCCGACCAGGTAGCCAACATACCTCCATATAGACCGTGGAGATATGAATGGTGAAAATCTTTTATTTTATATAGACAGTAAAATAATGCCAAGACACCACGGACAAACGATAAAGAAGAATCACCTTCAACATAAGAAACTAGTTATTAAAGTCATTAATACATAACCAAGTAAAAAATGCGAAAAGATTAAAAATAAAAAGTATTACACTAGACACTTGTCTTCACCAAGTGATGTAAGAGACTTAGGCAAACATGGCCTTTGATTGTCAAGAACTCTTACGATCAATCTTGGATCCCGAGACGACTCACACACTCTATGATGGACAATGGATGATGGTGGTGGATGATGGTGTTGTGATGGTGGTGGGTGGTGGGTGAAGTGTGAGAGAGGTGGTGTGCCAAGGGATGGTTTGCAAATGAGCCAAGCACCCCTATTTATATGCTAAACAGTAGCTCGGGCACGGCCCCGTGTCCATTGGGCACTGCCCCGTGTCCATCCTCTTCTCTTTCTTCATTAATTGCAGTTTGTCTGCATTAGTTGACCACGCCCCCGTGTCCGCTGGGCACGCCCTCGTGTGTAGAAGCATATCTGTACTATCAAGATTTCCCCAGATTCTGCGAATCTTAGAGTTGACCACGGCCCCGTGTCCGCTAGGCACGCCTCCGTGGTGGGTGATAGAAGCTTCTATAGCTTTGTCTTTTATGCTGACACTTGCGCACGCCCCCGTGTTCACTGAGCACGGGGCGTGTTCAACCTTCTGTCTTCTTGATTTTGCTTGGGAAGATGCTGTCGGGGGGTCGGGCATGCCACGTTTGTTCCTTTTCTTGTATTTATGTTAGATTTAGCTGTCTTTTTGCTTCTTTTGTTCATTTGAGCTCATTTAATCCTGAAAATACAAAAGGAAGACAAAAACACACTTTTTCCAACATTAGTACTAAAAAAGGGTTAGTTTTATGCCACAATTGATGTGATTTATATGTTGCATTTTGTGCACATCAAATACCCCCACACTTGAATCTTTGCTTGTCCTCAAGCAAAACTCTTTATAATGTGGCTTCACACTCTCAAATGGAATGGGTAGAAGAGAAGGATTTTTAGGCTTGTCATAGAGTGTCGGGATTTCCAAGATTTTTTATTAAGTTTTATTTTTATTTATTTACAATCCTCTTCGTCAAGATTTATTTAAAACATTAAATAAGATAAATTACTTATTAGGGCATAACATGCCTCTTTAAGATTCCATTTATATACAAGTTCTCATACCTCACGGGGATCACTCAACACTCGGCCGAAGATGTATTTTAGTGAATCACTCGAGAGCGGCATGGAACTTACTTCTACCATAGGCTTACCAAGCAATCAATCCTCCTCCTTTTTAACTATATACCTTTGTAAATATCAAGAGGACTTTTGGGTGAAGGGTTAGGCTTGAGTTAATGGTAGGTGGTTGGGTTAGTGGTTAGTGAAAGGGCGAAAGGCGTAAAAAGCATCGGTTTTCGTAAGACTTTTTATTTTTGCAATTTTTATTTTTGATGAAGTCATTATTCAAACAAAGTTATTTTTGATGAACTTGTTTGTTTATTTCTCTTTTGCTTCATCATCAACAATTTTTTTTTTTTTGAAAAGTCATACGAAAAACCGAGCTTGTTACTAAAAACAAAGGGTTAGAAATAAAAAGGTTTTGGTGGGTGAAAGGGTGTTTGTTTTTGGGTTAAGAAATGAAATGGTTTAGGCTCAAAGGGGTTAACTAGGGGGATTTTGGGTAGGTGGTAAAAAAAGAAAAAATAATGGTGTAGAAATGAAAAAGGGTTAGTCCTAATGCCTCCATCATTTACTTACTCGGGTTTAAGTTGGTAAGGACTGGGAATGTATCGTCATGGCAAGTTCTAGAGTCGTAAGAACCAAGCGGCTATTCACACAAGAAACGAAAAAAATGAGCATTTAGTTTAAAGATATGTATTTGTATGCTCAATAAAGGCTCAAAACTCACTTTTTGTGGGAATGAGTTTTTATGTGATCAAGTATATATAATCAAATTTTAACTAAACTTGTCATGCCATTTCATAATTTTCTTATGTTGGTTCTTTTTATCACGACGCTATCGGTTGTAAATTTGTAAAAATATAACCTTTTTAGAATTTTAAATTCCCAAGTTAACCCTAGATAAGTAAAAAAAAAATGAAGTGATTAGCGGTTCCAATAGAGTTTTGTGTAAGGCTTGTGATTAGGACTTGCAAGATTCAAAGTTTTAGCATCCCCCCACACTTAAATTACACATTGTCCTCAATGTATCCCAAAAATAAGTTTTTAGGTTGATTGAATGTGTAAAAAGGTGTGAAAAAGAAAAAATTAATGTTACTGGGCGTCTGGACACTGCCCCGTGGTGTCCGGGCACGGCCCCGTTTTCAGATTGCCAGTAACAAAAGTTTGTAAAAAGAAACAGAAGCCTGGGCACGGGGGCGTGTTCGGCGAGCACGCCCCGTGTCCAGTTACCTGAACTGGGCATTTTCTGCAGATTGTGCAGCACGGGGCCGTGTTGGGCGGGCACGGCCCGTGCTGAACTTGCTGTAATGAAGAAAATTTTGTCGGATGGCCCTGTTTTCATGCATGGGGTGCTGGTTCAAGTTCCCTTGTTATCCTTCACCATCCCGAGTGTGTTTTATTCCTGGAAATTAAAACTAAACTAGAAAACATAAAAATTAATCTAAACTAAACTAAGCATAGTTCCGCGGAATGCCTCCGTGGTGCGCCACGTTTATAAGGGTCCTTGGCTAGACCCAAAGCCTGGTCATATGTCACCCAAGTGGGATGTTTTGCATCCCATGCTACACCGTCGGAGAGCGTCATCCAAGCTTGAGTCTATGACCTTCATGTAGTTGACCGGGTCTTCGTCTTCTACTCTTTTTCCAACTCCAAACTTCACTTCCTCGTCCCCAAACTTCAATGTTAGTGTTCCGTCATTCATGTCTACCACTGCTTGGGATGTGGCTAGAAATGGCCTCCCTAGAATGAGAGGGACTTCGACGTCTTCTTCCATGTCTAGTATGACAAAGTCGGCTGGGAAGACGAAATTGTCGACTTTGACCAATAGATTTTCAACCACACCTTGTGGATATTTGACAGATCTGTCGGCAAGTTGTATGCTCATCTTTGTAGGGCTCGTTTTTCCTAGGCCGAGTCGTTTGAACATTGAGGCGGGCATGAGGTTGATGCTAGCCCCAAGATCGGCTAGTGCATTGCGAATGGGGGATCCCCCAATTGAGCAAGGAATCGTGAAGCTTCAGGATCAATCTTATTTTGCGGGAGTTTGTTGAGTAGTAAGGCGGAGCATTCTTCGCCTAAGTTAACTAATTGCAATGATTCAATTTTCCTTTTATGAGTGAGAAAGTCCCTCATAAATTTTGAATATTTAGGCATTTGGGTTAGGACTTCGATAAATGGAATATTAACATGCAATTGTTTTAGTAAATTTTCGAACTTTGCGAATTGCTCATCGGTCTTTTGACGAATTAACCGACCGGGGTATGGAACCGGAGGAGTCTTAGTGGGCTCTTGGTTTGGTGGAGAAGCCTTCTCTGGTTGGGGCGTGGGTGGAGTTGTGGTATGGCTGGATTGGCTTCTTTCAACTGGCGGTAATGGAGCCTCCTCGGGAGCCACGGTTCGGTTTCTCAATGTGATGAGATGTACTTGTGCTTTTGGGTTGGTTTCGGTATTACTTGGTAATGCGCCTTGTGGTCTCTCGGAGAAATTTTGAGCTATTTGATTTAATTGTTTTTCAATGTTTTGAATGCTAGCTTGTTGATTTCTGAAATTCGATTCCAATTGCTGAAATCGATCCGAGTTTTTCTTCTCGGTGTCGGAGATGAGGCGAGATACAGTATCTTCAAGCCTTTCTCGTCCACCTTGTTGTTGAGACAAATTTTGTGGTTGTTGAAAGTTAGTTCGTTGGTTTTGTTGGTTACTACTATTGCCGGGATCTCTCCAACCAAGGTTATGGTGGTTACGCCATCCTTGGTTGTAGGTACCCGTTGGAGGACCCGCGGCCTAGGTCAATTATCAATGTAGTTTACCGTTTCCGTTTGATCATCTAATTCTTTCATACAACTCCAATTTTCATGTGGTCCACCAGACCCCTCACAAGCCATAACCGAGACCGTTTTTGCCATTTCTAACTTTTTGATTTTTGAAGAAAGGGCCTCGATTTGGGCTTGTAAAGAAGTGCTTTCATCAACCTTATGGGCGCCCGGGGCAATAGATTTATTGCCTCGGGGAGTGTGCCACTGAAAATTAGTTTGAGCAATTTCCTCAATTTGATTATATATTTCATTTGGGCGACGATTACCTAGAAGTCCCCCGGAGCTAGAATCAAGTGTTTGTCTTGTGTGTGGCAACAACCCATTGTAGAAAGTGGATACTTGTTGTCATACCGCAAGACCGTGATGAGGACACTTTCTAAGTAGCTCCTTAAACCTTTCCCAAGTTTCATATAAGGATTCCCCACCCTCTTGTGAATATGTATTAATTTCAGTCATTAATTTAGCCGTTTTAGCAGGAGGGAAATACTTATATAGAAACTTTTGGGCTAGTTCATCCCAGGTGTTTACCGAACCAACTGGGAGGGTGTTAAGCCAAGCCTTAGCTCAGTCTTTTAGTGAAAATGGAAACATACGAAGGCGGATGGCGTCGTTTGATGCTCCATTGATCCGAAAGGTATCGCATATTTCTAAGAAATTAGTAATATGTAGATGAGGATCCTCGTCCGCAAGCCCATGGAAGGTTGCAGAGTTTTGAAGCATTTGTATCAAATGTGGCCGAAGTTCGAAGTTGTTGGCTTCGACATTCGGTGCATTGATAGCGACGCCGAGATTACCTACGGTGGGGCGTAGGTAATCCATGAGGGTACGTTGGTCCGCCATTGGA
Organism: Helianthus tuberosus; assembly: GCA_030545235.1. NCBI lineage: Eukaryota > Viridiplantae > Streptophyta > Magnoliopsida > Asterales > Asteraceae > Helianthus > Helianthus tuberosus. The sequence goes on along the minus strand of CM060393.1, from coordinate 173,141,361 downwards.
AGTGGGTCCCCCGAAACTTTCTCTTGGTTTTTAGCTTTAATTCTTTTTCTGAGAAAGCGTCCGGGTTCTTCAAGAGGTTCTTTTATGTCTCTACTAGAACTGGAGCTCATACACTACGTAGAAAGTTCAGATGTGGCGCCTGGGTTCCAAGTCCTGCAATAAAAACAGAATAGAACGTTGGTCAGAAGATTCACCACGGCCCCGTGCTCAGGTGAACACGGCCCGTGGTCGGAAATACAGTGATTGTTTTCCGGATCCCTGTTACTGGGGAGCTGGACAGGGCCCCGTGTTGCACCGACACGGCCCCGTGCTCAACTCTCGGTCACTCGGAAAATAAAAACTGCCAGTGACAATGCTGGGCATGACCCGTGTCCGACCAGGCACGACCCGTGCTGAGCTCTGCAGAAACTGAAAAATTAAGAGAATCCTAAAAAAAACAGAAAAATTAGAAAAAACGATTAGGCCGTTGATTCCTAACTTTCTTAAAATCCTTGTGTCCCCGGCAACGGCGCCAAAAACTTGATGCGTGTGGTGTGTTATATAAGTTTAAGTATATTTTAAGCCCTTTTCACACATTAGTCAAGTTTTAAATTTATAAAACATGATATTTTACTAACACCAAACACACATATGGGCAAGTGCACCCATCGTGAGCGTAGTATAGTGTTGGCAAGATACCGAGGTCGTCCAAGGACACAAGAGCTTTTAGTACCGGTTTATCCTCAACGTCTAATCAAATCAAAAGTTAGAAAAAGGTTTTTAAACTAGAAAAATAAAAACTAACTAAAATGCTAAAAAATAAAATAAAAATAAAACAGATAGACAAGATGAATCACTTGGCTCCGACTCGTGTATAGTGTAACCTTTGATTATTTCCGCACTTTTGCACTTTTTAAGAGATTATCTTAGTTATTGCAGTAGGCCCCTCTTTTGAAGGTGAAGTTACCCTCAACCCAGTAGTTTGAGTCAGCAAGGATACAATCCTAAAGGGTCGGATTATTGAAAGATAATTAATTAAGTTATTAATGCATATTATGGTAGGCCCCTCTTTTGAAGGTGACGTTACCCTCGGCTAAGTAGTATGAGTCAACAGGGATACAGTCCTAAGTAGTCGGGTTAAAGTATTAATAGTAGCTTACATATGAGGGGATCAAAGAGTTTGAACCCCCGCCATCCAATACCGGTGGGTATTGAAGGAGGTCCTACTAAATTTGACCCAGGTCCTTGCAGGATCTATACACTGAACAAGGCAAGACTCTTACCAAACCGTTCCCTTAACCCCCGACCAGGTAGCCAACATACCTCCATATAGACCGTGGAGATATGAATGGTGAAAATCTTTTATTTTATATAGACAGTAAAATAATGCCAAGACACCACGGACAAACGATAAGGAAGAATCACCTTCAACATAAGAAACTAGTTATTAAAGTCATTAATACATAACCAAGTAAAAAGTGCGAAAAGATTAAAAATAAAAAGTATTACACTAGACACTTGTCTTCACCAAGTGATGTAAGAGACTTAGGCAAACATGGCCTTTGATTGTCAAGAACTCTTACGATCAATCTTGGATCCTGAGACGACTCACACACTCTATGATGGACAATGGATGATGGTGGTGGATGATGGTGTTGTGATGGTGGTGGGTGGTGGGTGAAGTGTGAGAGAGGTGGTGTGCCAAGGGATGGTTTGCAAATGAGCCAAGCACCCCTATTTATAGGCTGAACAGTAGCTCGGGCACGGCCCCGTGTCCATCATCTTCTCTTTCTTCATTAATTGCAGTTTGTCTGCATTAGTTGACCACGCCCCCGTGTCCGCTGGGCATGCCCTCGTGTGCAGAAGTATATCTGTACTATCAAGATTTCCCCAGATTCTGCGAATCTTAGAGTTGACCACGGCCCCGTGTCCGCTGGGCACGCCCCCGTGGTGGGTGATAGAAGCTTCTATAGCTTTGTCTTTTATGCTGACACTTGGGCACGCCCCCGTGTTCACTGAGCACGGGGCGTGTTCAGCCTTCTGTCTTCTTGATTTTGCTTGGGAAGATGCTGTCGGGGAGTCGGGCATACCACGTTTGTTCCTTTTCTTGTATTTATGTTAGATTTAGCTGCCTTTTTGCTTCTTTTGTTCATTTGAGCTCATTTAATCCTGAAAATACAAAAGGAAGACAAAAACACACTTTTTCCAACACTAGTACTAAAAAAGGGTTAGTTTTATGCCACAATTGATGTAATTTATATGTTGCATTTTGTGCACATCACATACATATATATATATATATATATATGTATATATATATTTAGTGTATGGTTCATTTGAGAACCACTCTTATTGCGAGAACTATGAGAACCAATGTGAATACAAAAAAAAAAACCTAAAAATACCTAAAAACACACAATTTTTTTAATCTTTTAATCGAGTAACAATTATCAATGCATATGTGCATATATATATCATATCTTTGACAAATTTCGTAATATATTACCAGTATTAGACAATTGCACTTTCATTTACACTACCATCCGTAATACACTTCTTTTTTACATTAGCGTTACATAAAATGCACATGTGCATCTATATGTATGAACATGATATAACACGTTTTTGTACAAAAAGTTTGTGATTTTGAATGATGAAGTAGGCCAATATACATGTTTTTGGTTAGGTATATCTAATGGTTTGGTTATATTTGTCACATTATGATGTTATTTGTTGTTTAGTAATGTATGAAGGGTGTTGATGCATATGTGCATAAAGTGAAAAATACTATACATATTAGTAATGATAGTGTATTATGGATAGTAGGAGGTAATGGTAGTGTATTATGGATGGTATAATAGATGAAAAGGAAAGTGCATTTAAAGTAGTGTACCAAAAACACGTTATATCATGTTCATACATATAGATTCACATGTGCATTTCTAATATTGGTAATATAAAAAGTATTGTATTACGGATGGTATTGTAAATGAAAGTGCAATTGTCTAAATCTGGTAATGTATTACGGAATTTGTCAAAGAAATGATGCATATGCACATGTGCATCCATAATTGTTACTCGAACTATTTTTTAGAAACGAAAAGTAGCGATTTTTATTTAACAAATAAATTTTTTTTTCTGTGTGTTTAGGTATTTTTGGTTGTGTTCACATTGGTTCTCGCGGTTCTCGTAATAAAGGGTGGTTCCTAACCGATCCTTATCATATATATATATATGTGTGTGTGTGTGTGTATACATATATAGGGGAAGGTTCATTGGGGAACACTAAAAAAGTGGTGAACAGCGGGGAACCAACTCAAACAAACTCCGATTGGACTCATTCCAGCGGCGTTGGAAACGGCTCGTTGAACCGGCTCGTTGAACCCTAACTAGGATCTCTTAACCCTAAATCCTAACTCCTAAACTCTAAACCCTAAAGCTAAAAAATAAGGCTAAAACCTAAGCTAAATCGTAAAATCTAAACTACAAACCCTAAAAGCTAAACCCTAAATGCTAAACCCTAAATGCTAAACCCTAAAGCTAAACCCTAAAGCTAAACCCAAACCCTAAAGCTAAACCCTAAACCTTAAAGCTAAATCCTAAAGCTAAACCCTAAAAGCCAAACCCTAATATATTTTGGGTTTAGGGATTATGATTTAGGGTTAAGAGATCCTAGTTAGGGTTCGACGAGCCGGTTCCAACGCCGCTGGAATGAGTGCAATCGGAGTTCGTTTGTGTCGGTTCCCCACTGTTCCCCACTTTTTTCGTGTTCCCCAAAGAACCTCACACTACATATACATAAATATATATATATATATAAACACTGAAATTTCAAAACAAAATTATAAAAAAACACTTGCCGTTTTTTGGTTTTTTTTTGCTCAAAACGTTCAAAAACATGTAACTTACATTCCCTATTTTTTTTAAGTTTGTTACATAAGGTTTTCTTGAGTTTTCGTAACTCAAGTGAGTTTTCTCTCTATACTTCCCCTATATATATATATATATATATATATATATATATATATATATATATATTGGATGGGGATCATTATAGAACACTAATTATTGCGAGAACAACTCTAAATCACTAGATTTAAGGTTCATATTTTTTAAATTATATGTTTCTTAAATTCATATGTGTATTATGTATACATAAATAAACCAGGGGCGGAACCATAGTAATCTAAGCCGTAGCACGGGCTACGGCTCAACCTCGTATTCGTAGTGCTTTTTTACGGTTTTATATAAAGGATACCCCTAAAAAAATACGAGGATACATCTAACCAAAAAATAGGATACTTGATATTACTAAAATCCATTTTTTATAAGCTCAAACATTTCCAACCCGACACCTTGTAGAATAATTATACCCGAATGATACAATAAGCCAAAAATAACAATAATAAAAATGAAAGAAGTCCCTATATATAATTAATAAAGTTAACCCAAGACGCAGAACGATATTATAGTTGCATAAGTGATCTTGCTCGTCTTACGGTGGAAACCGGAACACATGGTTCTTGTCCTTTAGTTTATCAAGTAGTGAAGCTAACTTTGGTTTTACCGGTCGCAACCGCAACCATTGGAATATATTTTTTTCTAAATTGAAGCATGTCAAGACGGATTTACGCAATCGAACGGGCCTGGAATATTTGAGCAATGCTATGGTTTGTGCGGTCGAAAAATAAACTTTTGATAAAGTAAAAGACGACGATGTGATGGAACGATTTCAAGCTATGAAAAGAAAGATGACACAACTATTAGGCATTTGTTCTACTTTATTTATTATTGTTTTTTTATAATTGCCCAGTAATTTTTTTTTCGGGATACCCCTAAATTAATGGGCTAGTTCCGCCACTGAAATAAACCATATACTTTTACCTACACATAGCCTACATCCATGTATATAATTTAACCTACACATAACCTACATATATAGGTTATACAAAAATTGAAAATTTTTCATATTTTATTATGAATTCTAGTATGAGAAATAATAAATCTTACATTTGTGACATTCTCATTTACATTTTAGGTTTGTAGGATTGAAAAAATGGGTGATTCATTGTGTTCTGGGTGTTCTCGCAAAAACATAATAGGATAAATGTTTAATTTCTTGAATTATTTGTATGGCTTTGTTGTGGGTTTTAAAGCTTGAAGAGTTTGATGTAAGAAGATTAAATGCTGAAAATGTATGTCATCTTTGGGAGAAGCAACCAGGGTTGTGGAGGAAGGTGTAGATCATTTGAATGATAAACAATTTGTTCTTTTGTGCAAGGTCTTTGTTTGCAAAAGTACATCACAATGTCAAATTGTAATTTTGCTTTTAGATGTTGTATATTATGTGGTTTAAAGGGTATGTTTGGCATTAATTGATAACATAAGCTTCAGTGGCGTCTCGTCTTCGAAAATTCATGTATCTTGTTTGATCTCGAAAAATTATGTCCTTATGCCTTAACTATAAACAATGCAATTACTATTTAAATCATAAAGAAATGGGCTAACTGAACCTAATGTCAATGAGCTAACTTCTAAACCATAAAAATTGATTTGTAAATGGACCTATATTGGAATTGGTATGGGTATACTATTTAAAAAAAAATTAACATATTTATATATATCAGATTTAAAAAAAACATGTGTCCCTCGAAATCATGGGCCCTATGCGGTGGTCCTCCCCGCACACCATAATGGCCGCCCATGATAAACTTAATGTTAACAGTTTTTTATTGCTCACACAAGAGCGGGTGTTTTCAAATTTTAGTTGTTGAATTTTGCATGTTAGGCAAAGTGTAGAGTTAAATTTTTCCATGGGAAGACTACGTTTAGTTAGATTTATAGTTACAAAAATGCACTAAGCAATAGCATGTATGTTGTATATAGTATATACTTATAGCTTAATACATATACTATCGATATTAAGGGGCAATTATTATATTTTTTTACATACCACCTTATATCACTACTACAAAATAGAGCTTAAGACGGGGTGATATGGGTTTTAAGACGGTGTTTTCAACACCGTCTTAAACTACACTGGTTTAAAATCATGTCTTTTTAGCCGGTGTTCGCTTAAAATTCATGTCTTAAACCAATGGAACATTTTCAAATCAAACCAAAACAATACATATTCAAATCGAAAATAAACCCGTAGACATCCAATTCGGAAATAAACCCATCAAATTACAATCATTTGTGAATACATAACAAACTACGTTAAATTGTATAAATAAACTACATACGCTAATCTAACGAAATACCTAACTCGCTAAAAACCTCGGCATCAACGTCATCAACAAAACATCTATTTCATTATCCGTAGCCTCTCTCGTGTCGTGCCACATCTAAAATAAAAGTAGATAGAAAGAGTTATTACAAATATTATAGACTAAATCTAAAGGCAAAGAGAAAAATCGGTAATAACATCGGCAATAAAGCTATGTATATATTTACATGTTATATACATCTGAACCTTCTAAGTTTAAAAAAATCAGTTAAGTAATAAATTGATAAACAAGTAATTTTTACTTACTTCATCGGGAAACTGGTTTTGATACAAATTGACAAAGTCAAACATATGTTGGAGAACCATGTAGCCGCATTCCCATCCACCCTTTTGTTGCTTACACCGTAATAAATTAACAAATTATTATTTAAAAGTAAAGAAAAGCAAACAACTCAGAAATAGCGAACACACATACATCAACCATTGTGTAGTTGAACTCGGATCCTAAGGCGGTAGGAATTAGGCTTGAAAGACGATAGTTAGAAGCATTCTTTTCGCCTTTTATCTTTGTTGAATACAAAATATATACATGTCTTATGTGTTGGGCAATGATGAACAAAGACCAATGGTCGCTACAAAATTAGCGTTATAGAATAGTTAGATGAATCATAGTAATAAAATAAAAGAAAGTTAACTAAAAGAAACTTACTCAGCCAAATGCGGTGCAAGAATGAAATCTTTATCGACATGATGAGTCGCTAAACTGAAAATGTGATCTTCAACCTCTCTAGGATTTCTTTTGCACATATCACCTGTGATTGCGTTCACATTTAAAAAGGCGCATCGGTTGCCTTTTTTAGCCTTTGACTCCTTATAAAAGTACCTGAAAACAAGAATAAAATATATGATAAACTTAATAAATTCAGTTATATCTATACAATATTATAGTGATAACAACTTACAATGTAAACCAAAACACAATGGTGAGATCAACCCAGTCTTTGACAAATAATGCTAACACTGATTCAGCCTCAATATAGGTACCACTTTTGCTAGGAAACATATTCTCAGGAGCTGAATATGGAAGTGTAGTGGCCCAGTCGTTCCCGATGTATCCACCTAATCGACCAACCATCTTCTTATGTCATTCGGGTCTTAGTTCGATCAATTGCAAATGTAACTTCACTTTTTCGGCTTGTTTTTCTTGATATGTCAATTTAGCTTGAACCTGTTTTTGTTTTCCTTTGGACTTGTTTTGTGTTGGCATAGCTTTTTTCGGCTTTGGTTGTTTCGTTTGGGACTTTTGAACAACAGGCCTCATAACCTAAAATATCAAACAATTCGTTTTAGCTATTAAAATGTCACTTGCAATTCCTTTAATTACAATAATACACTTTCAGCTACTTAAAACATAAAATTAAAGATACGATCGAATTTTAAGTTAGAGAGAGATGGAGATAAATTAGGAACTGATTTGTTTTACTCTTCCCAAAATACCCTTTTCAGCTATTAAAATGTCTCATAATTCCTTTAATTACAATAATGCCATTATTAACTTAAACCATTGATCAATTAATCTTGACCAGTTCTTAAAGTTCTGAAAAACTTTAAGAGTTCTGAAATGATCTCCATCCTATATAGCACACAACTAAGATTAAATGATTGATTACCGTTTGTTGTTCGACATCTTGATTTTGAGGGCATTCAGACCCATTCATTGTGTCCAAAAATCCATCGGGTAGTAAAATATCATCAGCCAAAAAATCATTAATTCCTAACTGAATAGGAACTTCCGAGGAAAGCTGCATCTATAATAATAAACCATTGTTATAATATAAAATAAATAATAACTAAAGTAATATAAACTACCTTTGGTATATATGGATCAACAGTCGATGTCAAATTACACGTGCGTGTTTGGGGTGGGGTATGAAATTCTTTAGATATACGGTGAGTTTGTGCATCCAAAATCTACAATTAATATAAATATTATAGTAAATGGTAATATAATAAAAGATAAAGTAATATATAATTTGTTTATCAACTAAATATACCTTTATTGGCTTTCTTGGCCATTGAATGAACTTTCTTAAAGTTTGGTTCATCAATAGCATTTTACCTTCTATACAAGTCTCGTCAGGGACCGGAATACCCATAAATGCCGGAAGAACATGATCGACTTGTACCTTCACGCAATGCTCATGCATGCGAAGGTCGTCATCTAAGTATCGATCAAAACTAGGATATACAAGACCGTAGGCTATAGGTAAATCAACCACCATAATAATTCACAACGGGATAAACTCTGCAAAACCATACAGTATTTAAATAAACAAATATATGTACACATTGATATTATTTAAAGGCACTACAAGCTCAACATATGCATATATATATCACCTCAATATCTGGATATATCGCATGTGATGCACCCGAACCGCAACTGGAGCTAGGAAATCCTAGGCTTGCGTCTACACATTGACTTTTTCGACCCAAGTGCATGCCCGGGCTCACCTCCACCCTTTCCATAGCATTGCTGAAAAAAGGTCCTTTAACTTGTGTATAACCTACAAACTCAACATATAATATTACATCATTATATATACATGGGTTTTTAAATTACAAATCACCCAACGAAGAACAAATATTGGTCTTTCGACTCTAAAAAATTTAGAAAATGCATACCTAAACAGGAATTGGATCGATTTGAGGTATTGTTTTTTCAATAAAACAACAAAGAAATTCCATTTTTGTTGTTGTTTCTTTTAGGGATGAGCATGTGGTACCAGACACCGATACCGATACCGTATCGTCCCGTACCGATACCATTCGGTATTGGTATCGGCATTACAATTTACCATTTTTTCGGGATCGGGATATTAAGAGTCGGTACTCATATCCCTTGCCTAGTATACACACTTAGACTTTAATTAAACTTTAGTTAATTAGTTAAACTTTAGTTCATTCTTGTGCATATATTATGGCGCATGTGTGATAAGGATGTACATGTATCAAATGTATCTCTTGACTTGTGAAGTATACAAATAAATTATAAACTTCCTGAAGAGAAAGTGTATATGACTAACCTGTCGATAAACAGCCACATAAGTCAGTACACACTATAAACTATGAAGCATGAAATATAAATCACATAATAGGCTCGCTACCAGTTTTCCCCAAATTCGTAGCCCAGGCCCAAGTACATGGCTCGTCAAACTAATGCCTTGTCACAGACTCACAAACGTTGGTCCAACTTCAGGCCCAAACACCCATGCCCACTTTCATAGTTTCATGAATTAAATGAAATTGGATCTGGTTCTTCTTCCCTTACCATATTTTGAGCCCCCGAAATCTTACTCATGAATAAGTTAAAAATATGTGATCTTTTAATTTCCATTAATATTTTCATAGGGTTAGGATCAAATACAAAGGATAAAATAAATAAGAAGTGTAAGAAGGATTCTAGTCCATTGATCTTAGATTTGAAGGGTTGAGATTGGTTGTAGGGAAAAGAAGATAATAGAAGGGCATAAAGGGAATCCTATATTTATGGATTTTCTCTCTCCACATGCAAGGCACATGCCAATTCCCCCATCGATTTAAAACGTCCATAACTTTTTTCATACGACATTTTTTTTCAAAAAAAATTTCACCATAATAACGAGCGTTTTTTTATCTTTAATATGAGTACCATATTATCATATAAAAAAAATAAAAAAAAAATAATTTTTACTGGGTTTTTTTGGCATTGTGTTAAAGGTTCAGGTCATTGTGTCTTTTAACTGGGTTTTGGTCAGTAGAGTTTCTAAACATTGTGTTATTATCAAAACCTATAACACAATGTTAATTTAAGTTCTATCCATTGCGTTTTTTATAAAAACCTATAACACAATATATGACACAATGAAGATTTTGTTAAATCTGGGTTTTCTATAAATTGTGTTATTAGTTCAAGTCATTGTGTTTAATATGTTATTCATTGTGTTTTAATATGTTGTCCATTGTGTTTTAATAATTTGTTCAATTTTTTTATTATCTTGTTCATTGTGTTTTAGTTTGTTACGTATTGTGTTTTAGTTTGTTATGTATTGTGTTTTTAGTTTGTTTTTCATTGTGTCTTCATCTGCTCTCCATTGTGTCTTTTATCTGCTGTCATTAATTGTGTCTTTTATCTGTTGTCATCAATTGTGTTTTTATTTAGTCTGATTCTTATTGTGTATATGTTATCGCCATTGTGTTATACGTTATGGTCATTGTGTTTTAGTATGTTGTCCATTGTGTCTTTATCTGTCGTCATTGATAGTGTTTTTAATCTAATTTACATTGTGTTTTACATCATGTCCATTGTGTAATATGTTATTCATTGTGTTTTAATATGTTGTCCATTGTGGTTTAATAATTTGTTCAATTTTTTTATTATCTTGTTCATTGTGTTTTAGTTTGTTATGTATTGTGTTTTTAGTTTGTTTTTCATTGTGTCTTCATCTGTTCTCCATTGTGTCTTTTATCTGCTGTCATTAATTGTGTCTTTTATCTGTTGTCATCAATTGTGTTTTTATTTAGTCTGATTCTTATTGTGTTATATGTTACCGCCATTGTGTTATACGTTATGGTCATTGTGTTTTAGTATGTTGTCCATTGTGTCTTTATTTGTTGTCATTGATTGTGTTTTTAATCTAATTTACATTGTGTTTTACATCATGTCCATTGTGTAATATGTTATTCATTGTGTTTTAATATGTTGTCCATTGTGGTTTAATAATTTGTTCAATTTTTTTATTATCTTGTTCATTGTGTTTTAGTTTGTTATGTATTGTGTTTTTAGTTTGTTTTTCATTGTGTCTTCATCTGCTCTCCATTGTGTCTTTTATTTGCTGTCATTAATTGTGTCTTTTATCTGTTGTCATCAATTGTGTTTTTATTTAGTCTGATTCTTATTGTGTTATATGTTATCGCCATTGTGTTATACGTTATGTTTATTGTGTTTTAGTATGTTGTCCATTGTGTCTTTATGTGTTGTCATTGATTGTGTTTTTAATCTAATTTACATTGTGTTTTACATCATGTCCATTGTGTAATATGCAACTGGGTTTTTGAAATTTTTTTGAAAAATATAACAATATGGTACTCATATTAAAGATAAAAAAACGCTCGATTTTATGGTATAATTTTTTTTAAAACAAATGATGTATAAAAAAGTTACGGACGTTTAAAAGTTAGAGGGGGAAATAGCATGTGACTTGCATGTGCATATTCTCTTTCCTCTTGTAGACAAAATTACCCTTTCCATTTAATTGCTCATATGACACTTGTCACTCTCTGGTGCCTTCTTACCCTTCTTATTTTTAAATCTTTTGTATTATAACTCAACCCTATTTTTATAATCACATGATGTTGCAGAACTTAGTTTTTGTTTAAAATATTAATAAGTAAAGACTCAAAAGCCCAACATCCTTGTGATTAGCAAAACGAAACAATATAACAGATACCAAGTTTGAATTTTCACCCTAAACGAGTACATCCTTATCACTACAAGAACGCGTCTGGAGGGGCTGCGTAGAAGGGGAAGGGGAGCTAGGGTTTTGGTCGAGCAGACTAAGAGTGTATGTTAGGGTAGGAATTGGTTTATGTTTGTTTTTTTTCTAAGTTAATTGTTATTATAACAGTACGTATGTTAGTGTTTGTTTTTTCTAAGTTAATTGTTATCAAACATTAGTCTTGTTAGGGTAGGAATGGGTTTAAGATTGTTTTTTTTCTAAGTTAATTGTTATCAAACATTAGTCTTTCAAGATTAATAATGGGTTTAAGTATTTGAGTAAGTTTATAGTAGAAGTGAAAATAACTTTAAAATCATATTAAGAAAAAGAAACATAATACATTTATAAAATAAAATGACATACAAATATAGTTTTCATAACTGAACAATCATCTTTCTCGGTTATTCCTGCAAAAAAAAAAAAAAAAAAACAATAATAAAAATAAGTTGACTATATAATAAAATTGTAATAAAGAAACACTATATATAAATTTATCTAAAACCTTTTTCGCTTAGTTAAATGTGGTCCGTCAACATATATCCCATCGTGGTGGTCGGTTCTTTTGTACGTGGCGGAATCATCGATTACATCATGCACCGGTTGAGTACCAACAGAAAATGGTGGTAGGTCGTCAAGCCCTGCACTACGATATCCCATTTTGGTTTGCTCGGGTCGTTGACAAAAAACATTTGTGTTACTAGTTTTGCTAAAACGAATGGTTCAGATGCATAGCCATCTGTGTTAAGGTCCACAAGTGTAAATCCATATTTGTCAACTGTAACGCCTCTAGTGTTATTCACCCACTTACATTTGAACACAGGTATGGTGGTGAAACCATAATCCAATTCCCATATTTCATGTATGACACCGTAATAAGAATTTTTAGCAATTCTTGTAAGTATATCACGATTCGTCCTATCGTATTGGGTCGATGTGGCTACTACAGTAACTCCACTGTTCTGCATTGTACTTTTCCCATCTTGATCTTTGGTGTAAAACGTATAACCATTAATGTCGTACCCTTGGTAAGATGTTACATTAATATTTGGACCTTGACCTAACTTCTGCACAACTATATCAACATCTCCTTGGCCATTTGCCATTACCTTACTTTTCAACCAACTAGCAAACTCTTCATTATGCTTTTTTTTATACCAATATGCTGTCCGACCCTGGTATGTCAACCGTAATGTTTCCATGTGTTCGTTAACGTAAGGAGCAATACATGCCATGTGTTGTAAGACAACAAAATGTGCAAGTTGTAAAGAATCGTAAATGGGAATATTGTTCTCATACCAACACCTCCTCTCCCTTGAAGTCTACTAGAGTGACGAGATTGAGGAACGCCAATACTTTTGACACCATTCAAATAACCTGTGAATAAGTCAAGCATTGCATTGTTAGTTATACGTAATAAAACTAATATATTATAAATGTTATGATATTATTACCTGTGCAGAACTCTTCACTTCTTCGGAAGTATATCCTTCAACAATGCTACCCTCAGGCCGACTACGATTTTTTACATAACCTTTTAAGAAACCTATGTATCTTTCAAAAGGGTACATGTAGCGTAGAAATACAGGACCACAAGCCTGAATTTCTCTTACAATATGGATTACCAGGTGAACCATCACATCAAAAAACGACGGCGGAAAATACATCTGAAGTTCACATAGCGTGACGATTATTTCTTTTTGCAAACTTTCAAGTGATTGTGGATCAATTACTTTCGAATGAATTGTGTTGAAAAAAAAAACAAAGCTTTGTGATTGTATGTCGTATTTTATCTGGTAACGATCCACGGATTGCAATAGGAATCATATGTGTCATCAAAACATGACAATCATGAGACTTCATACCAAGCAATTTACAATCTTTCAACGACACCAACCTTTAATGTTTGCTGAATAGCTGGATGGAACTTTAATACCGTGTAAACATTCACAAAACATTTTTTTTCCTTGTTTGACATTGTGTAGCATGCCGGTGGTAGAAAAAAACCTTTAGGGTGCGGAACAGGATGAAGCCCTTCACGTATTCCCATTTCTTGCATGTCTTTACGGACATTGATCCCATCTTTAGTTTTCCCGGGAATGTTTAACAATAATCCAAGCAGGCTTTCACATACATTTTTCTCAATATGCATAACATCTAAGCAATGTCTAACTTATAAATGCTCCCAGTAAGGCAAATCCCAAAAGACAGACTTTTTTTTTCCAAATGTTGGATGGTTCAGGATGAGTTTTTTTCCCCTTTGTTTTTTTCCCTTTTGTTTTTTTCCCTTTTGTTTTTTTTCCCCTGAGTTTTTTTCCATCAAACTCCACTGCTCTGCTCTGATAATCGTGATTTTCCGGAAGGAATCTTCGATGTCCCATGTACACGGTTTTTCTACAATTACTTAACCATATTGAACTTGTGTCATCTTCACAAATAGGACAAGCTAGTCTACCTTTCGTACTATATCCTGACAAATTACCATATGCTGGAAAATCACTAATGGTGCAAAATATCATGGCACGCAAATCAAAATATTCTCTCTTATAAGAATCATACACGTTAACACCTGGGTTCCATAGAGTTTTAAGGTCATCTATCAGTGGAGACAAATAAGCATCAATGTCATTACCAGGTTGTTTCGGACCTTGAATCAACAACGACATCATTATGTATTTTTTTTCATGCATAACCACAGTGGAAGGTTATAGATGCAAAGAAGAACCGGCCACGTACTATGACGACTACTCATGTTTCCAAAAGGGTTGATCCCGTCCGAACTAAGCCCAAACCGTATGTTTCTGATCTCGTTACCAAAATCAGGATACATATAATCTATAGTTCTCCACTGAGGTGAATCTGCCACATGTCTTAGTTTTCCATCATTTATACGGTCATCTGAATGCCAACGCAACAATTTTGATTCCTTCTCGTTTGCAAATAATCGTTTCAGTCTTGGTATAATAGGAAAATACCACAACATTTTAGCTGGTGGTCCATTTTTTGTCACATCATCGTCAACTTCATCTGTATTGCTTTTACGCTTATACCTTGATGCGCCACAGTTAAAACATGTATGATTATTTTTGAACTCCTTTCTATACAACATACAATCATTTGGACATGCATGTATTCTTTCAACTTTCAATCCCATCGGGCACATCATTTTTTTGCTTGGTATAATGAAAGTGGTGACTCATTGCCTTCTGGAAGCATGTCATTTAATAACACTAATAGATCTGTGAAACTCTTATCACTCCATCCGTGTGTTGACTTTAAGGTAGACAATCTCAAAACAGCACTTAGTTTCGAGTATTTCTTACAACCAGCATATAACGGTTTTTCCTCATCTTCAAGTAATTTTCTTAATTTTTCTTGCTCATCATCACCAATATTAGTCTCTAAATCATTATACATGTCATTGAAGTTGTCTTTGTAGTCATTTAAAGTGAAATTTTCGTGATCAATATATTGTTCTTTATTATCCTTTTTATCGTTGTCTATTTTGAAAGACGATGTGCTACGATTAGCAAGAGATTCCTCATGCTTTGACCAACAAGTATATCCAGGCATAAAACCATATCTAAACAAATGAAAGTTTATTTCTTTGATATCAAATTTCTGAAAATTTGTACACGATGCACAGGGACAAAATATCAATCGATCTCCCATATTCACGCGATGAGCTTCGGCGGCCTTAAGAAGACTTTGAATACCCATTATATATATTTCATCTATACGATTTCGGTAGTACATCCAATCGCGATCCATCTGAAAATTCAAATAAACAAAAAATGATATAAGCGTATACGTATGATGTAAACCGGTGTTCTAAGGCGGTGAATCCTAACCCACTTTTTGAATATTCTATCTCAGAAGTACACATTTTAACGAGACGACATTTAAGAAAAAAATCGGCAGCATTTCCCCTTAACTCCCCAAGTATGCGAAAAACCGCAAACCCGTGAGAGTAGAGGAAATACCAACCGATCTTTTCTTAAGTGACAGTTCGTTAAAATGTATATATATCCTAAATGAGATAGAATATTCAAAAAGCAGTCCCGAACGGGACAATTCAAAATTTATCTCTATTAGATAAATTTTGGACGGGTAATTCTAAAGGGTTACCTAAATGTATATTTATATACCTATATGTAAATGTAAATATATAACATCTATATGTAAACTAAAATAGAAAATTTTCATAAATCACTATATCACTGAAAATAAATTATAACAATGTTAAATACATATACAATACACTAATGCCTTAGAAAAACAAAAGACAACTTCAATTTCTAACAAAAAAAAACATATAATTAAACACATTTAAAACTATTTATAAAACTAAAAAACATTAAGTAACATATGTAAAGAAAAAAGAAACTAACCTCGAAGCTTTAAAAGCTTGTTAATGATGAAATTAAATGAAGAAGGTGAGAAAGTTAGATGAAGAAGATGAGAGAATTGAATGAAGAAGGTGAGAAAGTTGGAAGAAGATGAAAGATTTGGTGGGTTGTTGGAGCTTCTGCGATTTTGAATTTGATGAGTATATAAGACGGTGTTCAAAGGGAACACCGTCTAAAGGGTGTGTATGTAAACATAAGACGGGGTTTAAGCATAAGACGGTGTTGTATGGAATTTTGTTGAATATTTTAATTGGATTGGCATAATGGTCATGTGAGGATTTGATTTTAAGACGGGGTTATTAAAATAACACCGTCTAAACCATGAGCATATAAGACGGTGTTCAAAGGGAAAACTGTCTAAAGGGTGCGTATGTAAACATAAGACGGGGTTTAAGCATAAGACGGTGTTGTATGGAATTTTGTTGAATATTTTAATTGGATTTGCACACCGGTCATGTGAGGAATTGATTTTAAGACGGGGTTATTAAAATAACACCGTCTAAACCAAATATTGAACACCGTCTAATGCTTCATATTATAGTAGTGTATATGTTTTCCTGAATTTGCTGGAAAATTTAGTTGACCTAAACTTTATTTAAAGGTATTATGAATAGGAAATTATGAGTTAGTAAATTTAGAATTAAGCAAGTGAAATTGTTCATTTCTCATGTCAACTTGTATTGGATATTTTGTTTGTAAGATTTATGTAACAGTGTACAATAGGATATGTATTTTATCATTGTCTTGCATTTATACTCTTATACATGGAGTCCCCAATATATAATACGCCCTTGCATTTAAAGTAATAATAATATTGAACTAACCATCATTATTGATGTTACAATATATCATAATAAACTTTTGTAAAATATTATACACATAATAAAACTAACAAAAATGCTATACAATATCTCGAGATGATTGATAAATAATAGAATGAGTATTGTGTTGCAAATTGTTCTTGCGGCAACATCGCGTGCGTTTCCTACCAAAGTATATACACACAGTTTGGTCTAGTTATGATATGTAATTTTGAATGCAATTACAATATATATATATATATATATATATATATAGTGGAGGGTTCAAATGAGAAGAATTTTTTTGTAAGAAGAAGTTTCAACCAATAAGAATGCTTCATTTTACTTCATTTAATATTTGTAGTTAATTTTAATATAAGGGTATATTGGTAAACTTGCATAAATCATTAATTTGTATTCTTCCTTTTTAATAACTAGCTAAATTTTGTAACTCCTTTTCAAAATATATATTTTTTCCAAATTAAAAAAAACAACTTAATTTAAAGTGTAGAATAAATTACTAGTTGTGTAGGATAAATTACGAGTCGTGTAGGATATATTTCGAGGTGTGTAGGATAAATTTCGACTGTGTAGGATAAAATTCTATAATATGTAGGGTATATGTAGGAAAATTTTGATATGTGTAGTTTTTGTAGATTATATGTAGGATAATTAATGATTAGTTGACTAATTAATTAAAGAGAAAAAATTAATGATATGAGTTATAAATGAAATACCTACACATCCAAAATTATCCTACATATTTCAAAATTCATCCTACACGTTGAAATTTATCATACACAACTCGTAATTTATCCTACACAACTCGTAATTTATCCTACACTTTAAATTATTTTATTTTATTTTAAAAAAAAAATATTTTGAAGATAAGTTACAAATTATTTAATGTAGTAAGCTATTAAAGAGGAAAACTACAAATTAATGACCTATGTAGATTTACCGATGTACCCTTATAGTAGTATTGAATACTTATATTAAATGAAGTAAAATAAAGCATTCTTATAGGTTGAAATTTCTTTTTTTTTCTTCTTACAAAAAAATTATTCTCATTTGAACTCTCCACTATATATATATATATGTAATAAGCAAATTACATATATGTGTACTAATCAACTTGTATATGTAAAAACCTATTTACGCATATGTAATCATACAATTGCTTATGATATACGACTAAACTATAAAAAATAATATTAATTATTAGAAAAATAAATAAAAGGATTAGTTATGGAATGGACAAATGAAAGAATGAATTATTAGCATTTCATTATCTTATTTGGTTACCATACAATAAGATAGTGAAAGACAAAAGAGAACATCCACTAATCGGTTAATGAGGTTTTTACATCATGAATCATGTGGTGGCATTGTTCCCTTTTACATCATGCATCATAATTAAGGTTTTTACATCATGCATCATGCGACGAACGGTTAGTCATGTATCATGTGGTGGCGTTGGTAGTCGAAAGACAAAAGGGAACATGCACTAATCGGTCTTTGTCCTGATTGCTAAGTGTTATGTGCCTTATGTCCAAGGTTTGATGCAAAACTACTATCGAGCCAGAGGTCTCACTGGAAGCAGTCTCTCTATTCCTACGGAATAGAGGTAAGGCTGTTTACATGTTATCCTTCTCAGACCTTACCTTAACTTTGCTATTGGTGAGATTTACTGAGTATGATGATGATGATTTGGTCACCAAACAATAATGGAATGAATTATTACATTTTATTATTAGTAACAACAATAATAATATAAATAACATTACTAATAGTAAAAATATAATAATAAAATAGAATATAATAATAATAATAATAATAATAATAATAATAATAATAATAATAATAATAATAATATTGATTATATAATAATAATAATTGTTCACTTTTTTCCATTCCTAGAAGAAATAAAAAAAAATATAATATGATATGATATGATGATGAAGATGATAATAATAATAATTGTTTAGTTTTTTCCATTCCCAAAAGAAATGAAAAAAAAGATATCTCTTCCAAATAAATAAAAATACCAAAAATGGAAGAAAATCACATTTTTTTATGTAATGAACTGTTTTGTTAATGTATGACAATCGAACAAATTTTATTCCATTCTTTAGGGTTAATATGTTTTATTACGCCTTATATTTCGTTATTCTAAACACTACCATATAGCTTATTATATTGAAAACTAAGGGGTGTTTGTTTTTTTGTGAAAAACACTCTATAAACTCTTATGTCTGTCCTACGCAGACCACACGCAGACGTTTGAGTCTGCAGCGTGTTTGTTTTTTGAAAGTGATTTCATTAAAAAACCTCTTCCTCGCACAGACCTGGCCTCACATCTTCAAGCCTCTTCTATACTTCTGCTCTTTCAAAACACATCTCAAAAATCCTAGCTTCTCAAAACATATCTCAGGCATACCTAGAAGGATCTCAGGTCAAACAAACCAAATCACTCATCACCAAGTTATGCCGCCTCTTCTACACCCTCGGTTGGGTCTCTTGCACCGGCGGAAGCATCATCGCCAAGGTCTACAACGATTCCGTCCCAAAATCCGACCAACTCATCATCATGTCCCCCTCCAGTACGTATCTCTCACTCAATTTGTTTAAAAAAACATCTGTTTGGTGATTATTGTTAGAAATAAGGGGTTAATTGGACTTTTGCTAGTGTTAAACTTGAAGAAGATGAAATTTAGGTTTGTATGATAGGTGTGCAAAAGGAAAGGATGGTGGAAGAAGATATGTATGTGTTATCGTCGAAAGGTGATATCTTGTATACTCCGTTCCCTAAGGGTTACCCTCACAAGCCACCTAAATGTTCAGATTGTGCACCTCTTTTCATGAAGGTAGTTGTTATTTTGATCATGTCGGTGTGATTGGTCGTTACGTTATTGATCGGTTTTGAGTTTCGGTTTTGGCTTTGGTTTTTGGATGTTTTTGTGTTTTGTAGGCTTATATCATGAGGAATGCTGGTGAAGTAATTTATAGTCATGGGATGGAATCTTGTCTTGTTACTATGCTTGATTCTTTAGCAAAAGAGTTTAGGGTAATTTATTTGTCTTTTTGTCTTTTGTATATTGTCTTGTGTAATTTTATTAATGGTGATTATGAAATCTTGTTATTGTTTATGTGCCTTTTTGTTTGGTTTGTTTAGATTACTCATATGGAGATGATTAAAGGAATTCAAGGGCATGGTTATTATGATGAGCTTGTGGTTTCGATAACAGAAAACACTGCTCATGAAAGGGAATTGACTGAAGCTCTTGCTGAAGCAGTATGTTCTTTTTGTACTCTGCTTCAACAATCTGCAAAATTTAGTTTTGTTTTAGTTAAATTCGAAGACAATTAAGAAACTTTTTTTTTCTCAATTATCAACAGGTTGAAGCACATGGTACTGCATCAGATCGGGAATATATGACTCAGTTACGAGATGCGATTGCTGAGCAGTTAATGTAAAGCATGGATTCAATGATTTAAAAAAATGTTATTGTTTTTTTGAATATTATTTCAGTATTGTATAACTATTATTTATGTTTGAATGTTAAAAACTCTTTTAAGTTAGATAAAATCAGTTTATTTATATTTCAGTTTATTTCAGCAGCTTGCAGAAGTTAAAAAACAGACATTCTTCTTCGTGCAGACTGCAGAGGTTTGATCCACCTCTTCAGCTGCAGATGTCTGCAGATGTGCTCTGAAGACTGCAGACGTTTTACCTTTGAAAAAACAAACAGCACCAAAGATGTAGTTGTACATTGAAAAGTAAAGGATTATTATGTTACAAAATAAGATGTAGTACATGGAAAAGTAAAGGATTATTATATTGAAAAAACTAAGATGTAGTTGTAGATGATGAGTTAGGGTTCTGTACAAACCTTATTAATTATAAAAACAGTAAGAATAGACCATCTAATTTTTTAATCAATGATTGTTGTTGATTATACATAAGATCCTTATAATTAGTTTTGTGTATTAATATTCTTAAGTGTATTTTAGTAATTGCTCCCAAATAAATAACATCCGATTTATCCTCCTTATATGTCGCTCGTGGCCCACTTTTAGTTATGTATTTAGATAAATGTTATGTATTGGTTTTGTAAATCAATGTGCTAACAAGAATCATTCAAAAAATAAATGTGCTAATTAGAATGTGTGTTATGCTTGTGTAAATGGATTTTCTAATAGGTAAATCAATGTGTTGATAATATGAGTTAATGTGCTAATGAGATTAGGGTTATAAACGAACTGAACGAACACCAACAAATCCTTGTTGAATAAAGTCTTGTTCGTGTTCGTTCGTTAAGGAAATAAATGTGTTCACGAACGGTTCATGAACACTCACGGAACGAGATTTTATGTTCGTGTTCGTTCATTAAGGAAATGAGCGTGTTCACGAACGGTTTACGGACACAAATAAATTTAGCGTACGCGACGAAGGCTAAAGGTTGATGGTCCAGAGAGTAGCAGAGAGTAGCACTGGAACTTGAAGCTCTAATTATGGAACGGATGTTGATCATGTTCGTCAATGTAACTAATGAGAAAAAAAGGGAACGGTGCATAAACAATGTGGAAATAGGGTTTCCTAGTTTAATTGTTAGGGTAATAAAATAAATAAACATTAAATAATATAAAAAGCATAGACAAAATAAACATAAACAAACGAATGCAAATGAACGAACGTTCACGAACACCTTACTGAACGTTCACAGACACAATTGAACGAACACGAACTCTGTTCATGTTCGTTCATTTAACTACTCGAATGAACTTTCTTGTTCATGTTCGTTCGTTTATTAAATGAACGAACATAAAGGAACTTCCTATCGAATGGTTTACGAACTGTTCGCTGAACGTTCGGTTCATTTACAACCCTAAATGAGATAATGTGTGTGATGATTATATCAGTTGACGTGCTAATTATAGTTTATGTTACGTTAGAAAATAATATATCATATCATGATTTTATTTATGTGACACCTCAGAAAAATTTATCAAATGATATGGCAACATGTGTCCGATAACTCTCAAATATTTCTGATATGTTGGACGGGAGGGACCAAATTCATAAAAATGGAAGATGAATCAAGTGGAGGGATCAAATATGTTAAAACGCCAAAATTTTGGACTCAGACGGTCCCTTACGGACCGCAAGGCATATGCCTTAGGGTCCGTAAGGCTATTTGAAACTGTGGGCGCCAAAGAAGTCCTTACGGACCGTAAGCCATAACCCTTATGGTTCGTAAGGGGTCTGCAGAACAACAGTTTGCAGCTGGCAACTTCAACTGTAGTTTTTGGACACCTAGCTCGCAAAATGCCACCTTTCTTCTACTTCCTCCACCTATTTGGACACTAATCAACTCCAGGGAAGCCTTGTTAACATGTGGCATCATCTCATGATCATTGTGCAACTATAAATAGAAGCCTTCATGAGCCATTCAAACTTGCACCTTCACGTTTTCTTTCTATCTATCATTTGGAGCAGCTTCTGGACCAAGAAGCCTCCTTCTCTAAAGTTGAATCTTTCCCTTGAACACTTGTAAGTGTTCTATCTCAAACTTGTTCCATTCCTAGGCTAGTTATTAGCCGAAAGTCAAGCAAATTGACGTTTGCTTTGACTTTCGGTTATGACCATTTTGATCAAGCCAAAGTTTGAATCGAACTTGGCTACGTGATCGTAATAATGAAGCTGTTAATCCTTTGTGATGGCACATTTATGAAGATCACATTAAGTAGGAGAAATGACGAGTCAACGTTTTATTAAATAAAAGTCAAAACACAGATTTTTTTTTAAATTAAGCTAAATGACTTCCAAGTATTGAAACCTTAATTTTTGACATTATAACATTTTATATAACATATTAGGACATGTTTGATCATGTCCAACTCGTCATTTACTGCTTAGAGCTTATATCGCAACCAAAAGTCAAACAGTTTGACTTGTGCTTTGACTTTCGATTCTGACCCGATTGAGCAAGTTTAGAGCCTGATTAAGGGTTGTTGTATATTATATTTTGTAGGGAATAACCTTAGAGGTTATAACTTCTGATCATATCGCTTGTCGAGTCTATTGCAAAGTCCACATATTATGTCAAATAAATGCCCAAAATGCTCTTATGGCCCAAAAGATGGTTTTAAAACCAAATGAACATGTAATCTGATTATGAAACTGATGTTATGTTAATATGAAATATATTTTGGCATTATGGACTTGTCTTACACCCATTAGACCACCGATACCACATATGCGCGTATGTCTTATTTAATAAGCAGAAATTAGATAAACTAGCCGAATCGGGTTAAAACATTTCAAATCAGTTCTAATCAGAATATTTGGATATTTGACCCATATCATACGAGTCGTTACACTTGGAAGGGTATAAACCATATTCGATCTGGTCTCCGCTTAATCTAGCGAACCATACGTATTTATTAAAGTTAACCGCAAAGTCAAATGACTTGTAAAAGACCCGTTAACATTCTAACGGGTCATAACTCCGTTCATTCCATACTAGCAGCCTCCAGTAAATTGTGCCTGTTTTAGTCATTTTGATTAACGACTGTGCTAAAACATCTTTGATTTGTAAAGACTAGCGAGAGTAAATACTCTTACCTTATTTTCCTTTATAAGGGCTTGGGATACGGCACTTGCCGCTTAGTCGGGTATTGAATCAAAGACGAATGATGTCCCAAATTTAAATAACCTGTTTTAATCCGTTTTTCTTGATAACTTAAACATTGGGAGTTAATACGACAGTGTCCTGGATATCACCGACTCATTTAATTGCAAGTGGTCATGACCAAAGTGTGGGGTGTAGGAATACACCTGACAGATGCTAATGCTATTTTATATGATACTGAAAATGTGGTGTGTAGGTTAATCATGTACCAGCGTTTAGTTCCGATCCCCATATGTATTGAAAAGCATGTAAAACCCGTAACAAGAAACATTATCTTATCCCAAGTTATTTTTAAAATGATATACACTACAACAAAAATGACTTTTTAGGACCTTTTCTGTGGGAAGCTTGTAAAAGAGGGTCCTAAAAAACTATTTAATAGGACTAATGAACTTTTGGGGTCCTTTTATAATATACTCTACTAAACCGGTGTCCTAAAAAACTATTTAATAGGATGGATGATTTTTTGGGGTCCTATTATCATATAATTTAATAGGACACTTAAAATGTAGATCCTAATAAAGTACTTTATAAGACATTTAATTGTTAGTGTCCCATTATGTGGTACTGTATTATGACACTTGATCATCTGGGGTTCTATTATAACATAACTTAATAGGACACGATGTAGTTAAGTCATAAATGTTCAGTGTTATAGGACCCTTTTTAGTTGAAGTCATATTAGAACTTAACTTAATAGGACACTTGACACTTGGGTATTATAACTTTAAACTTTATAGGACGCTTAATCATTGTGGTGTTATTATAATACACCGTAATAGGACACTTGATATTTGAGTCATAAAACATTAGTTTTATAGGACACTTATTCGGTAGAGTTTTATTATAATATAACTTAAAAAGACACTTGACACTTGGGTCTTCTAAATTTAACCTTTATAGGACGCTTAATCATTGTGGTGTTATTATAATACACTATAATAGGACACCTGATATTTGAGTCATAAAAGTTTTATGATAAAACATCAGTTTTATAGGACGCTTATTCGCTAGAGTTCTATTATAACATAACTTAACAGGACACTTGATATTTGAGTCGTAAAACATAAGTTTTATAGGACGTTTATTCTCTAGAGTTTTATAATAACACTAGGTTATTGACCCATGAGTGGTGGTGGTGAATAGTGGTGGTGGTCGGTGAGTGGTGGTGGTGGCCGGCGGTGGCGGTGGTGGTGGCGGTGAGAGGTGGTGGTGAGTGGTGGTGGTGACCGGCGGTGGTGGTGGCCGGCACTAGTGGTGGCCGGTGGTGGTGGTCGGCGGTGGTGGTAGCCGGTGAGTGGTGGTGGTGGGTGGTGGTTGTGGTGGTGAGAGGTGGTGGTGGCCGGTGAGTGGTGGTGATGGCCGGTGAGTGGTGGTGGTGGTGAGTAGTGGTGGCGGTGGTGAGTGGTGGCGGTGGTGAGTGGTGGCCGATGAGTGGTGGTGGTGGTGGCCGGTGGTGGTGGTGTGTAGTGGTGGTGGCCGGTGAGTGGTGGTGGTGGTGCTGGTGCTGGTTAGAGGAAGTGGTGGTGAGTGGTGGTGGTGGCCGGTGAGTGGTGGTGGTGGTGGTGGTGCTGGTGAGATGTGGTGGTGCTGGTGAGATGTGGTGGTGCTGGTGAGAGGTGGTGGTGGCCGGTGAGTGGTGGTGGTGGTGGCCGGTGAGTGGTGGTGGTGGTGGCCGGTGAGTGGTGGTGGTGGTGGTGGTGGTGAGTAGTGGTGGTGGCCGGTGAGTGGTGGTGGTGAGTGGTACCAATACCGTACCGAAACGGTACCAATACCGAAAGTGCTGATACAAAAAGTAGGTATCGGTACCGAAAAAATTCGGTACAAGAAATTCAATATTGGTATGGGACTGGTACATTACCGATATCCAATACCAAATGCTCATCCATGGGATACAAAGTGTTCAAGTTTTGAAATCAAAAGTTAGGGTACACATTGATCCCGTCACCAAATTACACTTTACCTTGAAATTTTGTTTGGGCTTACCGGCCCCCTTCGATAAACTGGATCTACAAATGGGCTTCAAACCCTCAACAAAGCCCACACAGTCTCAGGTCTCATTTCTCAACACTGAAACCCTCTATGTACCCTTTCGATTGTGAAGCTGCAATTGGCGAATCACCAGTCACCACCACGAATCCAGCCCCCATTGTCAACCTGCACTGCTGTTGGAAGCCATTATGTGCCACCCCATTATATTTGCTCAGTATCACGAATCCAGGTAACATCTTCGATCATCCGGTTGTTGTAATGGTTCTCTATCTACCTAAGTGTTCGAATACATTTCTGTGATTCTTCATGGATGATTTGAACACGAGTATATACACAAACACCACAAATACAAGTGAAAATAATAACTAAATGTACTAGAACTAGGTTACTTGGGTTTACACAATTTTTTAATCGATTAATTTAGTTTGTCATGATGGAACCAAATGCTTGGCAGCTTGATCAGTTGAGAAGAAATGAAGCTACTACTACAAATACAAGTGAAAATTATTTAAGCGTCATTCGAATATAGGTGGGCTGTTAAAAAGAGAAAAATGTTGAATGAAACGGAGTGGGCCATCAGTTGAAACAAAAGCCCAAGAGAAAAACACGTTTGTGTAGACCTTATAGGAGTGTCCCCTCTTGTTGGGCTCGGTGATAAGGGGTTTGTTGCTGGCCAGACTGCTTTGAAGGCGGAATCAAACAAGGTCGCTAAACACGAGAATAAACATGTGTTTATCTCATTCGCTTTTGATACATTTGGTTCCCTAGCCCCAGAGGCTGTGGAATTCCTAAACATGGTCCAACGGGTTGTGAATAGCAATCTCTCAACATTTAAGGGTCGTTTCCTCTTTAGTAGGATTGGTTTTGCAATTCAAAAGGGGGTTGCGGCGCAGCTTGTTGCCTGTTTACCTGCCACTTGTTTGTAAAAAAAAAGCCCAAGAAAAGGAATAAAGGAGTAGAAAGGCCCTCTTTGGTTATTATGACTTGTTAATTTGATGATCGATATCCATATTTTACACTCTGAATATGTATTAGATTGTGATGTGTATATCTGTGATGTTGTTTGGTTGTGTTAACTGTATGATGAATTATTGTTGGTTTTTATACGTCCCATTGGTGTGGTTTGCTATGATTTGTGTCAAAACGTCAATCAATAAATGTAGGTTATGTTCAGGTAACCAATAGAAGACTTATATAAAAAAATAAGTTATCAAGTTATAATTCCATTTAGTTGAATGCTAATTATGTTTAAGCATTTAACGCATGCTAATCATACAAACGATATATAGTATGGTACTTGACCGTGCCCAATACACACTAGTTAATTTAGTTAAGGGTCGTGTGCTTGATGTGTAAATACATAGATCATGCTCTAGGTCAATCAGGGTCGGCCTAATATTTTTGAAGGCTCTAAACGAACTACAAAGTCAGGCCCTTTTGAATTAATGTAAATAAAACATCAGTTATGCTTTCTACCTTCTAAGTCTCAATCGCAAATTCGTAAGCACAGTCTCAATTACAAGCACAAAATCAAAATTTAAAGAGTTGAAGAATCAATTGGGAATTTAGAGCATTCACATCCATTCCATCATATTTTCACCCTATATTACACTAAAAAATACTACATTTACTCTCTCATATTCAATTAAATAATATTTTTTGTACCTTTATCATTACCTTTTCTCTCTCCTCCACTCACAACCACTTTCAAAATATATTAACAATTATATGGGGTGAACAGTGTCCCCCCCAAATATACAGATGAACAGTAACATTTTCTTTCTTCTCCACTCACAACCACTTTTTATAATCTTTATATTATAAAAACTCTACACAGATAATTTGATGGGATGGATGTGAATGCTCAGAGCAAACATTGATTGAGTAAATCTCGGTAAATACTATAAAAATAGTCATTACCAACCTGGATTATCCCTCCTACACCATTAATTTAGTTTCACATCTAATATCTCGCCAATCTGCAACGCCATTGAGCAAAATGAGCGTGTGCGGCGTTATAGTTAATGAAAATGACGATGGTGACCTAAATCAAAGACAAACCATATATATTGTTTGAAGTTGGAATTGGGCTTTTTTATTCTAAAATTGGTTCTTGAGTTGGGCATTCCAATAAATATAGTTTTTGTTTAGTTCATCTGGGCATATACAATAGTAATACACATATACTATATAAAAAGCTTTTTAAAAATTATGGGCCCCTATTATACTATCAAAATGGGCATTTTTATCTTTAATTTGACTATAGTATTGTTATATTTAAAATAATATATTGTTTAAAGCGTGTTGAACTAGGGTGTGTATATCATTGCGTCAACCTCATGTTTTATTACTACTAAAATTTAGGCTTCGTGTCACACCCTGACTTTTGCAGAAGCGTGGTTATTTGTGTGACTTCTTAATACCATAGCATTCAATCATAACAATGCTATATGATAAAACCAAAAGACATTCATCCATAAATATTAAGTTTAGAAAATACCACAACATACTTGTCTGAAAACATCGACACCAAATTCAAGTTACAAACCATAACATGTTTTAATGAGTTCACGAAGACTCGACCACATAACTTAAACCAAACCCGAGCTTAGGACCATGTATCTCGTCCAGGAGTAAGATACATCTCCTAAACCCTACGACCTCGGATGACATCTTTTATTTATAACGCAGCTTGAAGCACATGCATACACCTGCCAGATCTACTTAGTTTCCTGAAATACATGTAGTTTAAAAATATCAACAAAAGTTGAGCGAGTTCATGTGTTCGTGAGTACGTATAAAACCTTTGTAAACAGTGTAAGTATGAATGTCCCGGTATGATAGCAAACAAGGAAAAGATCACCAATGGTTTGCAAGGCCACTGATATGTGTGACGGTGTAGGAAGACTCAAACCTAGCAATGTTTCACCGGGCTTCCGGCTGGAAGACATAGTCACCCTATGGGCCACCCTGGTTCTCATGGGTGTGGGCTCGCTACACCCAAATAGATCTATCACTCATGCCCCACGGTCCTACAAGAGGATTGATGGCCTCAAGTATACGCCTACCCATTCACATGATCTATGGTTCTTTTCTAGGCTAACCATATCAATTGTATTGTAAGTAATCCTTTGTAACATGTATTTCACCCCCGAAGTAAATAAACAAAATAGTTTAAAGAAAAGGGGGAAACATGAACTCACTGTATTGCGTCTTCAGAACTAGTAACTCCGATCTCGTCAGCAAACACGACTACCACAAGCACAAGGCTAGGGATGAATCAAGTGTAGAAATCAAGAGGATAAAAGCTAATGAGAGAGGTCTTTGAAGTTCCACAAGCTCCTAGCTCCTTTATGCTCCTTCTAACACCTTGCGATTACTTGAAAATGGATGAACTAGAGGTGGAAGTGGTGGTGGTGGTGTGTGGTGTTCTCGGCCGAGAGGGAGGGCAAGAGAGGGAGAAAGGTGGGTGTGTGTGTTAGTGTGTGAAATGTGATCATCTCTTGAATTCTATGCCATACTTATAGCCATCATTCCTAAATATCTTGTCAATAAGAGCAGGGCAAGATCTAATATAAAAAGGAAATAAAATCTTGAGGTATGGTGGTGGTGGTATGGCCGATTGTAGGTGGGGGGGGGGGGGGTATAGAGTAGGCTTTAACTAGTTTGGTTACTTACTAGTTCAAAACCAAGTATATAGTTAGTCAAGTTAGTTACTGGATATTTTAGTGGGTGTTAAGGTGTTCGGGGATCATGACTAGCTCAGAAATAACTAAACAATGTTTCTAGTATAATTTTGGTGTTTCAGGTAGTGTCCGGTTGTTCGGTTAGATACCGGTTCGTTAAAGTGTCAAGCTATTCCGTTTAATGATCTTTATGTTACTTTTTGTGACACTTTTAATTCCCGACACTTAGGAAAATATTCAGGACCATTTGCCATATTTTTGCACATAACTAGCTTGTTAAAAAGTTGAATTTTGCTGAAATATGCAGAATTCTGCACTTCATGTGGGTTTTAGGCATTTTCCGGCACTTAAACTATCACCTAGTGACGCAGTTTTATGGTCCTTACTTCCCTACACACCATACCAGTGTAGTACCTTGTCCCTGGCCCATACTGGGTCTCAAAGCACTGTCTGTCTATGTACTGAACTCCGTCAGCATAATCCTGTTTTATCCGTTAACTGTGCTAACTGTGCTTTGTGCATCATGTATGTCAATAAGGTTTGTATGTGATAATGATGTGACATTATGTAATATGTGATGCACATGTAA
Organism: Helianthus tuberosus; assembly: GCA_030545235.1. NCBI lineage: Eukaryota > Viridiplantae > Streptophyta > Magnoliopsida > Asterales > Asteraceae > Helianthus > Helianthus tuberosus. The sequence continues at coordinate 173,111,448 of CM060393.1, read as the reverse complement.
GTGTGATGCAGTAATCAGAAAGCAATTAAGTAATCCAGCACAGTTATTAAGCATTAATTAATATTAATTAATTGTACGGATACCTGGATTTATGAGGGTTGTCACATTTTCCCCCTGTTAAGAACATTTCGTCCCGAATTTTAAGTTCTGCTACTAGCTGCAGGGGTCTTGGGGAACAAATGTGGGTACTTCGCTTTCATACGATCCTCACGCTCCCAAGTGAACTCTGGGCCGTGTCGCGCGTTCCAACGAACCTTGACGAGTTTGACACTACTCCTGCGCGTCTTGTTAACTTTCCAATCAGTAACCTCAACAGGTTCTTCAGTAAAGTGGAGTGTGTCGTCAATGTGGACTTCATCGGCATGTATGACAACTGCTTCTTGAGTTGGACTCTTTTTCAGGTTAGATACATGAAATGTATCATGAACGCCACTCAGTTCTGTGGGTAGATCCAACTTGTAAGCTACAAGACCAATCCTCTCCAGGATTTTGAATGGTCCAATGTATCATGGGTTTAACTTCCCACGCTTCCCAAAGCGTGCCACACCCTTCCAGGGTGAGACCTTTAACAAAACCATATCTCCTACTGCAAACTCCAACGGTTTCCTTCTTCGGTCCGCATAACTCTTTTGTCGATCACCAGCCGCCTTTATGCGCTATCGAATCTGTGTAATCTTATCAGTCGTCTCTTGTACCAATTCAGGACCAACAAGCTGTCTATCACCCGCGTCTGCCCAGCATAGCGGTGATCGACACTTGCGTCCATAGAGAGCTTCAAACGGTGCGGCTTGGATGCTTGCGTGGTAACTGTTGTTGTACGAGAATTCTACCAAGGGTAAGTGAGTGTCCCAACTACCACCCAAATCCATTACGCACGCTCGCAACATGCCTTCCAACGTTTGAATCGTTTGTTCGCTCTGGCCATCTGTCTGCGGATGGAATGCAGTACTCAGATTCAACTGAGAACCAAAGGCTTCTTGGAAGGATTGCCAAATCCTTGATACAAACCTTCCGTCTCTATCAGAAATGATCGAGAGAGGCACTCCATGTCGTGCAACTATCTCTCTCAGGTATAGCTCAGCAAGCTTGCTGGTATTATCTTTTTCTTTGATCGGTAAAAAGTGTACAAATTTGGTCAGACGGTCCACGATTACCCAAATTGTATCCTGACCTCTGGGTGTTCTTGGCAATTTTGTTATAAAGTCCATCGAAATCTGCTCCCATTTCCACATGGGTATTTCAGGTTGTTGCAGAAGACCTGAAGGCTTCTGATATTTGGCCTTTACCTTGGCACAAGTCAAACATTTGCCAACATACGTTGCAACATCACCTTTTAATCTCGGCTACCAATAGAAATCCTTTAAATCCTGGTACATTTTATCCGACCCTGGGTGGATCGAGTACCGTGACTTGTGAGCTTCATCGAAAATTATTTATCTCAGACCACCAAACAGAGGAACCCAAATTCGTTTCATGAAGCACAACGTTCCTTCATCATTGGGTACTAACTGTTTCGCCATCCCACGGAGATATTTATTTTCAAGATTCTCTTCCTTAAGAGCTTCTCTATGTGCGGCACGAATGCGCAATGAGAGGTCCGTTTGAACAATCATTTCCAACGCTCGAACCCTTATGGGCTTGATTCTTTCTTTCCGACTCAAGGCGTCTGCGACCACATTCGCCTTCCCTGGGTGATACTTGATTTCACAATCATAATCGTTTAACAACTCAACCCATCGTCTCTATCTCATGTTAAGCTCTTTCTGATCGAGTATATGCTGTAGGCTCTTGTGATCGGTAAAGATTGTGCATCGCGTGCCATACAAGTAATGTCACCAGATCTTTAATGCAAACACCACCGCGCCTAACTCCAAGTCATGCGTGGTGTAATTCTTCTCATGAACCTTCAACTGGCGCGAAGCATAGGTTATAACCTTCTGTCGCTGCATCAGCACGCAACCTAAACCTTGACGCGAGGCGTCGCAATATACCACGAAGTCGTCAGTACCTTCGGGTAGGGATAAGATCGGTGCATCGCAAAGCTTGTTCTTCAACAACCGAAATGCTTCTTCTTGCTTATCTCCCCATTCGTACTTCTTGTCTTTCTGTGTAAGGGAGGTCAAAGGTTGAGCGATTTTCGAGAAGTCCTCAATAAATCTGCAATAATAACCTGTCAAACCTAGGAACTGACGGATCTCGGTTGGCGTCTTTGGAGTCTCCCAATTCTTGATCGCCTCAATATTTGTGGGATCCACATGGATTCCATCTCCGTTAACCACGTGACCAAGGAACTGAACCTCACGCAACCAAAATTCGCACTTTGAGAATTTCGTGTACAATTTCTCTTTCTTGAGCAGCTCTAAGATAGCTCTTAGATGTTGCTCATGTTCTTCCTTTGTCTTCGAATAGATTAAAATATCGTCGATGAACACGATCATAAACTTATCGAGGTACGGCTTACAAACTCTATTCATCAAATCCATGAATACTGCTGGCGCGTTCGTCAACCCAAACGGCATAACCAGGAACTCGTAGTGTCCATAGCGAGTTCTGAAGGCAGTCTTTGGTATGCTTTCTTCTTGTATCCTCAACTGGTGATAACCCGATCGAAGATCGATCTTGGAGTAACAACTCGAACCTTGTAGTTGATCGAACAGGTCATCAATCCTTGGCAAAGGATATCTATTCTTGATAGTCAACTTGTTAAGCTCCCGGTAGTCGATACACATGCGGAAACTTCCATCTTTCTTCTTAACGAACAACACTGGAGCTCCCCAAGGCGAGAAGCTTGGTCTGATAAATCCCTTATCCAATAGCTCCTGAAGTTGCGTTGACAGCACTTGCATCTCGGAGGGTGCAAGTCGATAAGGTGCCTTAGCCACAGGCGCAGCGCCTGGAACTAAGTCAATGTGGAACTCGACTTGTCGCTGCGGCGGAAATCCTGGCAAGTCTTCAGGAAAGACTTCAGGATATTCCTTCATGACTGGAATGTCTTCTAGCTTTGGCTCAGCAGCTTCTTTATCCACAATGTGTGCCAAGAAGGCGACACCTCCTTTCTGCAAACGCTTTCGAGCCTTCAAACAACTGATGATCCTTAGGGGTGTATCGTGCTTCTCTCCATGTACCACAATTGTTTCTCCATTCGCCATCGGAATGCGAATGACCTTCTCGTGACATACAATCTCTGCTCGGTTGCTTGACAATCAATCCATCCCCACTACCACGTCGAAGCTTCCCAACTCGACCGACAGCAGATCAAGTGTAAACTCGTGCTCTCCCAGTTCTATCACGCAACCCCTAATAACTTCATTCGCTTCTACTAGCTTTCCATTAGCTAGTTCTATTGAATATGGAATGTCTAGCTTACTGGTTACCAACCCAAGTATATTCTTAAATTCTAGCGGTACAAAACTATAATCGGCACCGGTATTAAATAGTACAGATGCATAACGTTGGTTGATAGGGAACGTACCAGTGACCACATTTAGATCTTGGCGAGCTTCCCTCGCACCGATGTTGAAAACCCTTCCCTGAGCTTGATTGAGCTTTGGGCACTCTCTTTTGAAATGCCCCACGTCTCCACAATTAAAACAACCTGGTCCTCGACCATTACCGTTCCCATTACCACCTTGATTGTTATTCGCTCCACGGTTTCCATTACCAGCTTGATTCCCAAAATTACCACGATTTCTGTTACCGCCATTTCCTCCTTGAGGGCGGTTTCCATATCCATTCCCACCACGGTTGTTGTTGCCATAACCTCTCTGACCATTGTTACCACGCCCAGTACCAACCCAACATGTTTCCTTCGAGTGACCAACTCTTCCACAAGACTCACATCTTCCAGCTTGGCACCGTCCATTATGATGCAACTGACACGCATCGCATTTGGGCAAGGTGCCCATGTACCCTTTTCCTTTGTTTTCAACACCAGTTTTGGCCCTGGCTGGTGCGTTTGCCTCTTCCTTCTTGTTAGCACTGCTGGTACCTTTCTTGAAGTTTGAGAACTTCCTTTTGTTCTCACCCGATGACTCAACGTGAGTCTCTTTCTTCTTCTGGTCAGAGATCGAAAACTTGTTTAACCTGATTGCTTCTTCAGTTAGTGCTACACTCAGGTCGATAGCCTCGGTGATCGTAGCAGGTTTTGACGTCGTCACCATACTCATAATCTGAGGTGCCAACCCTCAAATGAAACGCTCAACACGCTTGAATTCCGGACTAACCATGTATGGTACCACGTGAGATAGATCGTGAAATCTCTGCACATATTCGGCGATCTTCGGGCCGTCCATCCCGAGGTTCCAGAATTCAGTTTCTAACTTTTGAATTTCGGCCCTGGAGCAATACGTTTTACGCATGAGTTCCTTCATTTCATTCCAAGTCAAAGCGTATGCTGCTGCCTCTCCCAGAGTTTGGACTTGGAGATTCCACCATGAAAGCGCTCCATCTATGAACAATCCGGAGATGTAGGTGACTTGGTGTTCTGGTACGCATTTGCTCATTCTTATCACAGAATCGGTCTTCTCCGTCCATCGAAAAAAGGCCACAGCACCCCCGGTGCCGTCGAAATTTAGAGGCTTACAGTCTAGAAACTGCTTATAGGTACAGCCTATACAAGTAACGTCATTCACAGAAAGCATTAGCAAACGCACGTGGAATATCCAAATGTAATGTAATGTGTCTCAAGCGACTTAAACATTACCATGGGGTGGGTTGTTTCTTGAGGTACCTCCGCTAGTTTCAACGCGTGAGGCCTCGTGCTCTGCTATCGCTCGTGAAATTCGTTCTTGTAACTCGGCCTCAGTAGTGGGCAATCGAGTTTCCCTTCGTGGAGGCATCTTCTATAAGAAGATTGTATAGGTCAGGTCTTATGCATATAAGTATGTAGTACGCGTATGTAATAACATTTATCAACGCAAGTAAACACATAACATCCCATGTCATAACACAAACAAGTAATTCAACAATGTATGTAATGAGAATGTTGCGATTGAGCTTTCATATATCAAATGACCACAAATACAGTTTTACAGGTTTCACAATGTACCATATCACAACCAAAAAGGACTACAGGGTCACAACACCCTTGTCCAAACTATCCATCAAACTACAATAATCAAAAGTCAAAAGAAATGTGGTCTTCAAAAAGCTGTGCAATCTGGGCTCAATAGCTGCACTCTCACCAAAAGTATGCTACCTACATAAAACCAAAAACTGCTATGCTGATGGTGGAGGAGGAGGAGGTGGAGGAACGAAAAGCAACCTGCACAAATGCGCTAAATCCTCCTCAAGGGCATGAACGGTACGCAACAGGTAGCTAACCTTCTGCTCCATAGTAAGAAAACAGACATCAAAATCTGGGTATGGCAGGAGAGGTGCGGGTGGAGTCGCGAATGGTGACTGACAAGGACACGGCGGAGGACGCGGGATCCTCTCTAACTCCATGACTCTCCTACACAGCATCTCCTGCTGGAGCTGCAGCGACAAAAGCAAATCATCCCTCATGTATCCAATGTGGAAGGGATGGTATGGATCAGAAACAGGCATCGTGTTGGGAGGAAACCAGATAAGTGGCTCGCCCGATGGTGTAGTAGCAAAAGGAGCAGTATGTGAAAACCGTGGCACAAAGGGAAAAGCTGCTGACACAGGAGGAATATGACCGGGCTGCTGACTCGATGGACCTTCCCCTGGACGGGGAGGTGGGATATCCTGTAAAAACATGACTGGTAAATCAGTGCGATGAATGTCAGATACGTGTGGGTGAAACGGAGCGATATCAATGGGTGCATGAGTAGGTGCAGGTGGGGGAGTAACAGGTCTAACAAAAGGAGGTAGGTCATCGTCGTCCTCGATCCACCCATTGTGGGTGAACGCGTATCTAGGGTCAATCTCGGCTGCAAAAGGAGCATGATCAACAGCTGCAGGTATAGGGTCGGGCAACAGTGGTGAAACAACTGGTACATCGGCAGGTGCAGGGTCATGCTCAGGTAGAAGATCGTGAGCAGGTATAGGCTCAGGTGCAATCATAGGCTCAGGGTCAGCTGGAGCAAGCTCAAGTTCAGCGGGTATATCAAAGAGCTGATCGTCAGGAACGACAGGTGCCTCAAAAGGCTGATCATCGGGGACAAACTCAACCTCATGATCAGGGTCGAAGTCGTGTGTAAAGACAGGATCCAACTCATCATCAAACTAGAAATCTTGTGGAGGAACAGGTGCGGCAGACATAGCTGTGTCAGAATCAGTATCGGTGGGATATCGCTGTAATCCCAGTGCGTGTAAAGTAGTAGATGACACAGACTCGAATGAATCAGGACCAGAATGGTCAGAAGGAGCCTCGACAACAGGAATCTCATCATGTGGAACAACAACGACATCACCAACTGGAATCTCAACAAGTGGAACGACAACGGCATCATCGAATGGAGCTCCATCATCCTGGGCACCCTTAGAGGGACCCTCAATAAAAAGATCGATGTCGTCGTCAGACATAACGTCTAGAGGCAGATCCTCAAGAGGAAATGCAGCAAGAGGAAAAGGAGCAGGGATCTGAACAAGAAGTAGATCCTCGCCAGGAAGACCATCAGCTAGCTGTATATCATCTGCAAGATCTGGTAAAGCAAACGGCTGAAAATCATCATCATCATCACTCGTAGTGTCAGATGTAAAGACCTCAGGGTCTGTGGCCATCTCGTCATCTGAAACTATGGCCATAGGGTCTATGGTATCGGATACTCCGCTATCAGAAGAGGACATGGTGTCTGTAACAAAACAATCACAACTTATGCACATGTATCAACAATCATCAAATAAGCATGTAAGTAATAGCGATGTAAGCATGTATTCATCCTAGCCTTCCCAAGACTATCCCACCTAGCCTCTCAGACTGAACTACTTAGTCTCTCAGACTATACCTCCCAGTTTCTCAAACTGAACTACCCAGCCACTCAGGCTAAACCTCCCAGTCTCTCAGACTGCCCCAACTAGTCTCTCAGACTACCCAGTCTCTCAGACTGAACTACCCAGTTAGTCTCTCAGACCAACTCCCCAGTCTCTCATACTGAATTACCCAGCTAGTCTCTCAGACTAACTTCCTAGTCTCTCAGACTGAATTATAAATGAATTTTTTGAAATGTATTTTGTGTCTTTTATTTGTAAAAATATTTGTTTCCTGGATCTGGACATTTTGTGCATGCAATGTAAACATGTTTGAAAACATTTTCGTGAGAGCCCTAATGATCGTAGTCTAGACTCGAGAAAGAATCCTAGTTCGCTACGATCGAAGCTCTGATACCAAGCTGTCACACCCTGACTTTTGCGGAAGCGTGGTTATTTGTGTGAATTCTTAATACCATAGCATTCAATCATAACAATGCTATATGATAAAACCAAAAGACATTCATCCATAAATATTAAGTTTAGAAAATGGCATAACATTCTTGTCTGAAAACATCGACACCAAATTCAAGTTACAAACCATAACATGTTTTAATGAGTTCATGAAGACTCGACCACATAACTTAAACCAAACCTGAGCTTAGGACCATGTATCTCGTCCAGGAGTAAGATACATCTCTTAAACCCTACGACCTCGGATGACATCTTTTATTTATAACGCAGCTTGAAGCACATGCATACACCTGCCAGATCCACTTAGTTTCCTGAAATACATGTAGTTTAAAAATATCAACAAAAGTTGAGCGTGTTCATGTGTTCGTGAGTACGTATAAAACCTTTGTAAACAGTGTAAGTATGAATGTCCTGGTATGATAGCAAACAAGGAAAAGATCACCAATGGTTTGCAAGGCCACTGATATGTGTGACGGTGTAGGAATACTCAAACCTAGCAAAGTTGCACCGGGCTTCCGGCTGGAAGACATAGTCACCCTATGGGCCACCCTGGTCCTGATGGGTGTGGGCTCGCTACACCCAAATAGATCTATCACTCATGCCCCACGGTCCTACAAGAGGATTGATGGCCTCAAGTATACGCCTACCCATTCACATGATCTATGGTTCTTTCCTAGGCTAACCATACCAATTGTATTGTAAGTAATCCTTTGTAACATGTATTTCACCCCCGAAGTAAATAAACAAAACAGTTTAAAGAAAAGGGGAAACATGAACTCACTGTATTGCGTCTTCAGAACTAGTAACTCCGATCTCGTCAGCAAACACGACTACCACTAGCACAAGGCTAGGGATGAATCAAGTGTAGAAATCAAGAAGATAAAAGCTAATGAGAGAGGTCTTTGAAGTTCCACAAGCTCCTAGCTCCTTTATGCTCCTTCTAACACCTTGCGATTACTTGAAAACGGATGAACTAGAGGTGGAAGTGGTGGTGGTGGTGTGTGGTGTTCTCGGCCGAGAGGGGGGGCAAGAGAGGGAGAAAGGTGGGTGTGTGTGTTAGTGTGTGAAATGTGATAATCTCTTGAACTCTATGCCATACTTATAGCCATCATTCCTAAATATCTTGTCAATAAGAGCAAGGCAAGATCTAATATAAAAAGGAAATAAAATCTTGAGGTATGATGGTGGTGGTATGGCCGATTGTAGGTGGGGGGGGGGGGTATAGAGTAGTCTTTAACTAGTTTGGTTACTTACTAGTTCAAAACCATGTATATAGTTAGTCAAGTTAGTTACTAGATATTTTAGTGGGTGTTAAGGTGTTCGGGGATCATGACTAGCTCAGAAATAATTAAACAATGTTTCTAGTATAATTTTGGTTTTTCGGGTAGTGTCCGGTTGTTCGGTTAGATACCGGTTCGTTAAATTGTCAAGCTATTCCGTTTAATGATCTTTATGTTACTTTTTGTGACACTTTTAATCCCCGACACTTAGGAAAACATTCAGGACCATTTGCCATATTTTTGCACATAACTAGCTTGTTAAAAAGCTGATTTTTGCTGAAATATGCAGAATTCTGCACTTCATGTGGGTTTTAGGCACTTTCCGGCACTTAAACTATCACCTAGTGATGCAGTTTTATGGTCCTTACTTCCCTACACACCATACCAGTGTAGTACCTTGTCCCTGGCCCATACTGGGTCTCAAAGCACTGTCTGTCTATGTACTGAACTCCGTCAGCATATCCTGTTCTATCCGTTAACTGTGCTAACTGTGCTTTGTGCATCATGTATGTCAATAAGGTTTGTATGTGATAATGATGTGACATTATGTAATATGTGATGCACATGTAAGTGTGATACAGTAATCAGAAAGCAATTAAGTAATCCAGCACAGTCATTAAGCATTAATTAATATTAATTAATTGTACGGATACCTGGATTTATGAGGGTTGTCACATTCTCCCCCTGTTAAGAAAATTTCCTCCCGAAATTTAAGTTCTGCTACTAGCTGCAGGGGTCTTGGGGAACAAATGTGGGTACTTCGCTTTCATACGATCCTCACGCTCCCAAGTGAACTCTGGGCCATGTCGCGCATTCCAACGAACCTTGACGAGTTTGACACTACTCCTGCGCGTCTTGTTAACTTTCCAATCAGTAACCTCAACAGGTTCTTCAGTAAAGTGGAGTGTGTCGTCAATGTGGACTTCATCGGCATGTATGACAACTGCTTCTTGAGTTGGACTCTTTTTCAGGTTAGATACATGAAATGTATCTTGAACGCCACTCAGTTCTGTGGGTAGATCCAACTTGTAAGCTACAAGACCAATCCTCTCCAGGATTTTGAATGGTCCAATGTATCGCGGGTTCAACTTCCCATGCTTCCCAAAGCGTGCTACAAGACCAATCCTCTCCAGGATTTTGAATGGTCCATCCCTCATTCCATTTATAACCTCTCACTCCTTATTGTGTTTTCTTTACCTGAGAATCAACTTACTAGTAGTCTTCCTCTAGCCATAGGAACAATGCTCCCTCGTCTTTTCGTCCTTCAATTAAGGAATAACAATTTAACTGGATTTATTCCACCATCTATATGTAATTGTTCGAAATTATAAATTCTTGAAATGAGCGAAAACGATTTCAGTGGGGAGTTGACAATCGACTTTGGTGAACTAAGAGATATTGATACTATATCCTTAAACAATAACAAACTCGGCGGACACGAAGAAGCTGATGAAATGAAGTTTATTGATTCTTTGAAGAACTGCAGCAGGTTAGAGATATTGAATCTCCGTAGATGCAACTTTCAAGGACTCTTCCCAAAATCAGTGGCCAATCTTTCTGGTCACCTTTCGTATCTAATTTTAGGAGAAAATCAATTGCATGGAAACATCCCTTCAAGTATAGGTAATCTAGTTGGCCTAACCAATTTGCAATTAGAAGGTAACTGATTCACCGGAAAAATCCCCTTTACCGTTGGCAAGCTTCAAAATCTGGGATTTCTTTTTCTAGATGAAAACCATTTTTCAGGACCAATTCCGGATGCCATCGGGAACTTATCAATGTTGAATACACTGATTCTTGCTGAAAACATATTAGAAGGGCAAATACCATCTAGCATAGGAAATTGTCATCAACTGTCCGCATTGAGCCTTGGTAACAATTTTCTCAGTAGCAACATACCTAATGAACTTCTCCAACTTCCATCTTTAACCAATTTATTAATCCTTTCTCTAAACGGCCTTTCTGGTTCACTTCCAGTGAATATTGGAGATCTCAAGATGTTGACTTACCTGGATTTAAGTTATAATAATTTTTCGGGTAACATTTCTAGTAGCATTGGTGGTTGCACTAGCCTTGTATACTTACATCTCGACCAAAACTTATTTTAAGGCATGATACCACCATCATTAAGTTCCTTGGGTGGAGTGATGGAACTTGATTTGTCTAAAAATAACTTATCAGGAAAAATTCCACAATTCTTGCAACGGTTTTCATTAGAATATTTGAACCTATCCTTTAACGACTTTGAAGGTGAAGTACCGGTTCTAGGAGTGTTTGCTAATAAAAGTAAATTTTGGGTGGACGGTAATAGTAGACTTTGTGGTGGCTTAGTTGAACTTGGGTTACCCAAATGCAAGGAGATGAAGAAGCATGAGAAAATATTTCCTTTTTCATTATAGCCATTTTGCTTGCATTCGCACTTTTCACCATATTCGGTTTTGTTTATGCTTGGAGTAAGAAGAAAAGCAAGGCCCAGCCGTCTCAATCATCCAGGAATGAAAGATTCTTAAAAGTCTTATACAACCAACTTCTCAAGGCAACCGATGGCTTCTCTGAAGCAAATTTGATTGGACAAGGTGGGTACAACTTTGTTTACAAAGGAATCCTTGATGATGCTAATAATAGAGATGTTGCGGTCAAAGTTCTCCATCTTCAAAATGAAGGAGCTCACAGAAGCTTTATGAGAGAGTGTGAAGCGTGGCGAAGTATTCGACACCGGAATTTGCTGAAGATAATAACTTCGTGTTCAAGTGTTGACCATCAAGGCAATGATTTCAAAGCTTTAGTCTATGAGTTCATGCCCAATGGGAGTTTACATGATCGGTTGCATTCAAGTGCAAGTACACCCAGCCTTGACCTTCTTCAAAGAATAGGTATCCTCATGGATGTTGCAATTGCTGTTAATTATCTTCACAATCATTGCCTAGAAACCATTGTTCATGGTGACTTGAAGCCTAGCAACATTCTACTTGATGAGGATATGGTGGCCCATGTTGGAGACTTTGGTTTAGCGCGGTTTCTTGGAAGAGGTTCAAACCAAAACAACTCAACTGGTGTTAAAGGAACAGTTGGTTATACACCTCCAGGTAAGATTCTTATATCCCATATGGCTTTATATATGTTTAGATTGTTTCTTTTTTTTAAGTAGTTGCTTATAAGTGGCAGAGTATGGTCTTGGGAGTGAGATGACAAGTAATGGGGATGTCTATAGTTTTGGCATATTATTATTGGAGGTGATGATCGGGAAAAAGCCAACAGACGACATCTTCAATGAAGACCTCAGCTTACATAAATTTGCTTCGACGTCATTTCCAGACCAAGTGATTGACATTATTGATGGTCGTGTAATTGTTGAGCAAAGTACAGAAGCAAAGGCAAAGAAAATGGAGGAATGCTTGATTTCAATCATACAGACTGGAGTATCATGCTCTATGGATTCTCCGCCACAACGGATGAGTATTGAAGATGTTGTCCATGAGTTGCAGCATATTTTAGATGTGCTTCGACATAATTGAGGTGTTCTCTTATCTTTTTAACTTAATATGGTTGAAACTCTTCACGCGATTATTATTTGTATCTCTGGTTTCATTGAATGTTATTTTACATGTGTACACACTCTCTCTTTGCTCTAAAGCCATGCTTACATATATGGAGAGTTAATGGAAACTATAAGGTGTAATGCATAACAATATTAGATAACTTTTACTAAATCAAACATGTTTGTTAATGCATGAAATGGGCCATTATTATAATCAAACCCTTTTATGATTATAAAATAACATTTTACATAAATTTTACTTACAAATTATCATATGTTCATAATCCATCCCAATAATGTTACAAGCAAAAAAAATAAATAAAAATACAGGTAACAATAAAAGGATTAAGAAGTAACAGACTGAAGAACCATGGTCAATGATACGGCTCGACCATGGATCAGCCTTAGTAAGATGAGGTGATGCGCATCAAACTACAAGTTGGTTTTGTCTAGTTAAAATATGGACCGGGTGTTGGCTGGAATCTACCCCAACCTTCTATCCACTAGAAGATATACTTTTTAGGTTGTTTTCTTGTCAGAATGCATCTGGAGTGCCATGTGGCGTTTTCCTGTGTTGCGCCTCGCCTGAGTGCCCTTAAAAACTATGGCCCAAATTTTACTATGTATGTAGAAATTGTATATAGGAGTATAACACTATAAGGTTTGTAGGTCGTTATAGCAAAGTTATTATTATTCAACTCGTTGTCATCTTATAGTGAACATCAATCAACACTAGTACAAAAAGAAGCAATAGACGCAATGCTTTTGATCATAGGACACGTTTTTGGAGCATGTCTTAAAACTTAGCGTCTTAAAATTAGATTATTATTATTATTAGATGGGGGTATAAAGACGCGGTTCCTAACCGTGTCGGAAAATATATTGTTATATACCAAATGGTATCAAACATTTTTGAAAAGATTTTCAAAAAGAGTCGGTTAATTGTATTTACCAGTCAAAACTGACATATTTTCAAAAGACCTTATTAGTCTCAAGTCTTATTTCATATATTTCGATCCGCCTGTGGATCTTTTCAATACGAACCTTTTGTATAATATTTGAACTTTGGACTTTGTACCTTGTGATATTTATTTTAAATTCCCATCTTCCGCCGTGCATTGTGATTACTAATATCAATCGTCACGCATAAACCCCAAGTCCGGGCCCAACGGGAAATCAGGGTGTAACAATTTATTACTCAACGTAACATGTCAATATAACAAGAAAAGATTAACGATCTCAAATCCGGTTGAATAAGGCTTCTAGCTAAGAAACGATGCAGAATAATTATTGCATAAAAGATTATTTTTACCAGATTAGAAATCGATGACGTGCGTTGAAGAAGGCTTTATCATGGGGAAACCGACGGAGAGTGATGTACTGACGATGAATCCATATAAATATCAAAATTGCATGAAGTTTGGGATATTATCACATGTCATTTTCGAAATGCTTGATCCTAGTAAATTCAAGAAATACTGATTGTAGCAAAAGACAACAATACCCTTAATGAGTCTTAATTGTTTAATCCATATGTTAAATTTTAATTGGTTCTTATGGTTTTTAGGCAAAAAAATGTTTGTATATGATCTTAACTCAGTAAAGGATATCAGACAAATGATTGGGATCCATCCTTTTAGCTACCTTGGCATAACTGTGGGGGCTAACATGAATAAAATAACTAATTGAAGTTCTATTTTTGAAGTGTTTGTGGTGCGTGTCGAGCGTGATATGATTTTATTAATATTTTAAGTTCGTTTTATGCATTAGTCAAGTTTTAAATTTATAAAAGATGATATTGTACTAACACTAAACACACACTAGGGCAAGTGCACCCATCGCGAGCGTAGTATAGTGTTGGTAAGATACCGAGGTCGTCCAAAGACACAAGAGCTTTTAATACCGGTTTATTGTCAACGTCTAATCGATCTAAATTTTTGATAAAAGTTTTAAAACATGAAAGTAAATCTAAAAATTAAAAGATAAATAAAATGAAAAACAAATAGACAAGATAGAATCACTTGGATCCAACTCATCTTTAATGTACCCTTTGATGATTTTCGCACTTTCGGACTTTCTAAGAGATTATCTTAGTTATATAGTAGGCCCCTCTTTTGAAGGTGACGTTACCCTCAACCTAGTGGTTTGAGTCAGCATGGATACAATCCCAAAGGGTCGGAATATTGAAAGATAATTAAATAAGTTATTAATGCGAAAAGTGGTAGGTCCCTCTTTTGAAGGTGACGTTACCCTCGGCTAAGTGGTTTGAGTCCGCAAGGATACAATCCCAAGAAGCCGGTTTAATGTTTTAATAGTAGTTTACATATGAGGGGTTCAATCTATTCGCACCCCCGCCATCCAATACCATTTTGGGCAATAAAGGAGGTCCTAGTAAGCTTGAACCAAGTCCTTGCAGGATCTATACACTGAACGAGACAAGAACTTTACCAAACCACCCTTCTAACCCCCTTCCAAGTAGTTGAGGTGCTTTATATAGACCGTAAAGACACGAATGAGCAAATCAATGACATCATGAAGAAATGGTAAAGAAAATTCACTTTTAACATAAGAAACTAGTTTTTAAAGTCATTAATACAAACCCAATTAAAAAGTGCCGAAAAGATTAAAAACCAAAAGTAATACATTAAAGACTTGTCTTCACCAAGTGATGTAAGAGATTAGCCAAGCATGGCCTTTGATTGACAAAAACTCTTAGGATCAATCTTGGATCCCGAGACTACTACACACTCTAAAGATGAAAGATGGATGATGGTGGTGGGTTTTGGTGTTATAGTGGTGGTGGAATGGTGGCAAAGTAAGAGAGAAGTGGTTTGCCAAGGGACGTCTTTGAAGTGAACCAAGCACCCCTATTTATTGCCAGAACAGTACCCCGACCACGGCCCCGTGTCCAGTGGGCACGGCCCGTGGCCATCTCATTCTCTTCCTTCATTAAATGCAGGTGTTAGCAGAGGGCCCCACACGACCCCGTGGCTTCTGGACACGGCCCCGTGATCAACTCTTTGTTGTACTATCAAGATTATACAAATCTTAGAGTTGACCATTCCCCATGGTGAGCTGGGCATGGCCCCGTGGTGAGCGTAGAAGCTTCTGCAGTCTTTGTCTTTATGTGAGAGGTCAGACCATGCCCCATGCCTGGCTGGACACGACCCCGTGGTCAGCTTTTGTTTTCTTGTTTTTGTCTTGGGAGATGCTGCCGAGGGGTCGGGCATGTCACGTTATTCCTTCTTCTTGTATTTATGTTGGTTTTTGGCTGCTTATTTGTTCCTTTTATTCTTTTAAGCTCATTCGGTCCTGTAAATTCAAAAGGAAGAAATAAACGCGCTTTTTTCAACATTAGTACTAAAAAAGGGTTGGTTTTATGCCTCTATTGATGTAATTTATATGTTGCATTTTGTACACATCAAATACCCCCACACTTGAATCTTTGCTTGTCCTCAAGCAAAACTCTTTAAATGTGGCTTACACTCCCAAATGGAATAGGTAGAGAAGAAGTTTGTGGCTTATCTTGAGTGTTGGGAATCCAAGATCTTTATTTAGTTTTGTTTTTATAATCCTATTCGTCATGATTTATTTAGAACAACTTGTTAAGAAAAATTAGTTATTTCGGCATAACATGCCTTTTTTAAAATTCTATTTAGAGTTAAATGCCATTTTAGTCCCTGTGGTTTGGGCCATTTTGCCAGTTTAGTCCAAAGGTTTCATTTTTAACCTGTGGGTCCAAAAAGGTTTCACAGTTGCCATTTTAGTCCACTTGGTTAACTTCATCCATTTTTTCTGTTAACGAGAAGGCCAATTTGGTCATTTTGTATGTAATTCTGTTAACTAAAAGGGTAATTCAACCATATAAAATGACCGAATTGGCCTTCTCGTTAACAGAAAAAATGGATGAAGTTAACCCAATGGACTAAAATGGCAAACGTGAAACCTTTTTGGACCCACAGGTTAAAAATTAAACCTTTGGACTAAACTGGCAAAATGGCCCAAACTACAGGGACTAAAATGGCATTTAACTCTTCTATTTATTTATATATAAGTTCACATACCTCACGGGAGATCACTCAACACTCGGCCGAAGGTGTATTTTTGTGAAACACACGATTCCAGCAAGGGGTTACATCTACCATATACTTGCCAAGCGATCAAACCTCCTCCTATTTAACTATAAACCTTCGTAAATATCAAGAGGACTTTGGAAAGGGTTAGGCTTGGGCTAAGGGTAGGTGGTTTTTGGGTTAGTAGTTAGTGAAATGGCGAAAAGCGTAAAAAGAGTCGGTTGTCGTAAAACTTTTTGTTTTTGTGACATTTATTCAAACTAAGCATATTCAAACAAGTTTTTTGAGGGGCTTGTTTGGTTATTGCAAAATTCTATTATTATTTTTCATGTCAGAAGATAACCGATCTTTTTACTAAAACAAATGGTTTTGAATGGAAAAAGGTATTGATGTGTAGTGGGTGTTTGTTTTACGGGTTTTCGAAACGAAAAGGTTTAGGCTCAAATTGGCTAACTAGGGGGATTTTAGGTAGTGATGTAAAAAAAATGAAAACAATGGTTTTGAAAGAAAAAGTTAGTCCTAATGTCTCCATCATTTACTTACTTGGGTTCAAGTTGGTAAGGACCGGGAATGTATCATTTTGGCAAGTTCTAGAGTCGTAAGAAGTAAGTGACTATTCACACAAGAAACGAAAATGAGCATTTAGTTTAAAGATGTATGCATGTATGCTCAATAAAGGCTCAAAGCTCACTTATTGTGGGAATGAGTTTATAGTGTGAACAAGTATATATAATCAAATTTTAAAAACATTTGTTATGCCTTTTTATAATTTTCTTATTTGGTTCTTTTTATCATGATGCTATCGGTTGTAAATTTGTAAAAACATAACCTTTTTAGAACTTGTTTATAACAACCCTCTTAAAACCCTTAAAACACTCTAAACGTTCCTATTATACCCCGAATATACATTAACGAGCCTAAATAACATTTATACTAATAAAAATCAAACGAAACAAATATTATAGGCCTCTCGCGGGCCGCAACCAGGTTAACTGGCCGGTTCGCGGGGCGCGATGGGATGACACCAGGCGAGCCCTCCGGCTGCCACGTGTCTAGGTGCGTGTTGGGTCTAGTAGACTGACTCGACCAAGCTAGGGCCTAGCCTAGTGGCCTCGCGGGCCGCGAGGGAGAAGCAAGATGGGGTCGCGGGCCGTGAGCCGCCCTTCGACCAGCCCTATAAAAGGGGCCTCAGGCCTCATTCTTCACCGTTCAATTTCTTTTTCTCTCTCAAATTCTCTGATAGACAAAACTCTAGGTATTATACCACTAAAAAGCGAAGCTCTGCTTCGTTGTAAGTATTATAACCCCCGATCACGTATTTGTTACCCTACCCGATTGATCTAGGGCTCCGTAACGCATGTCAAGGCTCGGCCTGACTCAGTTCGTTGGAGTTCTGTCTCGGTAGTATGGCTAATGTGATTTGGGTTGTCTTACTAGCACCTGTGCATTGTTAAATTGTAATAGATAATAACCAGGAAAAGCAATAGTTTATTATCATCAGTATGTGGGGTTTTGTATACATTACTTGACACTCGTTACTATTGCGAATAGTAGCATGACCGCAAGCACAGGGGACAAAGGTTGCCCAGTAGCAATACTATATTGAATAATTGGATAGATATAAACATTGTAAATCTTAATACTGTAAAGTTATAAACACTTGTTTTGATTAAACTGGGATGCACTCGCCAGTATTTCTTGCTGATAAAATCTTTTTAAAACGCGTTTCAGGTAACTTAATGTGAAGTTAATAGAAGCCAGCTGGAGAGCACTGAAGGCTTAAAGAAGTGGCTATAAAAGTTACCTAAATGAAAATGAGTTTATGTTTTCAGTAATTCGGGTTTTATCCTTACAAATGTATTGTCAATGAAACCAGGTTTTATCCCATTTATTATTTATAAAAGTTTGGTGTTTAAACTTTGATAAAATATTTCCTAACTATGGTCCTGATGTTTAAACTCTGCTGCCAAATTAATAAACACCGATACCATCTGACTGGCTCGCGGCACCCGCTCCCGGGTAGGGATCAGGGGCTGCGACAGAAGGTGGTATCAGAGCTACAGCCACTGGTTTAAGCCATTTAGGTGTTCTACCTAAATTTTAACCAATTGTGTTAGGAAATAACTTATATGATTATGTGTAAATATGTATATTATTATTTTGTGTTATTTGACAATTTGTTAGTCTATAGTATGAGTGAGCAAGGTACATCTGACGCTTACCGTCAATTAGCTAGTTCCCCAAAGAGTGAAGGAACCTCATCTCAGCCAACCCTCTCAGGATATTCTACTGATAGTGAGAAAGGCATTTTTATCTTTAAGGCACAATCTGAGGAACCATTCCCTTAGAAAAAGAGAGGATGGTTTAGTAGGGGAGCGCATAAAAGGAGGAAAAAGATGAAGGAATTACACCAACAGAGAGCACTAGCAAAAGCGAATAGGGAAGTGAATGCCCAAACCTAGGAAGCAGTTAGTAGACCATTGTGGGAAGAGGAACTCGATAGGCAGTTAGCAGACTTCCACATGTTAGCAACCACTGCAGCAGATCCAAATCTGAACCAAATAGCCAAACCACAAGCTTTACCATGCTAATGTAGTAGTTGATGCTTTAAGTCGAAAGTATCATGAAAAGCCAAAACGAGTACTGTGGCACCCCAGGAAAATTCACAGTCACCTTAATCTATCACTTCACCCCTTGAGTCTGCTAATCAAATTTCGGGACGAAATTTCTTTCAAGTTGGGGATGATGTGACAACTCGTATTTTCAGGGTCTTTCACTTACTTTGTACAAATTCCTTTACGCTTTGTTTTACATTATGATCACATGCATGTTATATGGAATGGACAATGTATTGATTTTTACTTGATTGATTGGATGGAATATTGTGGGGCTATTAAACATTATGTGAATTATTATACTAAGCCGCACACTAAATTCCGGTTCACACACCGACCCACAACCGCATACTCTTGTGCTTTGGTCCTCGGCCCACCCACATCTTGTCAAACCTAACCGGCCTTAGCTCAAAGCCCAAACCGTACCTGTTGCGCCTGCATGAAGTATAGGTTTTGTGTATTGGGGGTTGGAAAGGCATAACAAAACATCAAACCCTAAACTTCTCTCACCCTTCCTTTTTAGTCGACGGCATCACCTCTACCCGAAGCATCATCCTCTTTCTGATCAATTACTTATCTTTGAATTCCACATCTCGGTTAGTAAACTTGTTCATAGTCTGGTTTAGAATTCAAATGTCTTTTCTTATGAGTTTGCTTCCATGTTTGTTGTATGATATCATGTCATGACACTTGATTATGTTGTTGATGCATGCTAATATTATGATCTAGGGTCCTGATAGACAACGTGTTTGGAATTTGTTTAAATCAAATGATTAATGATTAAGGAATTAGGTTGTATGATAAGAACTGTATTCACGATTTGCTTAGGTTGAACGATAATTAAATGGCATGATCTTGATTAGAAATTCTGTTGTATTAGATTATGATTAGGGTCCGTATGAATCAAGGTAAGATTTGGAAATTATGTGGTTGAATGAGGAAACTGTAAAAGTGTAACCGATTACCATGAATTACGGCCAATTACAACTGATTGCACAATCAGAGGGTCACACACCCTCGCTCGGGTCACACACTTGGGTTGGGGACGCACAATTGAATTTGGATCGCACACTCTTGAGTGTGGGTCGGAGATAAATGGGCTGCACAAAGCTGGACTCGCACACTCTCAGGGCGGGCCTTTAATTGATTTCGTCGCACACCAGCCTTTGGGCCACCCCCAGGAACCAGGTCGCACACTACCGGCTGGTCGCACATAGGAGTGTGGATAGCACACTTCCTTTGGGCCTAGGCTTAGATGGGCCGCATATTTACGTGATGAATGTTATGAATGCGTGATTTACTGTTATGACTTGTGAAACAATGTGTGTAAATACCCGTACGACACTTGTTTAATGTTTGTGAAAAGAATGTGATATACTTGCATGATGGATGTTAAGAATTGTCAAACTGAACATGAATATGGTCACATAAATGAACAGTATGGGGTCCAAACATCTACTATATGATACTATGATGTATGTTATGGATTGTTGAGTTGCATGATTAAATGTTACAACTTGCATGATATTATGTGGTGCTACTTGTGTAATATGCATAAGGAATATATGATTGAGAGTTACAAAACTGATTGATAATGGTAACCATATTAGGGTTTCGTTGACCAACTGTAAACAAGTAACTAGTCTTACCGAGCAAACCAAAGGTGAGTTCACTACTCTCTTTACAAGCATGCGTCCAGTACGGACAAACAAACAAACAAACAAACTTGCATCCCTGTAGGGGATACTTTGCAAACCCATATCCTTGTAGGGGATATGAGGCAGATTTCAATTAACGTTGATGTTGGATAATACACTCACATTCTATCACCATAAGTCCTATGTTACTACCGAACTAGTAGCTTGTGGGGCAACGAGGTTATTAGTTGATAGCGCTATTAGGTTTGGCACCCTGACGACGTACCTGGATAGGACGGGCGTGAATTAATGACCTTAACCACATGACCAATGTTTGATAGAGCATTGGGAAAGGGCAAACAACAGCCGTCTTGTGGTATCGAGTTATTATCAACATGTCTTAAAATAAACACTTGGTAACGAAACGTATAACAAACTGTGAACTCGCCAGCTTTATGCTGATACACTTTTCTGCATGCTTGCAGGCCACTAGGTACATTGATACGGGACTTGCTGTCTGGGAAACTGGAGTAGTCATGGGTCGTGGCAATTGGAAAGACACTCGAAGTTGGATTGTTTCGAAACATTATATGTTAAACTTATTGAACAATATTTAATGCTTCCGCTGAGTACATGTGATTTTCAAAATTGACATTTGAATTACACTACTCTCATTGAATGGAAATTTCTACTTTCTACTTATAGTTCAACGTGATTAGTGGCTAGATCCTGGTGTGACACACGCCTCGCTGGAGTTCTCGCTTGGGTATTTTTGGGGGTGTGGCAAGTACGCTCTCTCAATTTAAATCTACAGATAGATTTAAATGAGCAAATTAGAGAGATACAGGAAACAACAATCAAGGATGATGCTGAAAGATTAAAAGGAATGATTAAGGAGTTAGAAAAAGGAACATATGGAATTTGGAAATTCCATAAGAAAAGGATCTGGATACCCAAACAAGGAAACCTATGCCACCAAATTTTAGAAGAAGCCCATAAGTCTAAGTATACGATACATCCTGGTAGTGATAAGATGTATCAAGATTTAAGGAAGAATTTCTGGCGGGTAGGAATGAAAAAGGATATAGCAACCTATGTTGCTAAATGTCTAACCTGTTCACATGTTAAAGCTGAACATCAAAAACCCTCAGGATTATTGCAGCAATTAGAAATGCCAATATGGAAATGGGAATTGATAACAATGGACTTTGTTACCAAATTACCCAAGACACGAAAAGGTAATGATACAATCTAGGTGATTGTTGATAGATTAACCAAATCTGCTCATTTCTTACCAATGAAGGAAACTTTCAGTATGGAACAGTTAGCCAAGTTATTTGTAAATGAAATAGTTTCATTACATAGAATTCCTTTATCCATTGTGTCTGATAGAGATAGCCGTTTTACATCTCATTTTTGGACAAGTTTCCAAAAAGCCATGGGAACCAGGTTAAATCTAAGCACCGCTTATCATCCTCAAACGGACGGACAAAGCGAAAGAACAATTCAGACAATGTAAGATATGCTTAGAGCCTGTGTAATTGATTTTGGAGGAAATTGGGACGATCATTTACCACTAATAGAATTTTCCTATAATAATAGCTATCATACCAGCATTAATGCTGCATCGTTTGAAGCACTTTATGGATGAAAGTGCCGAACTCCAGTCTGTTGGGCAGAAATTGTAGAAAAGCAACTATCTAGACCAGTGATAGTGCAGAAAACAACGGACAAGATTATTCAAGTCAAGGAAAGACTAAATGCAGCACGAGATCGTCAAAAGAGTTATGCAGATAACAGACGGAAACCATTGGAATTTCAAGTTGGAGATAAGGTATTGTTAAAAGTTTCTCCATGAAAAGGAGTGGTCAGATTCGTTAAAAATGGAAGCTAAGCCCAAGGTTTGTTGGACCTTTTGAAATTATCAAAAGGATAGGACCAGTAGCTTATCAGCTACAACTGCCAGAGGAAATGACAGGAATACATGACGTATTTCATGTATGTAAACTCAAGAAATGCTTAGCAGACGAATCATTAGTGATACCTCTTCAGGACAAAGAGGTAAATGAGAAACTTAAATTTATAGAGAAACCACTACAGATTGAAGATAGAAAGATCAAGAACCTCAAGCACAAGAGATTAGTTCTGGTCAAAGTAAAATGGGATTCCAAGAGAGGACCAGAATACACTTGGGAGCTCGAACCAGAAATGCAACGGAAATATCCACACCTGTTCCAGTAGATCTTGAGGACAAGATTTAAATCAAGGTGGAGAGGATATAACAAACCTCCTAAACCTTAAAACACTCTAAACGTTCCTATTATACCCCGAATATACATTAACGAGCCTAAATAACATTAATATTAATAAAAAATCAAACAAAACAAATATTATAGGCCGCTCGCGGGCCACGACTAGGTTAACTGGCCGGTTCGCGGGGCGTGACGGGATGACACCAGGCGAGCCCTCCGGCTGCCACGTATCTAGGTGCGTGTTGACTGACTCGACCAAGCTAGGGCCTAGCCTAGTGGCCTCCCGAGCCGCGAGGGAGAAGCAAGAATGGGTCGCGGGCTGCGAGCCGCCCTTTGACCAGCCCTATAAAAGGGGCCTCAGGCCTCATTATTCACCGTTCAATTTCTTTTTCTCTCTCAAATTTACTGATAGGCAAAACTCTCAGGTATTATACCCCTAAAAATGAAGCTCTGCCTCGTTTTAAGTATAATAACCCCCGATCACGTATTTGTCAAATTGTACCCCTACCCGATTGATCTAGGGCTCCGTAACACATGTCAAGGCTCTGCCTGACTCAGTTCGTTGGAGTTCTGTCTCGGTTGTATGGCTAATGTGATTTGGGTTATCTTACTAACACGTATGCATTGTTAAATTGTAATAGATAATAATCAGGAAAAGCAACAGGAAGCTATAATATTATCTAAGTCTACAATGTGAGTACATTCTCTTTTGTAAACCCTTTTTGTGCATCATTGTTTCAAATATTTTACAAAACCCTAAATGTTTATCAAGATACTTACAGTGATTAAGTTTTTGTAATTCTACAATTATCATCATTATGTGGTACAAAGGTTGCCCAGTAGCAATACTGTATTGAATAATTGGGCGTCTATTACCTAGAAGTCCCCCGGAGCTTGAGTCGAGTGTTTGTCTCGTGTGTGGCAATAATCCATTGTAGAAAGTGGATACTTGTTGCCACACGGCGAGACCATGATGAGGGCATTTCCTCAATAGCTCCTTGAATCTTTCCCAAGTTTCATATAAGGATTCCCCATCCTCTTGTGAATATGTATTTATTTAAGTCATTAATTTAGCGGTTTTAGAGGGCGGGAAATACTTATATAGAAATATTTGGGCAAGTTCATCCGAAGTGTTTACCGATCCACTTGGGAAGGTGTTGAGCCAAGTTTTGGCTCGGTCTTCTAGTGAGAATGGGAACTATCGGAGGTGGACGGCATCGTTTGATGCTCCATTGATCCAGAAAGTGTCACATATTTCCAAAAAGTTTGTAATATGTAAATGGGGATCTTCATCGGGTAGGCCATGGAATGTTGCGGAAATTTTGGAGCATTTGGATCAAATGCGGACAAAGTTCGAAGTTGTTGGCATCGACGTTCGGTGCATTGATGGCTGCTCCGAGGTTACCGACGGTGGGCTGCAGGTAATCCATTAGGGTACGTTGATCCGCCATCGGGATTTGGTCCCCCGAAGCCTTCTCTTGATTCTTGGCTTTTAGTCTTTTTCTTAGAAAGCGTTCGGGTTTGTCTAGAGGTTCTTTTATGTCTTTATCAGAACTGGAGCTTATGCACTACGTAGAGATTTCAGGCCCTGCAATTGAGTTCTAAATCCTGCGATCAAAACAGAAAAGAGATATTGGTCAGATCCTTTACCGCGGCCCCGTGGTCAATGACCACGGCCCGTGGTCATGTTTACAGTTGCTGTTTCCTGGATCCCAGTGACTGGGGAGATCAGCACGGCCCCATGGTGCACCTCCATGACCCGTGGTCGCTCTTCTGTAACTCAGAAAACCAAAACTGCCAGTAAGAATGATGGGCACGAGCCCGTGTCTGGCTGGGCACGACCCGTGCTGAATTATGCAGATTTTGAAAAATTAAGAAAAAATCCTATAAAAAAATTAAAAAAAATTGCTAAAAGTAATTAGGCCGTTGATTTTAAACTTTCTTAAAATCCTTGTGTCCCCGGCAACGGCGCCAAAAACTTGGTGCGCGTCGAGCATGATACGATTTTATTAATATTTTAAGTTCGTTTTACGCATTAGTAAAGTTTTAAATTTATAAAACACGATATTGTACTAACACTAAACACACACTAGAGCAAGTGCACCCATCGCGAGCGTAGTTTAGTCTTGGTAAGATACCGAGGTTGTCCAAGGACACAAGAGCTTTTAATACCGGTTTATCGTCAACGTCTAATCGATCTAAATTTTTGATAAAAGTTTTTAAACATGAAAGTAAATCTAAAAGTTAAAAGATAAATAAAATGAAAAACAAATAGACAATATAGAATCACTTGGATCCAATTCATCTTTAATGTACCCTTTGATGATTTTCGCACTTTCGGACTTTTTAAGAGATTATCTTAGTTATAGTAGTAGGCCCCTCTTTTGAAGGTGACGTGTAACAACTCTCATTAAAAGTCCTATTTATTTTATTATTTTATCCAATAGGAAAACCTAATTGAGACACCCAAGTGATTCTGCACAAACCCTAAAATTTTTAGAATAATCAGAATCAGGATCAGGGCCCCTAAAACTCAGGGGGGGTAAACCCTAGTTACGATTATCTGAAAATTTCGTTGTCAAAAACGAATTTTGAGAAACTGTCAACTCAGCAAGCCTATACGCACACGGGGCTAGCCTATAAAAATTTCGTGTCCCTTACGGACCGTAAGGGATGAGTCTTACGGTCCGTAAGCTAGTCAAAATTCGTGTATAAATAGCAGACATTGGGACTTGATTTCTGGTACTGAAACGACGTAAAATTTCGCTACATGCACTGAGTTACGATTTGAATACTATCAAAACACACACGGATCACTAATCGCCGCCGTAATACAGGGTAATAACTCGATCGCTGATACGATTCAATGTCCGATCGATTAAACTATCCAATGGATGTTTAAGTGCTGCCCACATTAGGGTTTATGCTTTGTCATTCGTTGTTAATTCAATGGATGTTTAAGTATCGCACTTTGTCATTCGATGTGAAAGTTTAATCTCGTGAGTTATCGTAAATGCTGTATTAAGTTACTAACTGAATTGTGTGCCTGTTATTAATTTAGGTTAAAAGGCTAATCAGTAGGCTAGACTCTGCTCAAATTAAATCTGCAATGTGAGCCATTCTCTTTTTATCAAATTGGTTTACAAAAGTATGTTTATTTTCAAGATTATAATTACAGTGATTAAGTATATGTAGTCACCAAATTACAGCCGGTATGTGGGGTATTGTGCACATTACTGCTGTTTTATCACTTTAGGTGGGCGAACCTAAGTAGTGATATTCGTCACTATTGGGTGAACGGACTCAATAGTGGTATGACCATAGTCACAGATCCGGTCGAGTGACAAATACTGTGGGTATTTGGTTGAAATAAACATTGTAATCTCTCTTAATACTGTAAATTATAACAAACGAGTCGTTTTCATAAAAGAATGATTCACTCAGTATTTCCCGCTGACAAAACCTTTTTTCAAACATGTTTCAGGTGATCTGTTGTGATCAAGGAAAAGTGCCGAGAAGCACTACAAGCTTAAAGAAGTGGCTCAATATAAAATAAAGAAACATGTTTTGTAAAATAAAAAGATTTCTCCGTGAAATTTTATGATTGTAAATTTTCGGGATTTTACCCCGAGTTGTGAAATAAAATAATCGGGAAATTGCAGTTTTAAAAAGATCCTGATGAAAACTTCCGCTGTTAAATAAATACCACGGGATTTTCTGTCCCGCGGCTCCTGAAACGGGTCAAACCGTGTCGGGGGCCGTGACAGAAAAAGGTGGTATCAGAGCCACTGATTTAAGCCTATTAAGTACTTAATTTTACTGATTGCCATTTTGTGATTATGTGTTTTATTAACTGACTATTTGTTAGTTACAGTATGGGTAAACAAAAGCTGTCAAACATCTATCTTAAATTAGATAGGTCATCCAACGAGAAAGGAAGTTCATCCCAAACCAAACCCTCAAGCCACTTTGTAATCCCCGAAGAAGGAATATTTGTGCGAAAGGCACAATACGAGGAACCACTTTCTCCTGATAAAAGAAATTTGATTATTAGGAAAAGTAAAGAGAAAATAAAGAAATCCCGAGAAAAGAAAGTTAAACAGGAAACCCAGGAATTAACCAGTAAATCACCTTGGGATGACAAGTTTGATGAGAAATGGGCAGATCTTTATATGCTAGCTACTGTAGCAGTTAATGCAAATCTTTAAATAATTTTACTCAAGTTTTAGCACCTTTATCAAATTTCAGTCTAGAAATCTTATTTCAGTAAATAAATAAATTTACAATAAAACCTAGTGTGTTTTAACTTTTCAGTTGTTTTGTAGTTACCCAGTATGAAATAATATTCAAAGGTTTTCTATGAAAGTTGATTATAATTTTTTAATTGTGTGTATTTTGTATAACAGCATGAGTGATTTGTCTGACGCCCTTCAGAACTTAAATCTCTATCCAGTAAAAATAGAGGTTTCAAGGGATTTCAATAGGTATATACCAAATATAGAAGAACCTATTGAATTCAATGCTTCACCACCGCCGGAGAAACCTAAACCCAAGAAAAGGAGGAGATTTGTGGGATGGAGACGTGTGCGTAGGAGGAAGCCTACAACTAGGAAAATCCCTAAAATAGAAAATCCCTTAGACAAAGGGAAAGGAATTGAAGTCGGGGAAGAATATTCTAAGCAGATAGAAAAGGAATTGGGAGAAGATTCTAGGCCACCGGGAATGGAATATGGAGAAGGTTCTAGGCAAATCCAGAGGGAAGTCGGGGAAAGTTCTAGACAGGTGGAGGAATTACCTTTTCAGGAGGAATTAGATCGGGCATTGGCGAGCTGTGATGTCGTCAGGCCAATTAAAATAATCTATACCCTACTCTTGAAACACAACTACCAATGAACTTGGACCCCACAATCCCAGAAACTATAATCCACACCCAGCCCCTAGGGATAGATGAATGGTGGACAAATGATTGGCAGTTCCAAAACCTGATCAACAGTCCTTATTCCTTCCTTCCTCAGTTCGACCCGGAACCATTACCAAATCCACCCATGAGTAACGAGAATTTAGCAGAACTCCGCCATTTTGGCGAAGAGTTAATGGATGCGGGAAATAGAATCCGGGAGATAGGGGGACAAATTGCCTGGAAGTATGATGAAAGGGAGCTTCGTTTTTAGGAAGACAAATGACGAGAGATAGTGAGTTGGTGAACTTGTGGTTGTATAATAAATAACAAAATATAACTATGTAAAATAACCTAAAATAAGACTTTGTAAGATAAAGGTGTGTATGGACGCATATATAAAAGTAGAATCGAGAAATCGATAATTTTGGTTAAATTGTGTTATGAAATTTGTATGATTGTTTTGTGTACGATTGTTATTTATCGGATACTAATAAATTATATATATTAATCATCAGATGGAAAACGCTAATAATGAACCAGTTAATGAGGTTAATCAATCCGAGCAACAACCGGGGGATCAATATATGACTAGGCAGGATATAGAAAATATCGTTGCTCAAGGGATAGCCAATGCTATTCCAGCAATTGTTGCTGCTGTTAAAAATCCAATCGAACCGCAACAAATCATTCCTAGCAAACGTATTTCTGAAGATAACTTCAGTAATAGCGTAAACGGAGGCAATGATCATGTTAATCATAATGAGGAACCACGGCAAGCTCCGCTCCCTAAGAAAATGAAAGCTGCAACACCTGGTTGCACTTTCAAAGAATTTCTTGCTTGTAAACCCACTGAGTTTGCAGGAAATGAAGGAGCGACTGCGGCACTGCGTTGGTTAGAGAAAACCGAGGCAGTGATTACAATAAGCAAATGTGACAAAGACGATCAGGTCATGTACGCGTCAAATCTTTTCAAAGAAGGGGCGCTAGAATGGTGGAACACGGTATTACAGGCTAAAGGAAGAAATAGGGCCTACGCTATGAACTGGGAAGAATTTAAAAGTCTTGTAGAAAGAAAATTCTGTCCCGAATATGAAAAAGATCAAATGGCAAATAAGTTCTTAAACCATCGAATGATGGGTGTAGATTGTCGCAGTTATACTTCGACATTCTTTGAATATGCTAGAGTGGTACCAACGTTGGCTTCGCCAGAACCGGTACTCATTTCTCGCTATATTTGGGGACTGATTAGTGAAATCCGTAACATCGTTAAGGCTGCGAGACCTCGTACTATTGACGATGCTGTGGAATTAGCTAACACCCTAACCGATGAATTGGTACGCACGCAAGATGAAAGCAGTAAGAAAGAACTGGCTTAGAAAATTACCCAAGGATTTCGTACGGGTAATAATAACAGCTTCAAGAGAAGAGGAACAAGTCAATCCTCAACTCCTCAGTTCTGCAGAAATTGTAAAAAGAAACATTATGGAAGATGTAATGTAACCTGCAATTTTTGCAAAGTTGTAGGACATCGGGAAGAAAACTGCAGAAAGAAATTCACAATTTGTTACAATTGTGGAGAAACAGGACATTTCAAAACAGAATGTCCTAAATTGGTCAAACCAGCAGACAACAAAGCTAAACCAGCGGATGGAGCTACAAAGAAGAATGTCAGAGCATTCCAGCTAACTACTCAGGAGGCAGAACTCATTCCAGATGTGATAGCTGGTACGTTCTTAGTTCACAACATTTACGCAAAAGTATTATTTGACTCTGGTGGAAACCAAAGTTTTATAAATACTTCATTCTGCCAAGCTCTTAATTTACCTTTAACTCAACTTAGGCAGATTTTTACAGTCGAAATGGCAGACGGAAATTCTGTTAGCATAGATAAGGTTTTGCAAAAAGAGAATATAGAACTTTTAGGTCATAAATTTTATGCAAACCTATTACCTATGAAATTAGCCGAATTTGATGTTGTGTTAGGAATGGATTGGTTAGTAGCCAACCATGCTCGAATTCTTTGTGATAAGAATTTCATAGAAATTCAAACACCTACCGAAGAAGTAATCATAATTACAGGAGACAAACCACGTAAGCCCATGAAGTTCATATCAGTAATGAAAGTTGCTAGTTATGAACGAAAGCAAGGAATAGTATATATGATTTCGGTAATCATTAGTACTAAAGGAAAAGAACTTAAGGAGATTCCTGTAGTCTCGGAATACCCAGATATATTTCCGGAAGAACTTCCAGGATTACCACCCGATAGGGAAGTAGAATTTAGAATTCATTTAATTCCAGGAATTATACCGATAGCCAAGGCACCTTATCGGTTAGCACCCACAGAAATGTTAGAACTGAAAAAGCAATTAGATGAATTACTAAGTAAAGGTTTCATACAACCTAGTTCATCCCCTTGGGGAGCACCAGTGTTGTTTGTTAAGAAAAAGGATGGTTCGATGAGAATGTGTATTGATTATAGAGAATTGAATAAAGTTACAATTAAGAATCGATACCCATTACCTAGGATTGATGATCTGTTTGATCAACTCCAGGGAGCTAGATATTTTTCTAAGATAGATTTACGTTCCGGATATCATCAATTGAAGGTACAAGAAGAAGACATACCTAAGACTGCTTTCAGAACTAGGTATGGTCATTATGAGTTTACAGTCATGCCCTTCGGATTAACGAATGCACCTGCAACATTCATGGACATGATGAATAGGATCTGTAAACCGTATTTGGATAAATTTGTAATTGTCTTCATTGACGATATACTTATTTATTCCAAAAGTCAGGACGAACATTGTCAGCACTTGCATGCACTCTTAACTTTGTTAAGAAAAGAAAAGTTTTATGCCAAATTCTCGAAGTGTGAATTTTGGCTAAAGGAAGTGCAATTTTTAGGACACATGGTGAATCACGAAGGTATTCATGTAGATCCTGCTAAGATAGAGGCGATTACCAATTGGAAGGTTCCACAAACAGCAATGGAAATTAGAAGTTTTATGGGTTTAGCTGGATATTATAGACGGTTTATTAAGGATTTTTCCAAGATAGCTGTACCATTAACAAAGCTAACCTATAAAGCAGTTAAGTTTGAATGGGGAACTAAACAAGAAGAAGCCTTTAGAATATTGAAGCAGAAATTAACCAATGCACCAATCTTAGCCTTACCAGAAGGAACTGAAGATTTTGAAGTATATTGTGATGCTTCAAAACTAGGATTTGGATGTGTGCTAATGCAACGTAAGAAGGTAATTGCGTATGCCTCAAGACAATTGAAAAAGCACGAAGAAAACTATACGACTCATGATTTAGAATTAGGAGCCGTAATATTTGCCCTGAAAATTTGGAGACATTATCTGTACGGAAGTAAATTTACTATCTATACAGATCATAAAAGTTTAAGATATATATTTGGGCAAAAAGAGTTAAACATGAGGCAAAGGAGATGGATGGAAATCCTAAGTGACTACGACTGTGATATTCAATATCATGAAGGAAAGGCAAATGTAGTTGCAGATGCCTTAAGTCGTAAGTACCATGAGAAACAACGACAAGTTCATGCTCTTCGGTTAAATCTACAATTAGATTTAATGGAACAAGTAAAGCATTTTCAAGAAACAGCACTCAAGGATGATGCTGAAGGAATGAAGGGACGAATAAAAGAATTAGAGCAAGGAGCTGATGGAATTTGGAGATTCCACAAAAGAAGAATTTGGGTACCTAAGCAAGGAGAATTAAGAAATAAGATTTTAGAAGAAGCCCATAAATCTAGGTATACCATGCACCCAGGAAACAATAAAGTGTACCAAGATTTAAGAAAGAATTTTTGGTGGATAGGCATGAAAAAGGATATAGCTTGATATGTTTCTAAGTGTCTTACTTGTTCACAAGTTAAGGCAGAACACCAGAAACCTTCAGGTCTACTAAAACAATTAGAAATGCCTGTATGGAAATGGGAACTCATAACAATGGATTTTGTTACTAAGTTACCCAAAACCAGAAAAGGTAATGACGTGATTTGGGTAATTGTGGATCGATTAACCAAATCTGCTAACTTTCTGCCTATGAAAGAAACCTTTAGCATGGAAAGATTGGCAAAATTGTATGTAGATGAAGTCGTATCTCTACATGGAGTTCCACTCTCCATTGTATCAGATAGGGATAGTCGTTTCACTTCTCATTTCTGGAAAAGTTTTCAAGAAGCTATGGGAACTCGACTAAATCTAAGCACTGCATATCATCCACAAACAGACGGTCAAAGTGAAAGGAGGATCCAACCTCTAGAAGACATGCTCAGAGCATGTGTAATAGATTTTGGTGGAAACTGGGATGATCATTTACCTTTAATTGATTTCTCCTATAACAATAGTTATCATTCAAGTATTGAAACTGCCCCATTCGAGGCACTTTATGGAAGAAAGTGCAGAACTCCAGTATGTTGGGCAGAAATAGGAGAAAGTCAATTGTCAGGTCCTGAAATAGTGCAAGAAACGACTGACAAGATTACTCAAATTAAGGAATGGTTGAAGACTGCTCGAGATCGCCAGAAGAGTTATGCAGACAATAGATGCAAGCCATTAGAATTCCAAGTTGGAGACAAAGTAATGTTGAAAGTTTCCCCTTGGAAAGGAGTTGTTCGATTCGGTAAGAAAGGAAAGCTAAGTCCTAGATACGTAGGACCATTTCTAGTGATCCAACGTATAGGACCAGTTGCTTATCATTTACAACAACCAGAAGATTTAGCTGGAGTACATGATGTATTTCATGTATCCAACCTCAAGAAATGTCTATCAGACGAATCTTTGGTAGTACCTCTCCAAGATATAGAGGTAAACGAAAAGTTAAAATTTGTAGACAAACCTCTTCAAATAGAAGACAGAAAAGTGAAGTTTCTCAAGCACAAACGGCTAGTGCTAGTTAAAGTTAAGTGGGATTCAAAGAGAGGAGCTGAATACACTTGGGAGTTGGAATCAGAAATGAAGCGAAAGTATCCTCAATTATTCCAGTAAATCTCGAGGACGAGATTTTTATTAAGGTGGGGAGAATGTAACAACTCTCATTAAAAGTCCTATTTATTTTATTATTTTATCCAATAGGAAAACCTAATTGAGACACCCAAGTGATTCTTCACAAACCCTAAAATTTTCAGAATAATCAAAATCAGGATCAGGGCCCCTAAAACTCAGGGGGGTAAACCCTAGTTACGATTATCTGAAAATTTTGTTGTTAAAAACGAATTTTGAGAAACTGTCAACTCAACAAGCCTATACGCACACGGGGCTAGCCTATAAAAATTTCGTGTCCCTTACGGACCGTAAGGGATGAGTCTTACGGTCCGTAAGCTAGTCAAAATTCGTGTATAAATAGCAGACATTGGGACTTAATTTCTGTTACTGAAACGACATAAAATTTCGCTACATGCACTGAGTTACGTTCTGAATACTATCAAAACACACACGGATCACTAATCGCCGCCGCAATACAGGGTAATAACTCGATCGCTGGTACGATTCAATGTCCGATCGATTAAACTATCCAATGGATGTTTAAGTGCTGCCCACATTAGGGTTTATGCTTTGTCATTCGTTGTTAATTCAATGGATGTTTAAGTATCGCACTTTGTCATTCGATGTGAAGGTTTAATCTCGTGAGTTATCGTAAATGCTGTATTAAGTTACTAACTGAATTGTGTGCCTGTTATTAATTTAGGTTAAAAGGCTAATCAGTAGGCTAGACTCTGCTCAAATTAAATCTGCAATGTGAGTCATTCTCTTTTTATCAAATTGGTTTACAAAAGTATGTTTATTTTCAAGATTATAATTACAGTGATTAAGTATATGTAGTCACCAAATTACAGCCGGTATGTGGGGTATTGTGCACATTACTGCTGTTTTATCACTTTAGGTGGGCGAACCTAAGTAGTGATATTCGTCACTATTGGGTGAACGGACTCAATAGTGGTATGACCATAGTCACAGATCCGGTCGAGTGACAAATACTGTGGGTATTTGGTTGAAATAAACATTGTAATATCTCTTAATACTGTAAATTATAACAAACGAGTCCTTTTCATAAAAGAATGATTCACTCAGTATTTCCCGCTAACAAAACCTTTTTCAAACATGTTTCAGGTGATCTGTTGTGATCAAGGAAAAGTGCCGAGAAGCACTACAAGCTTAAGGAAGTGGCTCAATATAAAATAAAGAAACATGTTTTGTAAAATAAAACGATTTCTCCGTGAAATCTTATGATTGTAAATTATCGGGATTTTACCCCGAGTTGTGAAATAAAATAATCGGGAAATGGCAGTTTTAAAAAGATCCTGATGAAAACTTCCGCTGTTAAAAAAATACCACGGGATTTTCTGTCCCGCGGCTCCTGAAACGGGTCAAACCGGGTCGGGGGCCGTGACATGACGTTACCCTCAACCCAGTGGTTTGAGTCAGCAGGGATACAATCCTAAATGGTCGGAATATTGAAAGATAATTAAATAAGTTATTAATGCGAAAAGTGGTAGGCCCCTCTTTTGAAGGTGAGGTTACCCTCGGCTAAGTGGTTTTAGTCAGCAAGGATACAATCCCAAGAAGCCGGTTTAATGTTTTAATAGTA